>WBOK01000738.1:0-13511 GCA_009289805.1 Alternaria gansuensis
GCTCTACAGCCTCATTTTTCTAAAATCTCAGTTTGGTGGGGTGGCTCAAAACATGAACTGGCTCAAAACGCGCACGGACACGGTAGGAGCTACGCGCTGCATATGAGAGGCGCCAACCCTGTCCATCATATTGGTCAATGGCTGCATTCTATATCAACAATTGGCTGTCAGTACAAGATGAATATAGGCTCCGTTGTCGATGAGCGCAAAGCTGCCAAATCCTGTGCCCGTGCGCTTGGCCACTCTTCCCTACATGAGGCCTGAGGTGCCACGCAATATCTGGATTCAACAGAACATCTACCAGCACAACCAGGCTTTCGTTGCCTAAATTTTCTTACACAAGGCTTTAACGCTGTTCGAAGAGAGCAGAAATTCTCTGTTTGTTGCAGCCATCATTATCACGTGGTTTACTCATTCTACATCACCGCAAACACCCAGCAAAGATGCCATCCACTTTCCAGTTGTCAGCCTGGAAGCCTGCCGTACCTGTCATTGTTGCAGACGGCCACAAACTTGACGAAAAGAGGCTGCTGGGATTTCCAGCGTTCAAGAACTGGCTGGAAGCACTCAAAAACAACCTTACCTTGCAAAGGACTCCTGGACACGCATTTGCGAAAGACCCTTGGCGCCTGACAGGCGTAAAGATACATAATGTCAACGTGCTTGCCAATGGCAAGATAGGATCCATGACAATTGAAGCATTGATGAAAAAGAGCAATGCCGATCTGGACCGAGTCATCTTCTTGCGCGGCGGTAGCGTAGCCGTTCTTATGATTCTGCGACCCAAGGACTCCAGGAACGAGCGATATGTCATCCTCACGGAGCAGCCGCGAATCGGCGCATGCAGCACTTCTTTCCTTGAGATTCCTGTGGGAATGCAGGATGAAAGGTCCGGCGATGTGGTCGGGAAAGCGGTGCAGCAAATCGAAGAAGTGACGAATCTCAAAGTCCGGGGAGAAGAGCTGATCGATCTGACGGCGATGGCTCTTGAGCATGCTCAAACCAAAGAGTATCTGCAACCGGCTTTGTACATGAGTCCTGAAAATCTCGACGAGCATATCCCGCTACTATTGTGGGAGAAAGACCTGGACCGGAAGGGAATCGAGGCCTTGAAGGGCAAGCTAACTAGGGAACCAGCCAAGGACGAACTCATTACTTTGCACATCCGTGGTTACGAAGTGCTTTGGAGAGAAGGTGCAAGGGATGCTAAGACACTCGCTGCCTGGGCGCTGTATGAGGGGTTGAACAGGGCTGGAAAGATCGAAGCACGACTACAGGAAATTCGCATAGGTCGGACACACAAAAGGAGTCGTTAGAGAGAAGATTCCACTCTAGCCCCCACCTTTCAGGGTCTCTTGCAGCGCTTTTGTAATTTTGTTCGTATCAATATGCGCTATTAGCTGGTTGAGTTGGTCCCCAGCCTTTCGATTGAGACGTACACGACTAAGGTCTTTATGGGGGAACGCCCAGCATTTCTAGTTATTGCTTAGTAAACGGTTTGTGTTTTGTTGTTATGGCTGATTATCGCGGCTCTGTTTTTCACGAACTGGATTCGTGCGTTTGAAGTTCGGAGAAGCTCTTTTTTGTTTTTACGAATTGTACTGAAGTAAACTATAGCCAGAAGGTATTTAGCAGGTTGAAGTTTAGGTGTAGGTCAAGGTAGAATTCAGCGAGTACCTTCAGGCCACAAAATCAGAAAAAGCTTTGGACTTTGCAGAGGCCGAGCACAGGCTAGTTCAACATCTACCCGGAGTTCGCCCGCGCACAGTCCGCCTGTGCACGCACCGTCGCTGCCTAGCTCGCCATCACGTGCCGTTTAGCGTGCCAAGCCAAGCTGTCTACTTGTTCTGCCCGCTCCCCGTACCCGGGCCTGGAGAACATACTTACCTTCTTGCGATTACCCAGCTCAACGATTGGGTTAATCTGAGCGTCTGGTCTGCATTGCACAGCGCGGATTTCTTTGCCTTGGGCATTGGATTGAGGAAGAAGATACAAGAGCGTCGAGGTAAAGGAGCAGCTTGTTGGCTGTTGATGCACGTGCTGAGGGTTGGAAGGTTCTTCTGCGTCAGGTTCGTTCTCTTGCTTTCACTATCGAGCGCTGATAACTCGCAGCCAGCCTTTTGCGTGTCATTTGCGATAATATTGAGGTCACTCAGTCGCGTCAAGCTGATCGAGAAATGCCGTTCAAAGATCGCACTGCGCTCGAGCCTCACTGCAGTCACCGACTTGCGCATAACTCGCTACGCTGAAGCAATTTTCCATCGCCTGATGCTGTGTCCTGAAGGCACTCGCAGGTGGTTAAAGTCTTCTATCTCGGATTGCAGGAGCCCAGGTAGCAGTCAGAGCTGCACTGAAGACTTTTCCGAGGCTATAGATACTTCGTTTGCCGTCATAGAAAGATTTTTGCACCTGGTATTTGACCCGCCAACGCCTTCCACCAGCCACAACTCTACATACACGCTAATAGTCCATCAGCGCTCCCGCCATTCTCCTCTGATACTTCTCAATCACCTCCTGGCACCTGACCACCACACCGGCAGCCAGCACTCGCACCCTCTCGTCCTCCTTGCTCCCCGTACCTAAGCCCTCGAATACCATCCTCACCCAAGCCTGCGTCTCCATAAGCTCCTTACCCTGCTCCGTAGCTACTCGCTCCTTGTTCTCGTTCGTTTCAAGCAACATCAAGAACCCGAACAAGACCGCGTTCAGGACATTCTTGTCTTTACTCGCAAGGCCTCGCACAGACAATAGCAGGTCCCAGTATTCGCGCGTCATCTGCGGCAATGCGAGCGTGTTCGGGCCAGATGCGTTCAACAGCAACGACAAAGTCTGCAGGAAGGGAGGGAGGAGGTGAGTAGACGCATAGATTGAGTCGTTGTTAGCACGGATCTGGAGCCACCAGCGGCCCGTAAGCGGAAAGAAGAAGTTGTCCGCCACGATTTGCGCAAGTGCATTTGGAATAGGCTTGTGTCGCTTCTTCTCGACCTCCATGCGTGAGGAGAATGTGCGAACCTTTAGGATGTTGGGGCCGCTGAGCTGATCGGCTGCTTGACTAGCCATAGGTGAGAGCATCTCACGCGCCATGCTGCTTGAGACCTTGGCTACTGTAGGTGCATTCTTCTCCTCGGCGTATATCTTGTGGAGGTGCGGCGGAAGTTGTTTGCTGGGAAACTCTGGCTTTGCAGGTACCAGATCGTCGGTCGATGTGTCCTTCATGCCTGCCAACTCACGTGCGCCAAGACCGAGGGTTGTGAGCATAGCGATGCGTTGCTGTAGGCTGTAGTCGCCCGAAAAGAAAGATCGAGCGAACCATTGCGCCATTTGCGCTGGCTTCGCAAGAAGTACGGCGATCAGAGCTTGTTGCCGTTGCTGCGCAAAGCCTTCCAACTCCGAGTTGTCTTGCAACCCCGTAAGCAAAGTGGCTAGTTCTTCGAGATGGTCGGTTACTTCAGTTCCAAAGTTCGCTTTGCGTCGAATCAAGGATGCCGCGGTGGCTAATGCGAGTTCGTGACGGTCATAGTTCTCTTGGTCTCGCAGCCCTGCGATCAGGTCTCGGACGTAGACAGGTGCGGTGGGTTTGTTGCGGTTGATAGCCGTTGGGTCATCCGTGTCATCTTCCGGATCAGAGTCTGGCTTTTCATACATCATCAGATCTGTGTCTTCATCCTCGGAGTCTGACATGACTTCAATGACTCGTGGGCCTTGTATTTCTGTGATGGCGGGAGCTTTGGACACTTTAGGGGCTGGCTTGGGCCTCGACTGCGATTTCTTTGGGGGCGCTCTAGTATCGCGTTTGGTCTCAAGATCCTTGACTTCTCCAAGTCTATCGTTGACCTCAGAAAGACGTTCATACCAGCTCGCTTCTTCTGCTTCGGTACCCTCTAACTCGAACTTGAGTTGGAGATCTGGCTTGTCCACCATCTTCGAGATCGTAACACCAACCGCGATACCCAAGAAGCGAGCTCGTGTAGATGCTGCTCCTATGCGATTTGACATGCCGTTTACGTGATATGTTGATTTTGCCATCATGTTGAGAAACATAGGCTGCGAACGCTTCACATAGCCACTACACAGTACCAGTGTCTGAGCAAGAGCTGAAATTTGTTAGCTAGGAAAAGCGATAGAATGCAAATACTACATGCCTTCTTGCTGTAATACGGGGGTATGCCTGATGTATACTGAGTCACTGAAGGTCCTTATAAGACTCTCGAGAAGATTATGTAACTTCTCTGCAGGTTGTTAGTATTGAGTAGGATCTGGTGTGTGATCCAAACTAACCGTCATCCTTTGCTAAAGCAGCCAAGACACTTCGCCGGGCCAATAGGGAATCATCAAGCACAGGTATTGTTGACCGCGTAAGCGAGGAGACGAGATGATCTTTTAGAACGTCATTGTCTTTGATTAGTGTATGAAATAGCGCAGCAGCAGAGGATACAGCGCTAGAGGATGTAATGGGCGCATCTTCTTTGCTCGTAGTTTTTTTAGAAAAATACTCTTTGACCAAAAACACGACTACTGCGTTGAGGTACTTCCGCTGCTCAAACGTCTTCATTTGAGACAAAAGGTTGGTAAAGCGCTCGACTGAGCCACTATCAATCAACGCGTGGAAGAGGGAGCTTATGATGCGATCTATCTCGTTAGAATGGACCAAATCTACCAATGCGCTGACATACCAGTGTAGCCCAAGCCTAGTGCCTTCGAACAAAGCTCTACAACGGCGATGAAATGCTCCTCGCTATGTGAATCGTGCTGGAGCAAGATGGCAATGTTACGTCCTAGCCACGCCGCATATTCTTTGCCATCCGCTACCCAAATATTGTCTCGATAAGCCTCATCGTTCTTTTTGAGTACGTCTTCAGCCTCCGCTGCGATTGACAGGAGACGACCGGACGCGACTTGCGCGAGATACTCCCTCCAGATGAGTTTTCTTTGCGCTGGGTTCTTGCCAAGTGCTATGACGTCTTGTAAAACGAGGCGGGATGTTTCATTACTGCTCACTACCAAACTCAAGACTTCAAGCGTATCTGCAATGTGTTCAGCTGTGTTCCGCGCTTCGCCGGGTGCCTTCTTTTGGCGACTGTCGGCAATGAGCGAACGAAGCCTGGTATTGACATGTCCAAGTCCTATGGGGTTTCGGAGGATTCTCACGAGCTTCGAGACTTCGGTTGAACCTTTGATAGTTCTCCAGTAATTCGGAATGGTGTCGTTGATGAGTTGATGCGCGATGCTTGCGTTTAGGGGTTCCGGTAGTAGGAGGCTGAATCCTTCGGTGGTAAGATAACTCAGAACGTCATTGACCGTCTTACGGCTAGGTTGGTTCTTGAGTGCCCCAAGTGCTGATTCTGTAGAGTTGACAGAAACTGCATCTTCTTGTGTTTTCAGGCGTTTGACTTCGTGGGTGACAGGTTCGGGATTTTTGACCTTTTTGGTGGATACGGCCGTTAAGAAGTCGGTCATGGCGCCTAGAAAAGACTACCTAGCGTATGCGTTCGCGCCAAGTCGACTAAATCATGCGAAAAATTATGTTCAGCTGCCTTCGTGAACAACGCGACAGGCAATTGAGTAGTGAACCCTAACCCCAATCGGTGTTTACTTCTCTATGCGCAGGCCCGCAGTCTAGCGCCTTGGCAGACCGTCTACACTCTGATGCCCACGACAACAGTTTGCTCCTCTTGACTCTCCCCACATTCATCTCCCACATATATCTACAGGATGGCTGTGAGCGTCGATGATATGAGTGCGGCATCTACAAGCAGCCCACGGGCACGATGGTAAGCTGAGTCTACAAAAAATGTTGGAGCTTTTGACTGATGTCACCCGATAGGAAGTACCTAGACAAGTTCCTGACTCGCAAAGGACCATTCACCGATGAGGACGCTTTCATGGCCGGCGAACAGGTTATTGAGTATCTGAGTAATCTCAAAGTTCTGTAGGAAATTACGTCTTCCGGGGCGCAAAAAACATAACTAACAACGTGTAGTGTCATGTATGTTTCTGTCAACGCTCGATAACAGGAAATGACACTCCTTTCTTATAATATCTTTACTCACCAAATTCCAGTGGAGCCGGCGGTCTGGGCTGTGAGATTCTCAAGAATCTGGCCTTGTCCGGATTCAAAGACATCCATGTTATAGACATGGATACCATTGACGTCAGCAACTTGAACCGACAATTCCTCTTCCGAGCCTCAGATGTAGGAAAGTATAAAGCTGATACTGCTGCTGCTTTTGTCGAAAAGCGTGTGAAGGGTGTCAAGATCACTCCTTACTGTGGTAAAATCCAAGACAAGGACGAGAGCTACTACATGCAGTTTGGACTCATCGTATGCGGTCTGGATTCCATTGAGGCGAGGCGGTGGATTAACGCAACGCTCGTTGGTATGGTGGATGAGAATGATCCAGATTCGATGAAGCCATTGATCGATGGAGGAACAGAAGGCTTCAAAGGCCAAGCACGTGTCATCTTCCCAACCATGACCTCATGTATCGAGTGCCAACTTGACATGCACGCTCCACGCGCCGCAGTCCCCCTCTGCACACTTGCGACTATCCCACGTCAACCACAGCATTGTATCGAATGGGCGCACATCATCGCTTGGGACGAGGAGCGCAAGGACATTACTCTCGACACCGACGACCCAGAGCATATTACCTGGCTGTTCAATAAGGCGTCCGCCCGCGCCAAGGAGTTCAACATCGAAGGCGTTACCTACAGTATGACGCAAGGCGTGGTCAAGAATATCATTCCAGCTATTGCGAGTACAAATGCCATTGTAGCGGCCAGCTGCTGCAACGAGGCGTTCAAGGTGGCGACGAATACTGCCCCCTTTATGGGATTCCCGGGGACGGACAACTACATGATGTACACTGGTGATGACTCCGTATACACGTATACTTTTGAACACCAGAAGAAGGACGACTGTCCTGTCTGTGGTGCTGGTAACATTGCGCGTCCTCTTCAAGTTCTTCCTGGCATCACGCTACAGGAGTTTATCGATGGACTTGCTGAGCGACCAGAGGCGTACGTATTCCCTCAATCCGTATCATCTAATTCTCCCGAAACCGTTCATAATATACTGACAACAACAGCCAACTCAAGAAACCCTCTATTCGTACAGGGGAAAAGTCGCTCTATATGCAGCTCGCAGGTCTCGAAGAGCAAACACGTCCCAATCTAGAGAAGAAGATGGTCGACCTGGTTGAGGAGGGGGAGGAGTTGCTCATCACAGATAGGAGCTTCCCAACACAGTTCAAGTACAAGGTTGTGTGGGCGTCCAAGTAAGTCTTGATGTTTTGTAGCCGCAGTGAGCTACTTGTTCATGGGAAGCTGGCAGAATTGTCTGCGATATGCGTCGCACCTGACATGGAGATCTCGCAACGGCGCATGTCACGTACATCATAGCCACAAGGCAGAACTGAACAATCGCACCCTATATGATCATGAGTCTTTGATATCCGTAAATGTTCAGCTTCAATATACATGCTCCGTATGACACTATTGTACAACAGCCTGCTTCTTCTCCACGCCGCTGACCTCGACTAGACCTTCCTCTTCGAGCACCTCCTGCCCGAATGGCTCCGCATCCCCATCAGGCACCCTGCGAACCTTCAAATGTGCTTCCGCTCCAAACATGCCCACAACGCCGATTCTCCTCTCAAGAGGTCCCCAAATCTTGACTGGCGGAGCCTCGCCCTTGAACAGCTCCCTTCCAGCATGTATCAGCTCGTTCGCTGCAAAACTGCCCTTGGCGTACTTGGGCTCGTAGGGCACGCGGTCCCACTCCTTCCTTTGCAGGCGCAAGAGCTGCTGCAGCATGCTGTCTGTGATTGTGTCGCTAATATTCACGTCCGCGAGAGAAGTACCTATTGTTTCGTCGCCGCCAGAGTTCCTCTCGCGCTTCTTGGGGCCACCATCGTTGCGGTTGTTGCCTGCTGCGCCAGCCCGCTTTCCACCTGGTCCTGGTCTACCGCCTTCTCTGCCACGTAGATTGGGGCCACGCACGTTGGGTCCACGAGCGGGTCCACGATCAGGGCCGTCAACTGCTTGACGGGTTATGCGCAGTGTCGAGGGGGCGCGGACCATTTGGCCTTGCGGAGGGGTCGAGCCGCGGGTTGTTGTTGGGCGTGCTGTGTTGCGGGCGAAGCGGGGGTTTGCGTCTGGCTGCGCATTGGCCGGGGCATCGTCTTCGGGAATGAAGCCATCCTTATTGACCGGAGTGGAAGGCGAGCGGGGGTTTCGTCGTACCATCTGGCCGCTTGGAAAAGAGCCTCGTGCGAGTCCGCCAGGCTGGATGCGGCGGTTTTGGAGCGAGGTGATCTGCTTGAGAGCAGTCGCTTGCCGGGCTTTGCGTGTGTCTGGCGCTGAGTCTTGATCAGCATTGACTTAGTAGTGCCATTGAGCGTCTTCAAAGCGTACGGGGGGTTGGAGATGCATCGCTGGGTTGCTCTTCCAGTCTCTTCACGGTGCTGTGGAGTGCCCTCGATGAGCATCTAGGCAATGCTGTTACATCTCCTATTAACGAGCGCCTCAGGGCACCCATTGAAGGGCACACGTGTCGCTGAGCCATGCTGTGTGGATCACCGTCTTCGATGCTGCCACTATAAACTCCAAAGTTTCGAGATCACGAAGTCTTGGCGGACAGGGATCTTGTCGTGTGGTCCCTCTGCTGCACGTGGTCCGCTGCTCGTTCTGCAGACGTTGACAGTGTCTTTTCACTTTGCCAAAGCCCAATTATCTCATCTACGACGGGCTGCGCTCTTTTTGGGAAAATCATTGTTTTGGTCGCGAGAGCGTGTCTGTTACTCGCGTTCAACGACATCCTCAACTCATCCATCCCAACCCACCTACGTACCTGAACGCCTAAACGGTCGACACTCATTTTGGTCTCAGAAATAGTCTGCAGTTCCACGATATACTCTACAGTTGCATTGCGTCTCGACCGTGTTCTGATTGGACGTTTTACAGCACAATAAGGCAATAGGCGCGTATCGTCACCTCGGCGAGCCTTTCCGTTAAACGCGGCCCTCTACATTCGCGTGTACTTGAGAATCCTCTCATCGCGTTCGCGCATTTTGCTACATTTTTTCCTCCTCAAACAAACGCCATCGTCATGCTCCGACGCGCCCCCACGACGATTTCGCTCACACAGGCCGACATCGAGCAGTGGGAAGCCAGTCGCCAACGCAAACTCCACGAAGCTCAGCAGAAGGTTGAAGCTGAGGTGGCTGCAAACCAATCCACTGCTGACGCCAAGTCTAAGGAGTCCAGGCAGAGGTCTACAAAGGACCGCATCATGGGCGGAACTGGACAGGGCCGCTGAGGTTCCTTCTCTCCATTCGACGACTGTCACAATGTCTTAGGCTCACATCACCCCTTCACACTTGACTTTGTGTTCGAATCGACACTTTCAGTCTACCTTACGCGATGGTTAGACACAATCTGTCCGTAATGAACCATTGTCCTAGCTTCACTTTGTATCACCACGGTTTTGAAATTTGTTCAGCGTTTTTGTCAGATACCCATAAACATACTTCATGGTATGGTCATTTCCCGCAAAAGCAGCTCAATACCTTTCCACTCATGCATGATAGACTACTACCATATGTCAGCACCGTTGTACTGGGTAATGTTGGATTGCATGTAAGTCTGAGAGCTGATCTCTCCTTTGGAGCCACGTGTAAGTAGTAATCGATGAGTAACATCGCTTTTTGACTGACGTTTAAACAGACTGATGACCTCTGGAGTACCGTCTGCTTGTTTTGGCATTGTGCAGGGCTATCAGAACGAACTCAATACACGAGATATCCTCCTTGTTTCTAACTCCTCGTTGTGCTGTGCTTGCGATGTTGGTGTGCGAAGCTAGACTGACCTCCGGAGACGTGCCGACGCAATAATGGACAAGAACCATCGTACACTTGAGATCTCTTCGCGCCCCTGCTTCTGCCTTCGTTCTCAGCACTCCCCCACCCTTTTTCAATCCAGTTCAAAAGGTATATCTCTCCCTACCATTATCATAGCCGCAAGGCTTGTTTCCATCTCTTTGCGGTTGG
The DNA here is from genome assembly GCA_009289805.1 of Alternaria gansuensis. Classification (NCBI taxonomy): domain Eukaryota; kingdom Fungi; phylum Ascomycota; class Dothideomycetes; order Pleosporales; family Pleosporaceae; genus Alternaria; species Alternaria gansuensis. The sequence goes on from WBOK01000738.1 coordinate 10,050, forward strand.
CAATTGCCTATATTCGGCTGCCTGCACTTTTGGACATTGTTATTGTCTCCCTGCGCCACCGCCAAGGTTAAACATTGGAGCAATCATTTTTTTCACGAACGATGCGGATGAACTGTGAACATTCTTAAGCCACTATTTCTCCAAAATAGTCGACTTTCTTCGATATCGATCATTTAGTTCTGTTGCATGCTTCCATTCTTGTACTAGCATCTACACAGTTATCAAACCAACAGTCATTATAATCGAGACGCCCCATCCAGTTCTTGTTACTACAAAGAAGCGAAGAATGACACACGACTCACACCTCGGTAAAGTATTACTTTTTTCCCTCGAAAACTTACCCCAGGAACCAATAACTCTTCTTAGCTTCGATTTGCATCACAAACTTTAAACGAGGCGTGCCGTCCCGCGGACATCGACACCCTTCCAGTAGGCTAAAAGCTGCTTTTTCGGCAACACGGGAGGCTAGAATTCCTCACCGACCTTTCCCACAGCTGTAGACGCACGATACTGGCATACATCCCGGTGAGCGTCCCGTGTGTGCGCCCGCCCAAGCCCTCGGTAGCATGCATGAGTGGAACGATAGATCTGAAGCCATGATAATTTACATGGGATGCAATCGAGTAAACTCTCTCGCTACTGCCAAATTTTCTCTCATCAGCAATGGTTGACTGCTAGATGACCATCTCCCTAAAAATATCGTTTAGTCATCGAGCCTTGCTCTACTATGTGGAATCACGCTGCAAGCATAAGCGAACGCGACGTGGCTTATGGCTCGAAGTTCCAACATCCCCGTCCGGACATTGATCCCGAAACGACATCCAGGGCCGTTGAGGAAGGCAACTCGCGTGATGGAAGCGTTGCATTGAAAACCGCTTCTTGGGTCCTGGTCCGAAACTCTTGGAACGACATGTAATGTGGAGGGTAGCGGGATGGATTATGTGTTACTTGGGAATACAGCTAGCATATTGGAATGATGCTTTCCTATGCAAGATTGCGTAAGGTGATGGGCTTGCTTATGTGCTTGTAGGGCTGGAAGGAACGGGTGGTAAGTACGGGATCCCACGTCGCTTCGCGATATGGCGTACAGACGGCGAGCTGAATGCATTTTTGAAATGAGCTATAGATGGGTCAACATCTCCTAATTTGCACCAGTCGCCTCTCAAATCACCATTACTCAAAGATCGTCATAGCTTTATGAGGGGCTGATATTGCGCTTAATTGGCGATGCTCGTGAAAGCCAACAGTGACATGCCGGCAACCGATGCCTGAACGTTATAGTTGATAGTGGAAGTGTGAAGGAATATGTGGTGGTGCTGGAACTTAGAATGTCTACTGCTCTCGAGTAGCACCTCCTGCTTCATGCGGAGAACAAATTATCCGCCTCTCCGGCAAGTCTGAGACAATCAACCGCAAGTCGAGCAGGCGGGGATACCAGAGCAGGGAGACTAAGGGCCCCTGCCGCATCCTGCCGCATCCTGCTTACAGAGACCTCGGTGAGCATGTTGGCACACCGCACCTCCAGATTTAGTTATATAAACACTTCTTCTCATTTTGTGGAGGTGCCGCATAATGTCTGAACACGAACTGGTCACTTTTCAGGCCGCTCGCTGTCGGATATTTCGAAGGATTCAGTGACGTCCATACTGTGATTCGGAGTATCTCCCTAATCGCAATGGCGTGCCACTTCTGCGCATACCAAGCATACAGAGAGGCCATTTCCGTGTTCTATTCGGGTCAACAGCGCCTGTTCGTGTGGGCCATCAAGGTCGTGAAGTGCTTGTAGTGTCTCTTAGCGTACCTGCAGTACCATGGGACGAACAGCTCGTGGTAGATCAGACACGGAAAGCCAGGTACCTGGGTTGGACCGGATAGAGTAGTGTGAACTGTTCCGGGCAGTTGGTGACATTGGTGGACAGCGGTCTCCTTGTAGGGCTAGTATTTAGTATTGCGGGATTCGCACACGGGTTGATGAAACTGGGCTCACATCGAGGCATGAAACCAGGACGGCTGAGCCGTTTGAACATGCTCCAACGGCCGGACGTGGGCAGCTCCGGGTTCATCCTGTCTTCAACCGCTCGTTCATAGGTATATGCCGACGTCATCTAGGAGGCGACTCTGTCGAATCGTCCGTCAATCATATTTGTGTGCGTCTACAGCCCAAAGGACGGCAAAGAAGGCGAAGGGGCTTCTGCAGGCACAGTGCAGGACTAATACGAGTTCTCCGCTCGCTACCTCAGACGGACCACATGACTTCTGAGGCGTAGCGCATGCACACAAGCCAACAAGAAAAATCGAACATCGGGCATCACTACGCAAAAATCCATACTTTTGAGACAGAAAGTTGGGGATGAATTAGGAGACCCAGCCATGGACGGCGGGGCAGGACACGTGGACCTCCGTGTTCGCGAGAAGGTCCTGCGGCACAGCACCACAACGACGAGAAGCTGTACTTATGGAGACAGCATCGTATCATGATCAAAACAATGCGAATTTTCAACGCGTCGGCATGCGTTTGTTGGGGAACTCGACCAAGGCGCTAACGCGGCAAAGAGTGCTTGAAAACGCCGGATGTTGCAGCGCTGCCTACGCCACCCAGGCCTCACCGGGGCCTGGCGGGATCAGCTTTCGATCGAGGCTCCCAACGCTGTCAAGCCGGAGAATTATGGGATAGTTTGGACTTCCCGCGACTGCTTACTTTTCTTGCATTCGCAAACCTAAAGCCGAGCAAGTTGAAATTTACAGTTCCACAACACCGATCGATGACTGCTTCCAAGGATCCAAGCATGGCCGCGCGGTTCGAGAACCAGTCAAGCTCCGTCATTGGAGGGCAGCGATGAACGACGTGGGAGTGAACGATGACCGGCAACCAGTTGGAGCGAGCTACTGATTTTCCTCAACGGTTCTCGGACGCTGCCGATGGTTCCAATCCAGAGCGCCAGACAGCTCTGTACGAGAAGGCAACATTGGCAAAAACATAGGTTGTCTGCACGCTTGGCTGATGTCGTACATTCAGCCTGCAGCAATTTCGCAGGTCTATGGTGGCTGAACTGCCAATCCAGTGGGCGGCCTGTCGAGTCTCGACTCCATCGCAACATCATCGGGACCGATGAACAGGAGACCTCCACAAAAGGATTATGCTGGAAGGGCGGACCTGTGACCTCAACTTTCGCTAACAACTGCGCCGTATTGATCTCTGTTAAACGTCCGTTGATTGAGCTTTGGGTGTCCTCACGCTTCAGTGTGGGAAGCCCTTCTCGTATTGTCGCGAATCACGATCCCCGAGCTGCAAAAAGAGGTGATAGCTGACCGTGCTGCCTTCGGCTCCTTCGAACCAGTACCCTTCCGCATGCGAGCCCTGTTCCTGAACCCAACCGTAAGCTCGGCCATATACTTTTCGGCCACATATACTTCTCGGCCACCCCACCACAACGCGTTACTCTGAATTTGGCGCTCTATACT
>WBOK01000739.1:0-12540 GCA_009289805.1 Alternaria gansuensis
CGCCTGTTGCCTTATTTCCTTCTCCTTCCTCTTTGCCTGCCTTATCTCCTCACAATGCCTGTTCATCTTAGCTTTTTAGTGTTGTACCTGCTCCTTTTCGCGCTCCTAGAGCTGCTGGCAATTACGTGCCTCTTTCACCTTCCTTAGAGACCAGACTATAGCTCTACCTTAGTACTCCTTAGGCTCCTAAAGTAAAAGAGGCTTCCCTTATATCCTACGCGTCTTTTTATTAATTAGAGCCTTGCGTAGGCCCTTAACTTTATGCTTAAAAAGAGTCTTTTAAGTTAAGATTTAGTAATAAACCTAGCTTAGCCTTTAAGCTTGTTTATTACCTTAATCTTTTACTACCTTGCATAGTAGGCGTTTGACTTTCCTCTAGTTTAAGGCACTTAAGCCTAAAGACTTACTATTGCTTAAAAAGCTCTTAATACTAAACCTTTTTAATATAACTTTAGAATTAAAAAGTAAGAGGCCTGTAGCCTTAAAGGCCTTTAAAATTGTTGTTTCCTTAAAGGAGGCCTGCTAGGCTTAGTAGAAGAGGTAAAAAAAATCCCTCTTACTTATTAAGGTAAGGCCCTAGTTCCTCTCTAGAAATCTAGATATCTTAGCCTAGTAAGCTAATAAAAGAGGCTTACAACATTAAGAGGCTGCAGCGTGTAGGTTAAATAAAGAGGAAAGACTGTAAGAAGAATCTTGTTCTAATTACAGTACTTAATAAAATCTATAGTAAGGTAAGATCTATAGCTGTCTAGAATAAGTAATTAATAGGAGGATTAAGCCTTTGCCTTAGTATTACAATTAAATACCTGTTTAAGCTACGCAAGACTAATATCATTGTTTATCTAGCTAGAGGGTAATAAGGTAATTTAAACTTAATAAGTCTTAAGATTAAAGGCTTGTAACTAAGTGTCCTGTATTAATCCTAAGGTCAATTAATATATAAGGGTGGGCGCTAGGTGAAATCTATTAGCACAGATGTAGGCTAGGAGTGTTATCTACTCTCGCAAGCCATCCTAAATAGTACTCCTTCTTTTTTCCTGCTTATATAAGGGCTTACTAAAGATCCTCTTTAATTTTCCTAAGATACTAAGGAGGAAGCCCTTCTCATCTATATTGTATATATAACGCGGCTTAATGTAGTACTGCTCAATTTTCTCGCGTAGGAGATCAAAGTATAGGCTGTACTTCCTTATAGAATTAGCCTTATAGCGATTGTTATCTATGCCTGTTGTCTATCTTGAAATAAGCTTATTAGGGTACTAGTGGACGAAGCAATTAACTTAGTGTATTCTAACCTCTCTTCTCGCAATTTGTAAGGCGAAGTTTCGTATTATAGCTCGTGTAAGTAGAAGGCCTCGCCTAGTGAGCTGTTCAATGTACTGTAGGAGCTCTAGCTCCTGTTGTGGGTGGAGAGCTATTTAATTTTGAGACTTAAGGTTGCGTAAGGTTAAAACACCTTAGTGTCTTTAAGAGAGCGTAGATTGTACTACACTATACTTTTCTACAAACTTTGTATACGAGAAAGATGCGCCTAGTGCGCGCGAATTAATTTCATCAATTGCTTTCTGGATCGGATCTATATTGGTGGAGTTATCAGGTGTTGAAGTGGTGGTGTTGTTTTCTAGTACAGTGACTTAGTAAGGTCTAACTTTACTTAATGTAAGCTATTAGTCTTTATGTTAAAGAGGGAGAAGAATAGTTTAAGCATTATATTAGTTATATGCAAGCTTTTGTTTACAAGTTGTTTTTATGCGGTACTGTGTAGTGCAGGAAATCTAAAAGTTAAAAAGCAGCAGGCAGGAAGCTTTTATAAAGAAGTTGTAAAAAGTAAGATTTGTTAACACAGGATAAAGAAAACGCGAACTTCTATTATACAAATTAGTTGTGAGAGCGGATTATAAGGGGTTATAGGCTTAGATTACGCTAGAAAACTCTGCCCTCGCGTAATCTAGCCTAGTCTAGGGGGGTCTAGGGTTGCCGGCGAGCGTCGCCGAGCGCCTGCTACCGGCCGTCTGTGACAGAAGTATTGTAGGCTCCTGCTGTAGTAACGTATGTGTCTTTACCTTCCTTCTCTATCTCTATCACAATCTTGTTGCTAGCTATAATCTAGCAATTGCTGTTAAACTTGTTGTAATTAGTATTGTTTCTTAGAACATTTAGCAAATATTTAAACTCTAATTTTTGCTTAGTAGTCTAGGCTTTTCTGCTCTAAGCGCTTGGCGTGTAAACTTCATCTACATACTGTTTAAATCTTGTTAACTACACACAATCTTGTTTTTTGAACTTTTGCAACTAATTAGTACAGGGTAGCTGCTTTTTACTTTTTTAGAAACCTCTTTTTAACTACAACAACAAACAAAGCCTTTGATACCTTAAAACATAAACAAAAGCTTAATAGCAGGCTTAATTTGACAGGCAAGTTAAGAGGTCTTAAAATAGAGATAGTAAAAGTCTTGTAATAACCATACAGATTGAGAGGCAGTAGTAACTAACCTTTATCATATTATAAACTAGCTGCTTGCTGAATTTCATTGATAAATATGCTTTAGCGTGCGTAATGCTTATGCTTAGCGCTATTCTTCCGTTAATAACAGCATTTTAAGTAATAATTATGCTGATTGCTATTAAAGGCGAATTATACTAGAGAGACTAGCAGCTCATCAGTAGGGAAATCTTAAGGCAACACCCCTTATAATATTCTAGTAGTAGTAGTGCGGTAGAGATTAAGAATGCTTTGTTATCAATAAAGGCTAAGGGCAAAGGCTTTAGAGAGGCAGCAGAAACAATTACTATTATTGTGGTTACTGCGCACTAACTAATCACGCGAGATCTAGAGTTTATCTATTGTTTTAATATTACTAAAAGCGATAGGCTTAATTAAAATAATCAGTATTACTACAATAATCAAGAAGTAAGACAAGGAGCTATAATGACAAAGAGCTCTCCTGATTCACAACCTTAATGTCTTACAATTACTTAGTTGCTAACAGTCTAGATTAATAATAACTTACTAACCTAGAGGGTGTGTTGGAGTATTAACATAAGGATCACCCTAGTGATTAGGTAATCCTAGTAAGCTAAGCACGTGACGACCACGCTTGCCCCTATATATACAGGTCGGATCGTCTCAAGTCTCTTGAGTACTTATTAGACAGTTGCTTCGGCCTTTTGAGACAACCTTTTGATGTGACTACACATTTTGTAGACACCTTTTTGGTAAAAAAAGATTTATTGCTAACAACAGTCCAGCATGTTCGAACGGAAACGAAGATGCGCGATATCCCTCCAACTAACTCTCTTGACCAATGACCATTTACCGCTGACTATTTACCGCTGACCGCAACTTCTGTCGTCCTGTTGCCATCCTGGCGGTGTTGCAGTCGCGGCGTTTAGTGCCTATTCTTAGATGTGAATAAACAACAACAGCATCACTATCTATGCACGGCTCTCCCATCCTCAAAGGCGACTTACAAAATCCTCCTGCTTGTTAGTTTGTCCTAGCTGCTTAATAGCTGTTTTAACACGCCTTTGCTCCTCGCAAAGCTACTCTTAAGTCTCTTTGCTAAGGTTGCATTTGCGCAGGAGGAGATTGCTAAAGTAATACACCTTTACTGCACCTAAACTATTAACATGCGCAGTGTATATAGTGTACTAGCTAAACTAGCCTTTTACAGTTCTTGTTGTGACCTTAACATCCATGACACTAGACGCATTAAAGATGTCTTAACTACAGTTACATTCTAACCTCTACACCAACTTGACTACCACAGAGACTATCGCCACTAGCTCCTTTTTAACCAACGGAGGTGGCCGCTCAACGACGGTAAACGCCGGCTTCGTAATCTACCACCATAGCTTCTAGTATAGTGACTTAGTGAGGTCTAACTTTACTTAATGTAAGCCATTAGTCTTCGTGTTAAAGGGGGAGAAGAATAGTCTAAGCATTATATTGTTTGTATGCAAGTCGTTCGTATGCGGTACCGTGTAGTGTAGGAAATCCTAAAGGTAAGAAGCAGCAGGCAAGGAGCTTTTATAAAGAAGTATTGCAGGCTCCTACTGCGGTAACGTATGTGTCCTTACTCTCCTCCTTTATCTCCATCGCAATCTTGTTGCTAGCTATAGGCTAGCAATTGCTGTTAAACACGTTTTAATTAGTGTTGTTTTTTAGTACCTTTAGCAAATTTTAGACAGTTAGTTGTAGCACGTAGTTGCTCAATACATTATTTCCCACTTAGGTGATTAAGTAATTGCTTCTTCTTAGCTCCTTCACTTAGTTAGCTTAACTAATTAGATAATCACGGCGCATTAGGCTATACAGGTAGGTTAAGTTATTTATATTCTCACTATTTTCTAGTGCTTAGTCTATTATTCCTCATGAACGATATATATTTAGATTTAATATTTATATATAAATATACATATAGCTCGCTGTTGCGTTGTAGCCAATTGTTTTAATATTATTATAAACTTTTAGTCTAGAATAGTAATATAAGATTACGTTTACTACTACTACTATAACAATTAAAATATAAACATTAATAATGTTAATGTTACAGTATTAACACGCGGATCACCTTGTTAATCAGGTGATCCTGGTAAGCTGTTCACGTGACGGCCCCGCTAGCGTCTATATAAAGAGGCCGGAACGTCTTATGTCTCTTTAGTAGTAATTAACACTTTATTGTAGCACCTAGTTAATTAATACACTTACTTTCTACTTAGGTAATTAAACAATTGCTCCTTCTTAGCTCCTACAGTTATAAGCCTAGCTGCTTAATTATAGTATTAATTCCTACTCTGTTATTAGCAAGCTAGAAGATTAACTGTTTAATTATTAACTTACTCTTCTTTATTTTTCTTCCATAGTACAGCTAGTAGACTGCTACAGCTGCTGTACCTCTTACTTACTTAATTATTTAATTTACTTTCTACTAATCTATTCTACAACTTATAGGCTACTATGAATATTAATATAACTACTCATTAACTAATGATGCGATTACTTTAATAAAAACTTACGTTATAATCCTACAAAGCATTTTACTAATATAAACTTTTTGAATACACTGCTTGTTGCCTTAGAAGTAATTTCTAAAGCTTAATTAGACTAGCTAACCTAGTTTGCTCTATTAAGACTACACTGCTTAGAGAAAGGTATCTAGGATTAGGTTAATCCTAATCTCCTAGACGTGCGCTTAACAAAATACTAAAAGCTTTAGTATTTTAAGTTACCTAAAGATAATAAAGAGCTTATTGCCCTACTACTTAGCCCAAGCGCTTAGGAACAAAAAGACTATAGAACTACTTTATATAAATATAAGGCTTTCATAATTAATACTAAAAATAAAAAATATTATTATTATAAGCTAATTAATAAGTACAAAGTATATATTGCTTAATAAATAAAGAAAATTACTAAAATTACTAATATTAAAGACTAGATTAGTAAGACTGTATGTCTAGACCTACTATTAGACGTTTTAATAAGTATAATTACTAAAAACCTTTCTAGTCTTTATGCCTTGGTAAAGATTTTAAAAGAAGATGTAGCCTTTATAGATTAGAATACTAAGTATTTAGTTAAAGCATAATATAGATCCTACTTAGATAAGGCTTACTAAGGAATAATAGGCCCTAAGTATTAGTTTACTAAGTAGTAGCTTCTATATCAATAAGCAATAGTTTACTTACTTCTTAAGGTTATTAAGCTATTAGCAGTTACTAAGTTTTTAAACGCTTTAGGCACTAAAATTGCACTAGACTAGTTGCATAAAAAGCGTAATAAGCTAATATAAGTAATAGCGTTAAGTAAAGCTTAATTCACTTTTAATAATTTAGAAAAGACTTTTAGTATTTTATTATAAAAATAGTCAATTACTATTAATAAAAAAAGAATACCAAGCTTATAAACTAGACTTTAATTGAAAATAGCTTAATAATTATTAAGTTATATATAGTTCAATTCAATTAGTAAGCAAGTACACTTTTGCCTTTATAAGCTAAGCAAGTACTTCTAAACACTGCGTAACTGCTTCTAACTCTAAACTATAGTTACAGAATTAATGTCTACTAATAAAATACTAATTAAACTGATAGACAATAGTTAAAAGAAAATTGTTAAGTAATAAAACAGTAATAGATATGTAACGCTATAAACCTAGATAAAAAAATAAAGCTAAAAGGCTAGCACTAGTAGATTAGTTACTAATAAACTAAGTAGAGTATACTCTAGCTTATTAGTTCTGGCACTAATTAACTTAAGAACTTTAATCAATTAAATTATTCTAATTAAGTTTAGCGCAGCCTTTACTCTCTATGCGTTGTCCTTTTGTATAATCATAGATAGTAGAGCAGTAGTCTACCCAGTTAATAACATGAGTTAACTAGTATTAGGCACCTATTGCAAATGCAACAAGAATAAGACTATTAGAGTAGGCACTTAATTTCTTTTAGTTACTAAAACAAGAAATAAGATACTTTAAAACGTTTTATATAGTAAGACTAGCTCTAAGATAGCTAATTTTCTACTTACTAACGTTAAGTTTGTACTAGGCTTCTACGTTAATATTGTCTCTAAAGCACAGTTTAAGTAAGTAAGCATTTAGTATTTAAAATATAATTATACTATAAAAATTAAAAGAATTAACAAGAATATCATTTTATTTTACTTAGAGTATGACTTTGATTTTTTATCTATTAATATAAGCAACAATTTGATTATACTACCATCTACTACTGGTAAACGCTGTAGTATAGTTAAAGAAACCCTAGGTGCGCACTAAATATAAGGATCTATAGCATTAATAATTAAGACACTTGAGACAATAAGCTATTAAAGCCTTGATTTACTTAGCGCAAAATGTTAAAATTGCTAGCAAAAAGCTGTTAGAATATAATTACTGCGCATTAGCTTATGCCTTACGAGAAATTTTATAACAACAAAAAAAAATTACTTTAAATTTTTTAAAAATTTGATAAAATTTGTTTACTTTTTTAATTATTAACTACTTAAGAAATAGGTACTAATTATTAAAGAAAACTTCTTAGGTAGACTATATAATTATAATATCTAGTTAAAGACACTAAGTAATATTATGCCTATAATTAAAGGCTTTACTGTAAGAATTAAGAGAAAATATTAGTGATAAATTGTAAAAATTTATTTAAAAATCAATACTGCTACATTGCCTTAAATAAGGTAATTAAGATATAAGGAATAAGCAATAAAAAAAAAATAGTAATTAAAACGCTACCGCTATATACTTAAAAGCTAAATAGCATAACAAAAAGAGCTAGCTAAGAGCTAATTATAAAAGCTATTAAGATGCGCACAAGCGCTAATCTTCTAGCTAAGCTCTAGCTAGTAATTATAGATACAGTAGCTTACCTGTATAGCATAAGCACTTCTAAGATTCATAGCTACTAATTCTTTAATCAAGTGCTTAAAGAATAGTTTAATAAATATGTTTAATACTATTATCTACTCATAATTAGACATTAGATTACTAATCTACGCCTAGACTAGAGTAGAGTTTATGCCTATAGCTGCTAAGTCTACTTATTAAATAGAAAGAAGGCAGCTAAATGCAATTGTTAAGAATTTAAAATTAATTCTTGTAGCTATATTAGTTATTTAATTAGTTATTAAACCTTTGTTTAATACTATTGTCGCAGTATATGTATCCTCTAGCCGGAGCACGATCTATCGATCGGTCGGTATTTTGTTTCCGACAACTATAAATAACTACTAACTTTTGATTAGGTAATTACTACATGTAGTATAACTTCTAATAAACATTTATTCTATAAAAGAAATTGCAAGAAAAAGCTACTTAAAAATTAAGTAATTAAAATTATAGAAATCTTTTATAATAATAAGCTTGTAAATGCAAGAAGTAACTTATAATCTCTTTTAGCCTTTTAAAGTAGAGTAGATTGGAAAACACAGCTAGCTACTAGAAACTTCAGAGGTAATCTATCTACTATCTTAAGCACTTAGAAAGGTCTACTTACTAAGTATAAAAGTAGATTAAAAAACGCCAAGTAAATAAAGCATAAAGCTAGTACACTATTAAAAATTGAATTTAATTATTAGTAAGATACTAGTCTTGCTACTCTAGAACTAACTCTTAAACTAGAGACTCTAGGGAGCGACAACGCAATTGATTACAAGGTATTTCATAGTTAAATAATAGTGCGCTTGCCTAGAAAAGCTAACTTATAAATATTAAAAAGCAAAGAGCCTTCCTTATATAAGCTTAATAACTTATTACTAGTCTAACAGCTTGTACCTAAAGACTCCAACACGCTAGCTAATTAAAATAAAACTCTTACTTAAAGAGAGAAAGTTATAGACTATAAATTATTTTATAGTTTAAGATATTAGGTCTTAAATATTATATAGAGTAAGTAATTGCAAGCTGAACCTCTACTTATAAAATATAGTGCTAGAATTGCTAGCGGAAGCCTAAATTAGCTTACAAATTATAACTTTCTACTATATAAGCTAGGCAGTAGGCGTAAGCATAAAAACGTAACTTAGGATTTTAATAATTAATTAAAAATTCAAAGTACAACTAGTATTAACGTATTTATTATAAATTATAGGAAATTTATCATAAATTAATTTTTATAATACCTACCTGCTGGCTTTGTAAGCAACTTAGGAAAACTAAGTAAGCTATAAGACTTTTAATTATATAGTTTTAGCAGCTTCGCTTACTAAGCATAAGTTAAAAATAGAAAATGCTTAACTACATTACAATAATCTACTTAACCTGCTAGAATTGAAAAAGTATTTACCCTAGTATTTTGTAAAGGCCTGATTTAAGGATGCTTATAGGAAAGAAATTATTTAGTTTAAAAAAAATAAGACTTAAACTAAAAAAAAAAAAAAAAGAAGAAGAATAAAGTAGGCTAAGACTTATAAGTTTAATTGAGACAGCTTCTGTCTTAAATATAAGGCATAGATGATTATAAAAAGTACTTTCTTGAAAAAAATTAATCAATTTAACATGTACTACTACGTTAGTAGCTAAGTCCTTTAAAGCAGTAATAGCCATTACTGCTACGAATAATCTAGAAATAAAGAAATATAATATCGTAGCAGCATTTCTTATTACAATCATTATAGTAAATATATTAGTAATTTATAAAATACTAGATTGCATTAAGAAGCTTAAAAAGTGCATACGGCTAAACTGCGCACTATATAAATTGCAAAACCTACTACTATTATAGTATAAGAAGATTTTAAGATTACTAGAAGAAATTAAACTAATTACTTTACTAGAGAAGCCCTGTCTGTTCATTAATCAAGATGAGAAAATTCTAGTTTTATTTTATATAAATAATATTCTACTACTTTTTACAAAACAATATAAGCAGAAAGCAATAAATCTTTAGTTTAAAATTATAAATAAGTACAAGATATCAAAACAAAGATTAGTTAAATAGTTTTTTAGTATCTAGGTAATTAGATTTATAAGAGGTAAATATTCACGCTTATATATAATATAAACATTAATAAGATTAAAATGAAGTTTAAGCTAGAAAATATTAGCTTTCTAAAGACTCTACTGCTGTTAAGGGAGCTAATTAAGAATATTAGCAAAGCAACTAAGCAGGAGATAAGGTCCTACTAAAAAAGAGTTAGATTAGTACTATATATAGCTATAATACTTTAACTAGATGTTACTTACTTAATTTTAAAGCTCTTACACTTCCTTATAATCTATAGTAATTTATATATAAAAGCTATTAAATAGATAATTATATACCTCTATTAGACAAGATAGATTACAATCTAATATAGAAACTACAATAGCCTAGACCTAACAATTGCAGGCAATGCTTTCTTTACAAATAACTAAAATACGTATTTATTATTTTATAGATACATAGCTATCCTATATAGTAGTTTAATTTCTTAGAAAGTAGCTTAGTAGACTACAGTAACTACTTTAACTATTAAAGCTAAGCTGCTTACTTTTAAGCAAACTTCTAAGGAGGCTATAGCTCTGAAATACTTTTTTTGTAAACTATCTCTTAATTTAAAAGAAGTTCAAATAGTTTAGTGTAATAATTAATAAGAAATTAAGCATATAGTTATAAAAGAAAAGTAGATTGGCACTTATTTAAAATATAAAAATATATAAAATATATAGCTGCAGCAGAAATATTCAAAAAAAAAAATTTTAAGTTAAGTACCTAAAAACATTAATTATGCTAGCTAATAGACTAACAAGGTTGCTTACTAGAAAATCGTTTAAGAAGTTTAAGCAGTTACTTAACTTTTAATAAGTTAAGCACTAAATTAAACGTAATAATAATTCATAAGTAAAATACTAATATTAAGTAGTAATATCTGGATACTAAGCTAAGTCTTTCTGTAATTACTTAAAAAGAGCAGAAGATTAAAAGCTAAACTTACGAAAAACTAAATAATAGAACTAAAAATAAGCTTACTAGTAAGTATTAAAATTATTATACTTACTAGACTTTATTAGCAGTCTTGCTTAGCATTTTAAGCCTTAGTATGCTAAAGCGCAATATTAGCTATTCTAGCTTATATAGCTAATGTCTGTAGGCAAACTATATAAAGGCGTAAATCTAATTTATTACTTTTATACATAGAATTGTAAAATAATTATTAATTTACTTTGATATACTTATACTTATATAATTAAGTTATATAGAAATAGAGAAAATAATCAGAAACGCAGTAATATAGAGCAGGAGAAGGTAGTATTTTATAAGTATACTATTCTTAAACTTTTAATTAACGTAAAAGATACTACTGTTACTACTATAGCTCAAGCTGTTGTTACTGCAGCTACTACAAATTATAAGCTAGCTGTTAAGTAAGTTGTACTACAAGTTAACTTAAGTTAGATATAGTATTAAAAAGCTTATGTTCTCAATTAAAAGCGCCTACTAGAGTACAAGTAGGTAGCAGAAGCTAAGTAGTAAAACTATAAAACAATATCTCTTAAGCGTAGTAATCTTTAACTAAAGGCTTCTACGCAAAAAGCTTTCTAGTAAATATAATACTGCTATTAATTTCTTTATACTAAGTAATAATGTTGCACAGTAGCTTATGCTTATTAACCTAGTACTTAGTATTATTCTATTGTTAAAAATTAGTTAGCAGCCCAAGTAAGAAGCTTGAATAATGAAAAACCTATCTCTTTATTTTTATATATAGCTATAAAATAATTAGTGAAATTATTGTGAACAGTATAGTATGTGTAAGACCAGAAACAGCTATAGCAAGTACTACTTTAACTACGAGTTTGAACTTAATTAAAACAGCGCTTAGCATATAAACTATTAAGTAACCTTTTTATGTAGTACTTATATAAAAAAACGTAAAAATATAATAGATTAGCAGCAATCTTTAGAGAGCTTATAAGCACTTTTTTTTAAGTAAATAAAAGCGCGTTACACCTTATAGACAGCTTAATAGGCGTATATAAGCTATTACTACTGTTGTATTGCTGTTCTCTAAACGTTACTTAAGCAGTAATCTATTTTAACTTTTAAATAAGCTTTTAAACAGTTTTGCCCAAACGCTAGCTTAATCTTTTAGTTAGGCTTTTAGTTTAATGAAAATTTAAATAAAAGCTTAATAGTAGACTTAACTTAATAAGTAAGTGAATTAATCTCTAAGCTGATCTGCTAGAAGTCTTAAAGTACGCGCATAGATTAAAGAGCAAAAGCAATAAACTTTTATCATTTTAAAAAACGGCGGTTTGCTAAATTCTATTATTAAATAGGCTTTAATGCGCGTAGTGTTTATGCTTAGAAGTATTTCTATATTGTTAGCGCAGGCTCTTTAAGCAACGCATACGCTTATTACTATTAGAGGCAGACTATACTAGAAAGATTAGCAGCTAATTGGTAAAAGAATTGTAAAGTAACAGGACTTACTATATTAATTGTTACAGGAGTGCGTTAAAAATTTAGAAGACTTAGTAAATAATATTGTAGTATAGCTAAAGCTATTTGAAAAGCAGTAGACGTAGTTAGTATCTATATTAATTACGCACAGACTCATCACGCGATATTTAAGATCTTTTTAATATTTTAATATTATAATACAACTAAGCTGCTTGCTTGATTAAAACAACATTACAATATTATAATAGAGATAAGAAAAAAGGCAGTAGAACTACAGTTATAAAATAACTTCTTAATTAATAATTTTGATTTAGTAAGGATTAACTCCTTGCTTATAGCTTAGATTAAGAGATTCTTACTAACCTAAGGGGTATATTAGAGTATTAACACGCGAATTACCTTGTTGATTAGGTAATCCTAGTAAGCTGTTCACGTAACGGCCCCGCTAGCGTCTATATGAACGGGCTAGAACGTCTTATGTCTCATTAGTAGTAATTGACACTTTGTTGTGGCACTTAGTTGATTAATACACTTACTTTCCACTTAGGTGATCAAACAATTGCTCCTTCTCAGCTCCCACAGTTAATAATATCTACTGACAATAATAATAATAATAATAATAATAATAATAATAATAAT
>WBOK01000074.1:0-236043 GCA_009289805.1 Alternaria gansuensis
TAGATCTAGACTAAAGTAGATAAATATATCTGTCTTTACATCTAAATTAATAGTAGAAAAATTCTTAACTATTTTTTTGTTATTATAAACTTAGGTACGTAAGATTATATTATTAGGATTAAATAGCTTTAGCAATTTAACTTATTGCTAAACACAGTTTAGAACTAAATTGTGTAGCCTATAAGATATCCTACTACGTATAATCCTGCCCCCTTTATCCTTATGTAGTTAAAGGAACTTTCTAATAATAAGGTTGCGAAGGAGGATATCTAGCGGAGAAACGCGCTCTAGGAGAAAGATAAATACTAGAGAAGGCAAAGCCCTACAACAGTTTTAATACAAAGAATCTACAGCCTTCTTTAGCTTCTAAAAGCTTATTTTACCTCTAAAGTCGC
This sequence comes from Alternaria gansuensis, assembly GCA_009289805.1. Lineage (NCBI taxonomy): Eukaryota > Fungi > Ascomycota > Dothideomycetes > Pleosporales > Pleosporaceae > Alternaria > Alternaria gansuensis. The sequence continues at coordinate 396 of WBOK01000074.1, forward strand.
TAATCTTAAACTAGATCCTGTCTAGTTAGACCCTACCCCACGCATAGCTATTATTTTAGTAAATGCCTTTTATTATTTAATAAAACAAAAAGAAAATAAGTTCTTTACAACAAGTATTTACAAAATTAATTATTTGTTAAAAGACTATATAAAACTTAATAATCCTAACAACGTTAAATTAATTTAGGACTAACTCCTATCTGTCTACTATTTGTATTAAAACGTGTTTAGCAAAACTATAGTAGACTAACTGCCTAAACACCGCCTGTATAACTACAAGATTGTCTTTACTAAACTACTTCTAAATTAGTTTAGTCTTTTGTATAAGTAAAGCACTAAAGAACTTAAAGCTACTAAGACGTTTGTAATAGATAACCTTAAGAAAGGACATATTAATTCTAGTAATTGCCTCTTTGCCTCCCCTATTCTCTGTATTTAGAAGCTTAACAGAGACATTTAAATTTGTGTTAATTATTGTAAACTTAACACAATTACTTAAAAAGACTTATATTTAATTTTGTGTATTAATAAGCTATTAGCTTGCACGTATAGAGCCTAGTTTTTTACTAAGTTAGACATACGCGCGGCTTTTAACAAAATTAGGATAGACTTAGATTCTAAGAAGTACACTACTTTTTAGACCTAATATAGAACGTACAAGTCTAAGGTGTTGCTATTTAGATTATGTAACGGCCTAGCTACCTATTAATGTTATATAAACAATATATTAATTAAGAATCTTAATAACTTCTGCATAGTCTACTTAGACAACATCTTTATCTACTCTAAATTAGAGGCAGAATATGTTCTCCACGTACAAAAGGTACTAGAAAGATTATAGCAAGCAGGTCTCTAAGTTAATATTAAGAAAAGCGAATTCTATGTTATAAGAACGAGGTACCTAGGCTATATCTTAATAAACTAAGGGCTAGAAGTAGATTCTAACAAGGTAGAACTTCTTAACAATTAGACATAACCTACTACTGTTATAGGTGTAAAGTTGTTTCTTAGCTTTATAGGGTTCTACTAGCAATTTGTACCTAAATACTTACGAGTTACAAAACTGCTTCTAGCACTCTAGAGTCCTTTAAAGCTATTTGTATAGAATTTAGATTGCGAGGAGGCTTTTAGAAAGTTAAAAGCTGTATTGCTAGAAATCTCTACCTTATGCTATTACTACTCTAAGTATAATACTAAGGTAGAGACTAATGCATTAGATAGTGTTGTTGCAGGCGTACTCTCTTAGAAACAACTAAATAAGAAATAGTGTCTAGTAGCGTTTTTTAGCAAGGTCTTATCTAGGTCTAAACTAAATTAGAAAATTTATAATAAAGAACTTTTTGCTATTGTTACAGCGTTTAGCAAGTAGTAAGCTAAATTAGCCTTAGCCTACTCTAGAATTAACGTGTATTTAGACTATTATTTACTTAAGTACTTTATAACTATAAAGGTCTTAAACGCTAGATAAGTACGTTAGGCTAAGGAACTTGCCCTATTTTCTTTCTACATTTAATACATACCTAGAAAGGATAACGCCTACGCAGACATCCTTTTGCAACGTAAGCAAGATATAGAAAACCTAAAGTCTGCTAAAACTAATAATTATTCGCGGGTCCTACTTAGACCGCACTAACTTAACAACTAAATTAACTTTAACCTTGCTTTTAACTATGTCGCCTAACTCTACGCTTAGAATTTATCTCTACGCGTAGTAGAAGCTACTTTAGAGCCTATAACTCTAGATTTACTAAAACTAATTAAATCTGTCTTGTAAACAAATTGCACTGTGTTTTAAAAAAAGCGTAACTTGTTGCTAAATAAGTACTAAATTAAAAATAGATTACTCTTGTACTTAAACTACCTTTGCGTACTACTAGACTCTATACTCTGCACTTAGATAATCTAAGAGGCACACGACTAGGTCTCCTTAGCTTACTCTAGCGCTACTAAAACCTATTAGCTAATTGCTCTAAAATATTACTAGAAAGGTATAGAGGCTACCTGTAAAAAGTATATGCAGAACTGTATAGCCTATCGCAAGGCACATCTAAGATAGACCTAAATTCCTAGAATAATTTACTCTCTACTAATCCTTAATTGTCTAATACAACACTTGTGTATTAACTTTAAGAAATTCCTACTAAATAAGGCTAGTTATAATTAGATTATAGTTGTAATTAATTGTTTATTTAAATAAGCTATCTTTATCTCTTGTTACAAGACAATTAACGCAAGAAGTATAGCTAAATTATTTATTTAATAGGTGTACTAATTTAGCTATACACCTAACACTATTATCTCTAATTAAAGACCTTAGTTTGTATCTAGTTTTTAGTCTAAGTTTTGTTAGATCCTAGGCGTTAAGGTTAAACTATTAACAGCTTACTACAAAGAGACTAACAGTTAGACAGAAATTATAAACAAATATATTAACTAGAGGCTTTAGCCGTTTGTATTCTACTACTAAGATAACTAGAGTAGACTACTGCCTCTAATTAATAGAGCACAAATTTCTTTACCTTATTCTGCTCTAGGTATGTCCCCGTATTAGATCCTTTACAGATTTAATTCTAGACAGAGCTAGGACTAGAAGCAGCTAGCTAACACCCTTACGCTAACTAACAAAATAAACTACAAGAACGCGTTAGCTATAGCTACCTAAATACACAACGCGTAGGAAATAGCATAAACTTTTTTAAAAAAAGCTTAAGATTAAATACAAACTATAGTAAATTATTACTACTACCTAATTAATTAAGACGTTAAAAATAAGGTTTTTCTAGATATAAAGAACCTTGCAATTAATTGCCTAAGCTAGAAACTATTAGCTAAATAAAAAGGCCTCTTTAAAGTTTTTAAAAAAGTTAGCTACTCTTATTACCTTAAGTTACTAGAAAGGTTTTAGATTTATAACGTCTTTGCACTAGAACTATTATACAAAAATCTTTAGAACTTACTTCTAAAACAAGAAGCTTTAAAGCTAGCGCCTACCTTAATTTAAGGCGTAAAAAAATAAAAAGTTAATAAAATTCTTGCTAGCAAGGCATATCGCTTAAAGTTAAAATACTAGGTTAGCTAAGTTAGCTATAATCTAGACTTAACTTAGTATCTAGCCTTAAATTTTATAAGAGCTTCTTATAAACTTAAAGCCTTCTATAAGAAAAACCTTACACGTTTAAATTCTTTAAAGTCTTTAGTAAAGTAGATTATAGCTTAAGAATAAAAAAAAGAGAATATAACTTTACTATAAGACAACAATATATAAGGAAAAAAAAAGAAAATTCTAAATAGGTATCTAGTAAAACAGCTAGTCTACCTCTAGACCCCCTCTCTAAACTAACTCTACACTTTTTCTCTTTACCCCCTACCTTACTTAAAGATCTAAAGAGGATTGCTTCTCTTCTTTGTAAAAGAAAGAGGAGCTAGAGAAGAGCCTACTACTCTCCTCCTCCTCCTCTACCTCCCTTTAAAGGCGCTGCTTATCGTCCTCCTCCTCTAGCAGAGCAACTAGACTACTACTGCCAGTTCCGCCTCGGCGAGCAAAGGCCTCTAAAGAGGCAACCTAGCTGTCTAGTAAATAGACAGTATCTTAGATCTTTAGAAGGACCTAGTAAGTTAAAACTAGGATAAAAGCTATAAATAGCTCTTTCTTCTAGCTTCTTGTTACCTAGACCTTCCTAGCTAGAACAAAGGCTGTCGCCTACACCTACTCTTTAGCAGAGAGGCAGTCCTTTGCTAGATTTTTCTTATACTCTATAGTAGCGAGAAGGTCTATAGTAGTAAAGAGTTTAAGAAACTCTTTTTTAATATACTCTAGTACTTATCTAAGTTAATTTTAAGTTTAAAATAGCAAGAGATATTAAACTTATAAGAGAGCACTTTTCCTTCTACTATACGCAATATGCGTATTTTTTAGATATCTTAAAGTTAAACTAATGTTTAACTCTAAAAACGCCTTGCGTAAAGGCGCGCACTAACTGCAGACAAATAAAGTAATACGCCTCTAGTAAAGCCCTTAGAGGGCAGCGTAGTAGTATAGTGTATATATATATATGTGTGTATGTATATAGTATTTTAGAGAGGTAGAAAATTCAAACACAACGTATTATTATAATATTAAAATAGCAAACGCTTAAGGCCGGTCTAACACTGCTCTAGGTCGTAGTTACAGTAACTGCCTATTAGAAGTCTATAATAACAATAAAAAGATGTTATAAAGTTAATAAATAAACAACAATTATATAAAAGAATATATACAGCTACGGGACTAGCTAACTACTAGGAGGGGGGGTAGTGTAACGAACACGTACAACACGTTACAACTCTATTACCCTTACTATTATCTTAGTTTTACCTATATCAGACCTACTCCAGTCCTAGTCTAGAGCGCAGGTATAAAGACAGCTTAGGACCTATAGTTGCTTTGTAGATTTTTAATATCCTTTCCTTCAAGGCCTATAAGTGTTTTATTTAAATTAAGGCTTTTTTGTAGATTACAACGCACTCCTATATACCTTACCGTAATCCCTTCTGCTGTTACTAATCCGTAAGTCTTGCCTGCGCCGTTACAAAATATTGCTAAGTAGAAAAAAATTTATAAAAAGAATAAGCATTATTATTATAACTATTGTGCTAAAAGAAACTATAGTAGTTATACTAAAGTAAGTCTTTTATTTTATTTACTACGCTTTAGCTATTTTAAATAGGTACTTGTAGCGCTTAATAGGCGTTTAAATTGTTTATATTAACTTTACACTTATTATAATACTATAGTTACTAATGCTACTATTCTCTAAACTAATTCTATTATTATTACTATAGGCGTTAAGCTTGCGTGTTACTAGCGCTAATTTAACTCTAAGCTTACTAACTACTACTTGTAACGAACACGTTACAACTCTCTTATCCTCACTGTTGTCTCCGGATCTTATCTGTATCGGACCTACACCGGTCCTATTCCAGCTGCATTGTAGCGCAAACTAGTACTTCTTTAAAAGTTCTTACTTAGGTGCTAATAACTTTACTTTATTATTTAAGCTTAATTTTAGTAAAGTAGCGTTATATAGCAGCTACTTTTAAGCAGCTTATTAGCTATGCAGCTAAAATAGCTAGTCCTGTTACTAATAATAATAACAATAATAAAAGCTTAGGTAACAACAGCAAGTTACTGCTTAGGCGTAGTCTAGGCGCAGGTAGCGCTTATAATAGCAGTGCTAGAAGTAGTAGTAATAATAAGATAAGTAGTAGTAGTAGGGAGATTTGTAATAATAAGTGAAAGTAGATAAATTTTATACTTACAGTTTTGTTCTTTTGAATACCTAATTTTTGCGCCCTAGAGGCGCAGCAATAATCTTTAATATTGTTTTTTTGGTACACTTAGGCTATAATAAGCTTTGCTTATATATATATTTTCTAATTAGTTTCTTTATGTTTTTAAATTGTAATGCTAGAGTCTAAGTATCTTATAATTTATTATAGCCTTTCTATTGCAACTAGTATTCTAGCTAGCTATTCTTAATTTATTTTTCTAATATTTTTTAACTTTTTAGATCTCTTTACCTTCAGGACTAATTTCTAGTAATTAAGTATTATCTTCTTAACTACTGCGGGATTTTTATTATTTTAGTAAAAAAACGTAGAAAACATTATAAATATAATAGTAAGGTAGTAGTTATAATTAGTAAGCCTACGTTTTAACTACTTCTTGCACTTAAAATAGTTTTATAAACTTACTAAATAGCTTTTTACTAAGTTAGTAGGCTAGGCTAACGTTTTTTGTACTAAAGCAAACAAAGTCTTTTTAGTAAAAGATTTTAAGTTTGTATTTTTTATTATAGTATTAGCATTAATATTCTTATGCTACTAAGAGGTATTTTCTTGCTGTTGCACGTGCGCTGTGCATGCGCTGCACTCTATTTACAGCATCTAGTACCTCTCTCTCTAGCCTACTGTCCTTAAAAAGCAAAGTAAGCAATAAATGCTTACTATATACTGCGTAAAAAGGTGTTATCTTTATTAATTTATAGATAGAGTTATTGTAAGCGAATTGTGCTATTAGTAAAAGTAACACTTAATTATCTTGTTTCTTTAAGGCAAAGGTCCTTAAGTATTACTCTATTATTTATTTTTAGCATTTAGTTTGCCTGTCTATTTATAAGTAGAAGGCTGTACTTAGCCTACACTTTACTTATAATTAGTAGCATATTTTTGTCTAAGATACTAAAGTAAAGATTAAACTGTAATCTAATATAATGCCTTTCTAAATTTTATATTTTGAAATAATATGTTTAAGGTAAAATTCCGGAAACTATTTTATATTTTACGTTTTTAATACAAGTATGTAGATTGCTATTTTTAAAAAGTAATTAATAATTACAAGGATTACATTAAATATACAACATAAAATATGTTTTACTAGTAGTAGCTTTATAACAAAATTAAGGCTTATTTACTTAAAAGTTTCATTAAAATCTAGTAATAGTAATAACTAACTATATTTGCTATATCTTAAAGCCTTGCTTTTTTAGTATACTATATAAGTTTTTATGTAATCCTAAACGTTATAACTTAGCTTTAGCTAGTAATACAGCCTAATAATAAGCTTATGCGTTCTATATGCGCTAAAATAACTTGCTATGCGTGTGTTAAAATTCTATTATAAAACCTTCTACTTAATAGCTTATTTTAGTAGAATATAAATTTTACCTTTATATTTTAGAAGATTTTTGTTGTTAACGCGCTACACTTACGCGCTACTACTATTTTAAGTGCGTACTACTTGCCTAGAGTCTACAACTTACTACTAGGTAAAGGCGTTCCTTTATTATAACTAGCGTAGTTTATTTATTAAAGCTTTTAACTCTACTGTCGCAGGTTTGCTACTAACTAATACTCTAGCTAGTAAGCGTAGTACGTATAGTGTGTACTCTTTAGAACTAGCAGTATAAATACTCTCTATTTTATAAATATTAGCTACATACATCTTACATGCGCCTTTTTAGCTATGCTAAGTTATAGAACTTTCTATTTTACTATACTTTACTCTTGCTAAAAGCTTATTTTGTAGTATAGGCAATAGTTAAGTTGATAATAAGTTTTTTTATTTATAATTTACTTTTCTTAATAGTCTATCTACAGGGTTTATATGCTCTAGGCAGTACTTAACTTTAAAATTAAAAGCCCCTAAATACAGAGCCTAGCGTGCTTAACGCTAGTTTAGCTTCTACACAGCGCGTATAGAGCGTAAGTTATTATAATCTATTTATACTTAAATAGTGTATTAAGCACCTTCTAAATAGTATTGTTATTTCTTAAAACTTTATATAATAGCTAAGAGTTTAAAGTATTATACTTTATAGTTTAGCTTAGTGTTTTGCAGTTTTTATAAATAAAACGCAATAAGACACTGTTTTTCATCGTTAAATAGTTTAAATAATATGCTTAAGATAGCAAAAGTAAAAGTATTTATTTTAATATAAATTACACGTGTATTTTTAAAGTAACATAGACTAGGTGCATGTATAAAGCGATGCTTTAGCTTTATAAAGGTAGCCTATGTGTCCCTATTCTAATAAAATACTTATTTCCTTCTTAAAATATTATAAGAGGTGCTATTTCTACAGCGTAGTTCTTAATAAAACGCTAGTAAAAGTTTATAAATTCTAAAAAAGACTGCAGCTTCTTAATGCTAGTTAGTGTAGGCTACTACTTAATAGTAGCAACGCGCGCTAGATCTGCGCAAATGCTGCTTTTTATAACTATAAATTCTAGAAAATAAACTTTGCTTAAAGTAAATACGCATTTTTTAAAATTTACGTATAACTTTACTTTTTATGAAAAGTTAAGTACAGCGCGTACAGCAGACTAGTGTAGCGCAATGTTATTATTGTAAGTGTAGATAAAAAAATTATCTAGATAAACTATATATATAATCTAAGTGCCCTCTTTTAATAATCTACACAAAAGCAAAGAATATTATTTTTCTTTAGTATAAATAATACTAGAGCGCCTATAGAGCTAGTGCTATAGTAAATCTATTTCTTTCTTAGTGCTTCTTTAATATATTTGCAAAGCACTTAAAGCTTACAAGAAGAGAAAGTATAGAGAGAGCTATAAAAAAGTTCTTTTTCTTATTAAATAAAGATTGCGTAATCTAAACTTTTTAGTTCTAAAAGGGTTTTAGCAGCATTATTATTAAAGATATTAGCATAGTCCTGTAATGTATTAGATATATGCTAAACTTACGCTATAGATATATTTAGTATGTGTGCCTTAAGCTTAATACTCGCGCTATGACTTTAAAGAACTTCTAAAAGGTAAGTTTTTAAGTTTATAAGTCTTGTATTCTTTTAAAATGCCTTAGTAGCTACTAAGTTAATATTTGCTTTTATATATCCCTAACGCTACATTTATCTTCTGCAGTTAATATAAATACCCTCCTAGCTTAAGAAGAGGTTGCTAAGTAGTAGTAGTGCGCCTTTTTTATTTACTCTATACGCAGTAACCTTTGTAATACGCTTTACGCTATTATTATATATTAAGCATAGCTAGAGCTTATATACTGCGTATGTATTCTAGTTTTAAAGTCTTATTTTACTTAGGTAAAGAAGTTCTATATTCTAAATAGGTTTTAAATTTATTTCTACAGCTATTTTCTAATCAAAAAGGCTAATATCTACTTATAAGTTTAATATAACTTAAAGTTTTTTTTTACTTTAGTTGCTAAACGTGCGTAACATATGCACTGCATTTCTAGTAAAATATTTATCAGCACGCGCCTTACTAACCTTAAGTTTTTAGTAAAGCTTAACTTTTTCTTATCTAGTTTATATTAACTAAGACCTTATTAAGGTTGCTGCTTTAGCACTTATTAGTGTAGTATCCTTTCTTTTAGGACTTAAAGTATATAATATTATTACTATTTTTACGCTTCTTAAGTGCGTCTAGTGTAGTAGCTAAAAAAAAGTATTTTTTCTTTTCTTTATAAAAGTGTTCTAATAAAGTAGATAACACATAATAAGTGCTCTACGCAAATTCTATGTAAGTATAAATCTAAGCGTAATAAAGTTTTCTCTAGTTATAAAATTTCAATAGTAGTTAGTAATTACGCGTTATAACTTAGGCCTTAGTTTTACAAATAAGTGCTAGACCCTTTATGCCTTAGTATATATTAGAAGTTAATTTTTAAAGATATTAAAATAAGTTGTAAATAGTTAAACAGTCTAGTTCTTCTACTATATAGCATACGCATGCGTAGTTGCTGCTTTAAAGCTATAATTAATAAAGTTTAAGAGTAAGTTAAGCATGAATTACTTAAAGTAGTCCTAAGTTAGCACTTCTCCCTTTACTTTAAAAAAATGCTTATAGTAAGCATACTAAAGCTTTTAAAAGTTTACTCTAACATACTATATTACCTAGATTACTTTATTATTATCTCTCTTGAATTTTAATAGTAGTAGCTAAAACACTACTTTATAAGAATAGGTAAACTTATAATATTTGTGGGAGCTAAGAAGAGGCAACTGAGATTGATCAGGTGGAGTGAAATGAGTGTATTGATCACTAAGGCCACAACAAAGTGTCTAATAACTACTAAAGAGACATAAGACGATCTGGCCCGTTTATATAGACGCTAGCGGGGCCGTCACGTGAATAGCTTACTAAGATCACCTAATTAACAGGGTGATCCGCGTGTTAATACTTTAACACACTCCCCAGGTTAGTAAGAAACTATTAATTTAAGCTATAAGCAAGAAGTTAGTCCTTACTAAATTAACGTTGTTAATTAAGAGGTCTTCTTATAATCTTAGTTCTACTGCCTAATTTTATACTTCTGTTGTAATATTGTAATATGGTTTTAATTAAGCAAGCAGCTTAGTTTTATTAGAATATTAAAATATTAAATAGACTTTAAAAATCGCGTTGGCTTCAGCCTTTTAAGACAACCTTTTAATGTAACTACACATTTTGTAGACACCTTTTTAGTAAAAAAAGATTTATTGCTAACAACATACGCAATTAGTGTGTCACATGTTTAAATAGAAACAAAAATGCGCAATATTCCTCTAACTAACTCTCTTAACTAATAACTATTTACTGCTAACTATTTACAGCTAACTGCAACTTCTATTGTCCTGTCACTATTCTAGCAGTGTTGTAGTTGCGGCGTTTAGTACTTATTGTTAGAAGTAAATAAACAACAACAGCATTACTATCTATATATAGCTCTTCTATCTCTAAATGCAACTTACAAAATCTTCCTACTTGTTAGTTTATTTTAGCTACTTAATAGCTGTTTTAATACGCCTTTGCTCTTTATAAAGCTACTCTTAAGTCTCTTTAATAAAGTTGTATTTACGCAGAAAAAGATTACTAAAGTAATATACTTTTACTACACCTAGACTATTAACATGCGTAGTATATATAGTGTACTAGCTAAACTAGCCTTTTATATTCCTTATTATAACTTTAATATTTATAATACTAAACGTATTAAAGATGTCTTAACTACAGTTATATTTTAACTTCTGCACTAACTTAACTACTACAAGGACTATTGCTACTAGCTTTTTTTTAACTAATAGAGATAGCTGCTTAATAATAGTAAACGCTAGCTTTGTAATTTTATACTATAGCTTTTAGTATAGTAACTTAGTAAAGTTTAACTTTACTTAATATAAGCTATTAGTCTTTGTGTTAAAAGAAAAAAATTAGTTTAAGTATTATATTGTTTGTATACAAGTTGTTTATATATAGTACTATGTAGTATAGGAAATTTTAAAGGTAAAAAGTAGTAGGCAGAGAGCTTTTATAAAAAAGTATTGTAGGCTTCTGCTGCAGTAACGTATGTGTTCTTACTCTTCTCCTCTATCTCTATCGCAATTTTGTTGCTAGCTATAGGCTAGCAATTGCTGTTAAACACGTTTTTATTAGTAATGTTTTTTAGTACTTTTAGTAAATTTTTTTAACCCTAATTTTTGCTTAGTAGTCTAAGCTTTTTTGCTCTAAGCGCTTGGCGCGTGGACCTTATCTACCTACTATTTAAATCTTGTTAACTACACATAATCTTTTTTTTGACTTTTGCGACTAATTAGTAAAGAGTAGCTGCTTTTCACTTTTTTTAGAAACCCTATTTTAACTACAACAACAACCACCACCTTTAACACCTTAAAAATAAATTAAAAATCGCGTAATTAGTCTATGCGTAATTACAACCAATACTAATTACGTTTACTACCCCTCTAAAACTTTTAGCCTTACTATAATATTAATTACTAAGCCTTTTCAATCTTTAACGCGCCCTTACTACTATTAATATAGTAAGTTCTATTGCCTTACTGTTTCCTTACTAATTAGCTGCTAATCTTTCTAGTGTAGTCTATCCTTAATAGCAATAAGCGTAAGCGTTGCTTAAAAAGCCTACGCTAGCAACGTAAAAATAGTGCTAAGCATAAACATTACGCGCGTTAAAGCCTGTTTAATAATAAGATTTAGCTACTAGCTAATCTTTAAAATAATAAGAGTTTATTGCCTTTATCTTTTAATCTGTATACGCACTACAAGACTTCTAGTGTAACGGCGCAGGCAAGACTTACGGATTAGTAACGGCAGAAGAGATCACGGCAAGGCATATAGGAGTGTGTTGTAATCCACAAAAGAGCCTTAATTTAAATAAGACACCTATAGGCCTTGTACAAAAGGATATCAAAAATCTACAGAGCAACTATAGGTCCTAAGCTGTCTTTATACCTGCGCTCTAGACTAGGACTAGAGTAGGTCTAATATAGGTAAGACTAAGATAACAGTAAGAGTAATAAAGTTGTAACGTGTTGTACGTGTTCGTTACACTACCCTCTCTCCTAGTAGTTAGCTAGTCCTGTAGCTGTGTATATTCTTTTATATAATTGTTATTTATTTATTAACTTTATAACGTTTTTTTGTTGTTGTTGTAGACTTCTAATAGGCAGTTACTGTAACTACGACCTAGAGCAGTGTTAGACCAGCCTTAAGCGTTTGCTGTTTTAATATTATAATAACACGTTGTGTCTAAATTTTCTACCTCTCTAAAACACTATATACATACACATACATATATACACATACACACATACACCTACACACATACACTATACCGCTGCGCTACCCTCTAAAGGCTTTACTAAAGGCGTATCGCCTTATTTGTCTGCAGTCAGTGTGCGCCTTCGCGCAAGGCGTTCTTAGAGTTAAACATTAGTTTAACTCTAAGACGTCTAAGAAATGCGCATATTGCGCATAGCAGAAGAAGAAGTACTCTTCTATAAGTTTAATATCTCTTGCTGTTTTAAACTTAAAATTAACTTAAATAGGTGCTAAAGTATGTTAAGAAAGAGTTCCTTAAACTTCTTACTACTATAGACTTTTTTGCTACTGCGGAGCACAGGGAGAATCTAGCAAAGGACTGCCTCCCTACTAAAGAGCAGGTGTAGGCGGCAGCCCTTATTCTAGCCAAGAAGGTCTAGGTAATAAAGAGCTAAGAGAAGGAGTTGTCTATAGCTTCTATTTTAGTTTTAACTTACTAAGTCCTTCTAGAGATCTAGAACGCTGTCTATTTACTAGACAGCTAGGTTGCCTCTTTAGAGGCCTTTGCTCGCCAGGGCGGAACCGGCGGTAGTAGTCTAGTTGCTCCGCCGGGGGAGAAGGACAATAAGCAGCGCCTCTAGAGGGAGGCAGGGGAGAAGAAGGAGAGCAGTAGGCTCTCCTCTAGCTTCTTCTCCTTTTACAAGAAGAAGAAGCAATCCTCTCTAGATCTTTAAGTAAGGTGGGGGGTAGGAGGAGAGGTGTAGAGTTAGTTTGGGGGGGGGTCTAGAGGTAGACTGGCTGTTTTACTAGATACCTATTTAGAATTTTCTTTTTCTTTTCTTTATATATTATTGTCTTGCAGTAAAGTTATATTCTCTTTTTCTTATTCTTAAGCTATAATCTACTTTGCTAAAGACTTTAGAGGACTTAAATATATAAAGTTTTTCTTATAGAAAGCTTTAAGTTTATAAAGAGCCTTTATAAAATTTAAAGCTAAATACTAAGTTAGGTCTAGATTGTAGCTAACCTAGCTAACTTAGTATTTTAACTTTAAGCAATATGCCTTGCTAGCAAGAATTTTATTAACTTCTTATTTTTTTACGCCTTAAATTAGGGTGGGCGCTAGCTTTAGAGCTTCTTATTTTAAAAGTAAGTTCTAAAAATCTTTGTATAATAGTTCTAGTGCAAAGACGTTGTAAATCTAAGACTTTTTTAGTAACTTAAAGTAATAAAAGTAGCTAACTTTCTTAAGACCTTTAAAGAGGCCTTCCTATTTAGCTAATAGTTTTTAGCTTAGGCAATTAATTGCGAGGTTCTTTGTGTCTAGAAAAACCTTATCTCTAACGTCCTAATTAATTAAGTAGTAGTAACAATTTACTATAGTTTACATTTAATTTTAAGCTTTCTTTAAGGAGGTTTGTGCCGTTTTCTACGCGTTGTGCATTTAGGTAGCTATAGCTAACGCGTTTTTGTAGTTTATTTTATTAGTTAGCGTAAAGGTGTTAGCTAGCTGCTTCTAGTCCTAGCTTTGTCTAGAATTAAATCTGTAAAGGATCCGATACAGGGACATGCCTAGAGTAGAATAAGGTAAAGAAATTTGTGCTCTATTAATTAGAGGCAGTAGTCTACTTTAGTTGTTTTAGTAGTAGGATATAAACAGCTAAAGCCTTTAGTTAATATATTTGTTTATAATCTCTGTCTAACTATTAGTCTCTTTATAGTAAGCTGTTAATAGTTTAACCTTAACGCCTAGGATCTAACAAAACTTAGACTAGAAACTAGATACAAACTAAGGTCTTTAATTAGAGATAATAGTATTAGGTGTATAGCTAAATTAGTACACCTATTAAATAAATAATTTAGCTATACTTCTTGCGTTAATTGTCTTGTAACAAGAGATAAAAATAGCTTATTTAAATAAATAATTAATTATAACTATAATCTAATTGTAACTAGCCTTATCTAGTAGGAATTTCTTAAAGTTAATGCATAAGTGTTGTATTAGACAATTAAAGATTAGTAGGGGGTAAATTATCTTAGGAATTTAGGTCTATCTTAGATGTGCCTTACAATAAGCTATGCAGTTCTGTACATACCTTTTGTAGGTAGCCTTTATACTTTTTTAGTAATATTTTAGAGCAATTAGCTAATAGGTTTTAGTAGCGCTAGGGTAAGCTAAGGAGACCTAGTCGTGTGCCTTTTAGATTATCTAGGTACAGAGTATAGAGTCTAGCAGTACGCAAAGGCAGTTTAAGTACAAAAGTAATTTGTTTTTAATTTAGTACTTATTTAGTAATAAGTTACACTCTTTTTAAAACGCAGTGCGATTTGTTTATAAGACAAATTTAATTAGTTTTAGTAAATTTAAGGTTATAGGCTTTAAGGTAGCTTCTACTACGCGTAAAGACGAATTCTAAGCGTAGAGTTAGGCAACATAGTTAAGAGCAAAGTTAAAGTTAATTTAGTTGTTAAGTTAGTACAGTCTAAGTAGGACCTGCAAACAATTATTAGTTTTAGTAGACTTTAAGTTTTCTACATCTTACTTGCGTCGCAAAAAGATGTCTGCGTAGGCGTTATCCTTTCTAGGTGTGTATTAGATGTAGAAAGAAAATAGGGCAAGTTTTTTAGCCTAACGTACTTGTCTAGCGTTTAGGACCTTTGTAGTTATAAAGTACTTAAGTAAATAATAGTCTAAATACACGTTAATTGTAGAGTAGGCTAAGGCTAATTTAGCTTGCTACTTGCTAAACGCTGTAATAATAGCAAAAAGTTCTTTATTGTAAATCTCCTAATTTAGTTTAGACTTAGATAGGACTTTGCGAAAGAACGCTACTAGATACTATTTCTTATTTAGTTGTTTCTAAGAGAGTACGCCTGCAACAACACTATCTAATGTATTAGTCTCTACCTTAGTATTGTACTTAGGGTGGTAATAGCATAAGGTAGGGATTTCTAGTAATGCGGCTTTTAACTTTCTAAAGGCCTTTTTGTAATCTAAATCTTATATAAATAGCTTTAAAGGACTTTAAAGTGCTAGAAGTAGTTTTACAACTTATAAGTATTTAAGTACAAATTGCTAGTAGAACTCTGTAAAGCTAAGAAACAACCTTACACCTGTAATAGTAGTAGGTTGTACCTAATTGTTAAGAAGTTCTACCTTGTTAGGATCTACTTCTAGCCCTTAGTTTATTAAGATATAGCCTAGGTACCTTGTTCTTGTAACATAGAATTCGCTTTTCTTAATGTTAACTTAAAGGCCTGCTTGCTGTAATCTTTCTAGTACCTTTTGTACGTAAAGAACATGTTCTGCCTCTAATTTAGAGTAGATAAGGATGTTGTCTAAGTAGACTATGTAGAAGTTATTAAGATACTTAATTAACACATTGTTTATGTAACGTTAATAGGTAGCTAGGCTGTTGTATAATCTAAATAGCAACACCTTAGACTTGTACGTTCTGTATTAGGTCTAAAAAGTAGTGTACTCCTTAGAATCTAGGTTTATTTTAATCTTGTTAAAAGCCGCGCGTATGTCTAACTTAGTAAAGAACTAGGCTCTATGCGTGCAAGCTAATAGCTTATTAATACGCAGGATTAAATATAAGTCTTTTTAAGTAATCGCGTTAAGTTTGCAATAATTAACACAAATTTAAATGTCTCTGTTAGGCTTCTAAACATAGAGGATAGAGAAAGCAAAGGGGCAATTGCTAGAATTAATGTGTTTTTTTTTAAGGTTATTTATTACAAACGTCTTAGTGGCTTTAAGTTCTTTAGTGCTCTGCTTGTACAGAGGACTAAACTGATTTAGAAGTAGTTTAGTAAGGATAATCTTGTAGTCGTACAAGTAGTGTTTAGGCAGTTAGTCTACTGCGGTTTTGCTAAACACGTTTTAATATAAATAGTAGACAGATAAAAGTTAGTCCTAAATTAATTTAACGTTGTTGGGATTATTAGGTTCTATACAGTCTTTTAACAAATAATTAATTTTGTAAATACTTGTTATAAAGAACTTGTTTTTATTTTATTTTATTAAATAATAGAAGGCATTTGCTAAAATAATAGCTATGCGTGGGGTAGAGTCTAACTAGACAGGATCTAGTTTAGGATTAGCGACTTTAAAGGTAAAACAAGCTTTTAGAAGCTAAAGAAGGCTGCGGATTCTTTGTATTAAAACTGTTGTAGGGCTTTACCTTCTCTAGTATTTATCCTTCTCCTAGAGCGCGTTTCTCTACTAGATATCCTCCTCTGTAACCTTATTGTTAGAAGGTTCCTTTAACTGCATAAGAATAGAGAGGGTAGGATTATACGTGGCAGGATATCTTGTGGGCTATACGATTTAGTTCTAAACTGTGTTTAGCAATAAGTTAAATTGCTAGAGCTATTTAATTCTAATAATACAATCTTGCGTACCTAAGTTTATAATAACAAAAGGTTAGTTAAGAATCTTTCTACTATTAATTTAGATGTAAAGATAGATATATTTATCTACTTTAGTCTAGATCTAGTCCTAGAATTCTTTTATAGAGACCTTAAAAGGCAGTCTTTAGATAGAAACCTAAAGTGATTAGGAAAGAGTGTAAGCAATAGGGGAATTTAAAAATACAAAACCTTAGGCTCTAGTATTAATTAATAATTATAGCTAGGCGCTGTACCCCTTTAAATAAAGGACAGTAGAAACTTAGAAATGCTTTCCTCTAAACAAGTTTAATAAGTTAATATTAGCGAGATTATACTTGTGTAGGCCTAGGCCAAAGCGTTATCCTAAGCGTTTTTGTTTCTCTTCTGTTCCTAGTCTAAGTAGGGTTTAGCAGCTTCTAAGTATTCTTCCTGTTTAATCTTAATCTCTCTTACCTAAGGGGTAGTATAATTGCTTATAAAGTGGCTAGGCTTCTTGCACTTAAAACAAGTATTTAATAGAGGCTTATTATTAGAGGCAAAGGTCTTAGACAGAAATCTAGGCGTGCTTAAAGTAGCGTGAGCGGGGGTTAAGGTTAAATTAGATAGGAAGCTAGTGTAAGAAGGCCGCGGGCTCTAATATTGTTAAGGGCGGGGCTTTCTTAGTAGTACTAAGGTAAACACTAGTTTGCTATTTGTATTTAGTCTAATAGAAGAATTGTGTTTTTTTATATTAAATACAGTAAGGTGTTGCACTATCTTGTTAAATAAGTTGTTCTATAGGTATTTAAAACCTAAATTTAGGGCGCGCAAAGCAGGGGTAATTTTCTCCTATAGGTAGAAAGACTACTCTAACTTAGAAACAGACTCTTTAACAGCAGTACTAATAAACCTTGCTTTAAAAGCTAGAAACGTTTCTTTCTTGTCTATAACTAGGCGGTAGAAAGCTGCACGGCTTTCTGCCTGTTTATTGCTAGATACAAAATATAATTTAAGTAGAGCAATTATTTCTTCTACATTTTTAAACTGTTTTAAAACTAAATTAGCTAGGTACTGCGGTTTAAGGTATTTTTTTGCAATACTAGTAGTGTGTCTCTACACAAGAGCTATGCGAGCGCGCTTAGTTTAGTAGTAATCTAAGTTAATCTCTAATTAGTCTTTTATTAAGGCCTGCTATTAATAGAACGTGGGGTTAGTTCTATTGTTAAGATTTTTAATAGTAGGTGTACGCTCTATAAGCTTAATGCGTAGTATCTTAGAGGTAGCAGAAATGTACTGTATTAATTAGCTTAACAGTATATCTGCTTTTGTTAGTGGTGTTTTAGTAGATAGTATAGCTATGTCTCTAGACAGCGTAACTTCCTGTGTTAATCGCGTGACTTACGTATTTAAGCGGTTGATTTTATCCTTATAGGGTGCGACTAGATCTTCCTCTAAATCTGCTTCTTCTTCCTCCTTAACTCTATCTTCTTTAACAACTAGTTGCTTACTAGTCGCTTTGTCTTGTAGGGATTGTTGTTGACCCTAGCGGCGGGTTAATTTTCGGACGGGCTCTAAAGAGGGTCTAGGGTGGTTTTGGTTAGCTATTAGCAATTAATTCTAATACTAATAGGTTGTTAGTAGTCTTTGTGTTTCTACCTTGGCGCACTCTACGCGACTTTTCTAAAGTAATTTGCCTTATTGTTAAAGTTAAAAGTTCTAAACCTAAAGGCTTTAGTTAGTAAAAGATTTAGGAAATTCTACTTAAGGTGTTGTTGGACTTAACAGTGTAAAGCTTTTAGTTTATATCTAGAGAGGCTTAGGCTTAGGCGTAGTTTAAACAAATAGCTGTGATATTGTTTTAAATGCTATTACTAGCTAGGATAAGATTTTTAATATTATGTAACAGCGCAGGCAAGACTTACAGATTAGTAACAGCAGAAGAGATTACGGCAAGGCATATAGGAGTACGTTGTAATCTACAAAAAAGCCTTAATTTAAATTAGACACTTATAGGCCTTGTACGAAAGAATATTAAAAATCTACAGAGCAACTATAGGTCCTGAGCTGTCTTTATACCTGCGCTCTAGACCAGGACCGGAGTAGGTCCGATATAGGTAAGACTAAGATAACGGTAAGGGTAATGGAGTTGTAACGTGTTGTACGTGTTCGTTACATCTAGTAGCTTAGCTTAAAGAATAATTAATTTACTTATTAAATTAAGTCTACTATTAAGCCTTTATTTAAATTTTAGTTAAATTAAGAGCCTAACTAAAAGATTAAGCTAGTACAAAAGCAAGACTGTTTAAGAGCCTATTTAAAAATTAAAGTAGATTACTACTTAAGCAACATTAAGAGGTTAGTAATATAATAATAGTAATAGCCTATATACGCCTATTAAGCTGTTTATAAAGCACAACGCGCCTTTCTTTACTTAAAAGAAAGTGTTTATAAGCTTGTTAAAGATTGCTACTAATTTATTACGTTTTTGCGTTTCTTTTAGGCTGGTAAAAATGCTAACAGTTGGGTCTGACAAATCAGAACACCAAAACCTTCGCACCTGCGCATCGCTGCGAGTTTTGGAGATATTAAGCTAAGAATTTCACAGCCTATTTATTAGGGCATATTTTACCTAATATACAAATTTCACGTATATATCTCTTGTATTCGTGGCGATGCGGAGGTGCGAAGGTTTTGGTGTTCTGATTAGTCAGACCCAACTGTTTCTTTGTATAAGCGCTATATAAAAAAAATGCTTAATAGTTTATATGCTAAGCGCTGCTTTAATTAAGTTTAGACTAGTAGTTAAGGTAGTACTTACTATAGCAGTAACTTATTTTATATATGCTATACTATTAACAATAATCTTGCTAATTATTACATAGCTAACGTGGTTCATAAGTGAGCGCCCCACCCAAGTGAGCGCCCCAGCCGATTTTACACCAAAAAATCAGTAATCTAAGGCTAAATATCTCTATAACTACAAGGTAGAATCTGCTAAAAATTTAACTATCAAGCTGCACCTCTATACTCCTTCTGCTTCTCAGACAAATAAGCTCTCACTCAATTTTGAAAGAAGTTATTAAGAGAAAATTAAATTACAGGGATTATTTTGCTCCACTTTTATATTTCTCGTGATTTAGATAAGCTAGAGCTTAGAAATCAAGGGTGTAGAGAGCTTGTATACAAAGAAAAATTGTATTAAAGTTTCGATTTTTTTATCAAGCCGTTACAGAGTTATTAAGCTATAGATTGTGGATTTTCTGGTGTAAAATCGGCTGTGGCGCTCACTTGGGTGGGGCGCTCACTTGTGAACCACGTTATATATAAAAATAAAAAAGTAAGTCTTTAATTATTTAAGATTTTTGCTTAGACTACTAACTAGTTTTTAAGAATAGAACAATAATAGGTACTAGGTTAATAAAAATAAGCTGCTTAGCAACATTATTACTTACTACAAAAAAATTAATAGTAGTGTTACGTCTACTAGGAAGCTTTTTACGTAGAAGATTTTAGTTAAAGATTACTGTGCTTAAGAAATATTAACTTGCAGTTTTGCAGCTTAGCTTCTATTCCCTGCTCTTACTCTAGTAATCGCTTTTAATTTAGAATATAAGCTTTATAATACTATATATAATTCTAGTTAACCTATAGTGCAGCTTGCTTAACAGCTAGCTTATAATCTGCGACAGCTGTAGCAACAACAGCTTTAGCTATAGACGTAATAGTAGTATCTTCTACGTTAATTAAGAATTTAAAAACAGCATACTTATAAGATACTACCTCTTTCTGCTTTATATTGTAACGCTGCTAATTGTTGTCCTAATTGCTATACTTGTTAATTATATAAGTATAAGTTGTAAGGCTCAATACCAAAGAGAGATACGGGATGCTAGAGATAGAGGGATAATAGTATATTGCCTGTGTATAAGAGACGAATCAATATCGTCCGGACTACGATATCGTATCTCTACTTATACTAAGGTAATCTAGGGTTATATAACCTATTCGGACCTAACCTAGCCTTGTCTAACCTTAGCCGTGCCGAACTGATCTAGGCTGGCCTGGCAAGATGTCTGGCTCTAACATTATCCCCTCTCTTAGGACTAATTCTCCTGGATTAGTAAGACTAAAGTAGAATAGCCTATTTTTAGCTACAGTACTATAGTAGATGCTATATTATTAAGTAGGAGGTAGGCTCCTCTTAGAGTGTAATTATGTAATCTTTAAAAACTTTATATTATATTTTACTTTTACCTTAAGCGTCTGTGTGCTAGAAGCTTCTAGAAGGCCTGCTAGCGTCTTAGTAAGGTTGTATAGGCTTTTTCTAAGTTTTTCTACTTTTTTTTTATACTCCACTTAACAATAACTAGTAAGTCTTCCTAAATTTTAAAAATCTATTTAGTTCTAGTAAAAGGCTATTATATAGTATTATAAGCTATAATAAGGTAGTATAAAGTTTAAAAAGCTAACTTTAATTTAGCAGCTTTTCACAACTTATTAACTTAGCTTTTTTTTAACAAATTCTGCTGTTTTTGCCTACTTTAGCCTTATTACAGCCTACTATAAGGTACTATAAGTTAGAATAGCCTATATTAGCTTATACAATAGTTGCCTCTTTTAAAATAAACACTACTAAAGTTAGTAACTTCTATATTAGTATAAGTTGCACTTTTATATATTACTATAGTTATTGCGTTAACTTTCTTGCTAGCAGAAGTATTTATATATTTAACAAGTTTAGCTGTGTCTTCTTTATAGTTAATTATAATACTATAGAGCTTTTTAAGACCTAAACGCATAAAGATAACTCTAGTAAGAAAATTTAGTATATAAAGTGTCTTTGCTACTAATACTTAAGTTAAGAGTGTTGTGCTATATGTTAATAAGCTATTTTGTGTTATTATAAAGTATTTTTGCTTATACTAATGCAACGTAGCTCTTTGCTACTAAAATAAATCTTTTTTATAGTATTAGTGTCCTGCTTAAGTAGATTAATACTAGTAAGTATAAAGTAACTATTAAAAACTTTTATTATAACCTAAACGCTACTTTTTAGAAAACAAGACACTAAAGCCTTAATATAATTGCTAAAAGGTCTCTTTTACCTTAAACAAAATTAAGGAACTCTAGGCTAAGCTAATTATGCAAGCTTAGGCCTTAAATAAGAAAATCATAAAGTAAGTAAACTATTATAAGTTATTTTAGCCTATTATACTTTATTATTAGCTTTGTTAACCTTCTTTACCTAGTATAAGCCTTAGGTAGAAAAGCTTTTTTTTACATAATAATACTATTTGCTTTAGTTAAAATTTTAAGAGTAACTTATATTTTAACTTCTATTTTTACAACAACTATACTATTAAGGCTAAAGCTAAGGCTAATAAGTTCTTAAAAAAGTAAAAAATAGAAGAGCTAATTTTAAGTACCTCTAAAAAGGTATATATATCTTATTATTAGCTATAATAGGCTGTTCTACCTTAGTATAGCACAGAATTACTAAAAGTAGCTGTTTTTTACTTAAGTAGAAAGTATATTATATAAATATAGAGTTGTTAACCTTAAAGTCTTAACATGCAAGCGCTAAGAGTAATAATAAAGGTAGCTTAACTAGGTCTATTAAGAAGCTTAAGGCTTAAATTTAAGAGGCTAAAGACAAAGTAGATAAACTTTAAATAAGTTAATATAAGCTATAATAAGCTACTCTAGGCTACAATAGGTGCCTAAGACCTTCAGTATATATAAATAGGATATACTTAAGAGGTGCTAGTTCCTAATAGGGTATTATAAGTTACACTAAGCTATAATAGCCTAGTCTAAAGCGTTTTAGTAGATACCCTAATCTGCATAAGTTAAATAATAATATAGTTCTTTTTAGACTTAGTAATTCCTTACTAGTATAACTTTCTCTTTTATAAATTTAGGCTATTTAGCTTTAATTATTTTTTAGTTCTATTGCTTTATTAGCTTTATTATACTTTAGTAGGCTATACTAGGCTATTACAGGCTAGTTTAGGTAGAAGTTAGATATATAAAAAACGTTTTTCTTATTTTAAGCTAAAGTACTGTTAAACACCTAATTAAAAAACTTTTTATAAAAAAATAAAATAAGTAAAGGTATAATTTAGTTATTTTTTCTTAATTTACTTAAAGTTATTCCTCTTTTTCTTAAATAGTTATCTTTAACCTTTTTTAAGTTTTACCTTTTTAGTTTAGTAACATAGAAGTATATTATTATTATCTTAGAATTTCTTAAGCGCTTCTGCGCTTAAGTTAAGACTAAATTCTTAAAAGTTCTTTTTTTTAAAATAGCTTTTCTACAAAACTAAGTATTTCTATTAGTTAACTTTGTTCTTTCTTTTTTCTAGTATACAATTTACTTTATACATATTATTACCTAACTCTCTTAAGGTGTTTACGTTTTATCTCTTTAGGTATAGTATTGTCCCTGTTAGGTTGTATAGCTCTAATAATAAAGTATAAAAGACTAGATAAATATTTTTTAACTTTAGTATGTCTACTATAAACGCAGATAGCCTAATCTAGGCTATAATATATTTAGGTCTTATAAACTTCTAGTCTATTTTCTTCTTTAGCTTTGTTAATTATATATAATAATTTAATACTAAGACCTAGTCTTCTACTATAAATATAATAGGTAACCTTTTCTTATTAGCATGTACTTTTTAGTAAGTATTAGCTATAATAATCTTTTATTTATATTTACTTTATAAACTTAGCACTTTAGAGGCAGTTTGTAGTTTTATAAAGCTTTTTCTATTTCTTAAGGCTATACTAGGCTATTCTGTGCTAATTAGGTCTATTTTATAGTATACTTAAAAAGGCGTAGTTCTTATAGTTACATATATGCTGTTGTTGTAAGCAAATTCTTTAATAAAAATTTATAAAGCCTGATTATCTTACTTTAAAGTATAGTAGCACTAAAAGTATTATTTAAGCGTTTAGTTCTGCCTTTCTATCTATTTATCTATTTGCAGATAAAAAGTAGACGTAAAAACCTTTTTTAAGTTTATATAATATTAGAAAGTATTCTAGTGCTTTGCATTTCTTAGCAGGCCTCTATCTAAAATTACCTACCTTAGTATGCTATATAATCTAATTACTTTGCGTATCTAAGCTTAAGCTAAGTTAGTGCTATTCTAATTAGCTTTGGCTAGAATATAATAAGCTATTTTAGTTAATTAGTATACTACTACAAGTATTACATTATACACTTAGCTTAATATCCTGCTAGGAGGCAATTTTGTAATAAAGTCTATTATTACGTTCTTCTATAGCTTACCTAGTAGAGGTAGAGGTTTAAAAGGGCTATAAGGCTTCTAACGCGCTAGAGTTAACTTTTTATAAGTAAAGTAGTTTTAATAATACTTTATTACGCCTTTTTTAAAACTCTTTTAGGTATATTACTGTTACAATTTCTTTAGGGTTTTTCTAAAACTAAATAACCTATAAGTAAGTTATTATAGTATTCTCTTAGTGCTTGTGCCTTATTCTAAGTATTAGTAAGCTTTTTTAGGCGTAATAAGCCTATTCTAGGCTTAGATAGGCTATTCCAGTCTATTTTTATATTAGATTTATTTAATGTAGCTTCTATGTCCTTATTAGTAATGTTGTAGTCTTCTAGAAGTTCTAAATCCCTAAGTGTAGTTTTATTTCCTTATTTAAACTTTTTTAGTACTTTTTTTAGAGTAGTTTACTTTTTTATTTGCTTACTTAACTAAGTAAATGTTGCTGCAATAATTAAGCTTTATTGATTTTTATTACTTAAAATATTTCTTACTAGTTGTATAAAAGCTTTATTGTACTTTTGTGCTAGTTTCTGTAACTTAGCTATATAGTTAAGATAGTACGATAAGCTGTCTACTAGATTAGTACTCTTCAGGTAGTAGTTTAGGACAAAATTGTAGCGTGTTAGCACTAAGTATAACTTTACTTAGCAGTAGCTAAGGATTTTAGTTTTTATAAACTATTTAAGGTTTTAATAATTTGTTAAAATCTTAAAATAGATATTTTCTAGATAGTGGCGCTAGTGTTCTAAACTCTTAACTATTGCAAGAAGTTCTTAGTTATAAATATTATAGTTGTATTTAGCCGCAATTAGCTTACGCAAATAGAAGTTAACTAGCTTCTATTATTTTATAGTAGGTAATACTAAGACATATAAGCTTAGGATACCTAATATTACACTACTAAAGGCGTCTACTTTTACTTTTGTCTTTTTATTTCTTTTAAAATACGCTAGTATAAGTACATTTAAAAAAGAATCCTTAAGTTATTAAAATGCCTTTTTTATCTCTTTACTAATATCTAGAGTTTAACTTTTTTCCTTTCTTATAGCGTGGCCTTTTCTAGCTAAGCCTAGGCTTTTCTAAGTTAAACATAGTTAAAGGTAAGGCTAGCTTAGAGAATCCTTCAATAAATCTCTTATAATAGTTTATAAAACTAATAAATATTTTAATATCCCACACTATGCATTAAACAGGCTAATTTTAAATTATTTTAATCCTATTTTTATTAATCTTAATACTTTTTAGTGTAACTATGTTTTTAAGTATTTTATGCGCTAAGTGTACTATTTATACTTACTAAGCTTTATACATTGCTTAGCTTTGCGCAGTCTTTATAATACTTTTTTCATATAAGTTTTATATTCTTTTTTTGTTTTAGAGAATATTAAGATATTATCTAAATAGACAATTTAAAATATATTAACTAAGCTAACTACTGTTTAGTTTATATAAGTTTAAAACTGCGCAGAAGCGTTTATTAGACTAAAAAGCATAATAGTATACTTAAAATAACTATATCTTGTGCAGAAAGCTATTTTCTATTTATCTTCTTTCTTAATTCGCACTTTGTAGTACGCTTTTCTTATATTAAGCTTAGTATAGTACTTAGCTTGCGCTAGTCTATCTAACAACTTTATAATAAGCAGGAAAAAGTGCCTGTTTTTTACTATAATCTTATTATGACTACAATAATCTACATATAGCCTTATAGTACTGTCTTTTTTCTTTACAAAAAGTATTAGTATACCTACTAGAAACTTAGATTTTCTTATCTATTCCTTTGCTATATACTCTATAAAGTATTTTCTTAATAGCTCTAACTTTATTCTTTATAAGTTGTATAATTGCATGTGCAGTAAATTTATATTAAGTAGTAAGTTAATTACTAAATCCTGTAGTTTATACTCTACTAGGACTGCAGAGTTCTTCTCTAAACACATATTTATATATTTAGCGTATTATAAGAGAAGCTAGCCTATTTTAGCTAATTCTTAGCTATACTAGCCTATAGAACTTATAATATACGTATATACGTCTAGTATAAGATTATGCATGCTCTCTTTAAAGGTTTCTATATTTTTTATGCTAACTTTTTTAAAACTGCTTTAATTTTAGAACTTTTTACTTTAAAAAAGCATAAGTCTTATTGCGTAGCTTATTTTTAAGTTGCAAGAGTTAATTTATAGTAACCTAAAGTAAATAAAATACTTTTTTAAGTTTAATACTATAAATAAAATATGTTACGTCTTAACGCGTTCTTGTAAATTTATAATAGTTATATGTACTTTAGTTGTGCTATAATTAGTAAGCTTGCTTCTATTTACTTTTTCTAGTAATAGGCTAGGTAAAGAGTTAATAGTTAAGTCTTATTCCTTTGCTAATATAGTAGATATAAGATTTAGTTGTAAGCTTTTATTAACTATAGCTTTTATAAGCTTTGATACCTTAACTATATACTTTATAGTTAAAAGCTATACTAGTTTAAGTAAGATTACCTTACGTAACATGCCTAAGTCCTTATTCTTCTAGTAGAGAGCAATATAGGCAGTAAGGTAGAACTTAAGTTTCTTTACTTCTAGTCTTTTCTTAACTTAAGTATAGTAGCGCTGTCTGCTATCTTTTTTAGCTTACTTAGTTTATAGTAGTTAAACTTATAATATTTAAGTTTCTTGCACGTATAATACTATAGAGTGTATTTTTTAGCACTTTTCTTGCCTAGTTTACCTTGCTTTAAGCTATAATAGCTTATTTTTACCTGTTTAGTAATTTTTAAGGTTTTTTTACTTTTTTTAACTTTTTTTTAATTCTATAGTGCTCTTATTCTTTTTTAGAGTGTTGCAGTTTAAATTCTGCTTTTTAAGCTTTTTGCTAGTAAATAAAGTTTACGTATTTTTCTACTTATAGCAATATTGCTTATTGCTTTACTAAGAGCAAAAAAAGACTTTTTTTAAAATTTTTACGTAATGCTACTATATATTCTAGAACTTAGATATCTAGTGTATAATTTAAGCCTAATTCTTCTTAGAATAGTCTTATGTAGTCTAGCAAGTTCATAGAATTCTGCTTTAGAAGTTAATATGCCTGTTTTAGATAATTATAGGCTTATTATTTCTATTCTTAAGGTAATTCTAAAGAGTGTAATATAACTTTTTTTAAATTAGCTTATTTTAGTATTTAAACTAGCGACTTTTGTTTCATTATAGTTTAATGTACATGCTATAGTATTTTTAGTGGTTCTAAAATATATATTATTTTAAAGTTATTTTTTTAAGTTTTATTAATAAAACTTTGTAGTACGCAAAAAAAGTATAATTTATAATTTTTTTTCTTATTAGTTGTAATACGCACAGCTAGCCTTTAAGAACATATATAGTAGTTCTAAATATAAAAAGCTTAATAATAAAGTAAAGTTAGTTTGTTTGCTTAAAACTGTGTTTTTAAAATTCTTATTAAGTGCGCTTAAGTCTTTTAAAGTTACTTTATTATATATCTCTTTAAGTTTAGCTAACTTATGTTATTTTAGTTGTTTTTCTTTCTATACGCGCAACTGTGCTAGTTCTTAGTTTAAGGTAACCTTTTCTAGGCTATTCCAGCCTTCTCTAGGTATGTATAGACGTTATAGCGCAATTAAGGATTAAAATACGTTGCTTTCTTTATCTTTATCTATCTCCTAGTTAGTAGGTGCTTAGTCTTGTTCTTTTTTAAAAATTAGTGCTAGTTCTAACAATCTTGTCCCTTAAGTTCTTAGGTTAGATAATCTTTCTCTATTATTAGCAAGAGTACGGGCGCGGCTATTTATATAAGTAAATTAAGCACTTATTATGTAGCACAAGCGTATCTAAAGAAGATTAATTTAAATATAAGGCTTAATACTAAAGAGAGATATAGGATGCTAAAAATAAAGGGATAATAGTATATTGACGGTGTATAAGAGACGAATTGATATTGTCTAGACTATAATATCGTATCTCTACTTATGCTAGGGTAATCTAGGGTTATATAACCTATTCGGACCTAACCTGGCCTTGTCTGACCTCAGCCGTGCCGAACTAATCCGGGCTGGCCTAGCAAGATGTCCGGCCCTGACATAAGTATGCTAGAGTAAGCTAATAATTATCTTATAATTCTATGTATAGAAGTAATAAATTAGATTTGCGCCTTTATGCTACTTGCCTGTAGAATTTAGCTATATAAACTAAAATAGCTAATAACATGCTTAAGCTTGCTAAAGCTTAAAAAGCTAAGCAAGACTTACCAATAAAGTCTAGTAAGTATAATAATTTTAATACTTACTAGTAAGCTTACTCTTACTTCTAGTCTTTAGTTTTTAGTTAGTTTTAGCTTATTAATCTCTTGCTCTTTCTAAGCAATTAAGAAAAAACCTAGCCTAGTTTATGAAAATTACTACTTGATATAAATTCTTTACTTATTAATTATTGTTACTTTTCATTAAGTGCTTAACTTACTGAAGGTTAAGCAACTGCTTAAACTTCTTAAACCTTTATTTAATAAGCAACTTAGTTAGTTTGTTAGCTAGCATAATTGCTATTTTTATTAATAATCTCTTAGCAAATTCTTACCGCATCTATATGATTTATATATCTATATATTTTAAACAAGTGCTAATGTACTTATTTTTCTTAACTATAAGCCTTATTCTTTATTAGTTGTTATACTAAACTATCTAAACTTTTCTTGAATTAAGAGACAGCTTGCAAAAGAAGCGTTTAAGAGCTATAGCCTCCTTAGTAGTTGTTACAAGTAACAGGAAGGATTCTGTCCTTAACGTAGAAGGTAGGTTAAGGGTCAACTACACACACGCTAGAAGGCAATAATCTGCGCAGGGCGCAGGGATCACATAATTAGCATCCTACTAAGACAGGACCTCTAGGAGGCCACTGCTTAAAGGGAGGCTAACGCCCTCCCTAACCTCCCTCTTAGATAAAAGGTACAGGAAAACACAGGATGATAAAGGCAATAAATATAAAAATATCACAAATTTTATTATCACACTTATTATAGTTAACTTAAATAGTTTATTTCTTACACAAATTGTTAAATAGTTTTTTTTTATAAAATTAGTATTGTTTACTTATTAGTTAACATTAATAACTCTTTTCTACTTACATATTTTTATAATACTTTATAAACTACTATATATATTAGCCTTGCTTTAGTATAGACTAAGCCTAGATAAGTGTAGACTAACTCAGTATAATACTTTAACTACCTAGAATTTTAGTAAATAATCTAACTAACAGGTTACTTAATTAAGATTTATAATAGCATTCTAGGGAATTGCTTAAAACAATATAGCCTAGAGTCTAAGACCCTCTGCGCTAAGTTAACTAATATTAAAGAATAATAAAATGCTTAACATATCTAACTCTAATACTAAAGATAACTCTAGTGCCTAGGAGATTAGGAATTTTAAGTAATAGGCCTATGTCTAGGCACAGCAAGTAGCTTCAATAATAAATATAATTGATTAGCTTTTAAGTTAGCTAATAGATACTTTAAATAAACAACTTATTACTACAAAAAAACCTAAGATAGCACTACTTAAAAAGAATAAAAAAGAATAAGAAAAACTATAAATATTTTTTACTTATACTAGTTTATACTGCAAGTATAATAAGATTTTTAATATTTAAGAATTTTTTTTTATAAAAAGTACGTATATAAAAGACAAAGCTTCTAACTAGATGTAACTTTATATAGAATACTACTTACTTGATATAAAATATAAAAAAACTAAAGCTAAAATATAGGCCTTATTTGCAAGTTAAGTAGAGTTTAAATAAAAAATAAAATGCATTTTTAGAGAAGTAGATGCTAAGAACTAGGCTAAGAAGAAGATTACTTACTTAAGGTAGACTACGTTAGTATTAGCATATACAGCAGAATTTAAGCAACTATAAGCATAAATTAATTAAAATAATAAGGCACTTTAAACAGTTTTTAAAGTAGGCCTGAAAAAAAATATTAAGGATAGCCTTATGTACTATAATAAGCTTAACATACTGTATACGCTAGTTAAGCTAGCTACGTGTATTAATAACAAGCTTTAAGAAAAATATAATTAGAAGAAATACTTTTAACTTAGTTTAGCTAATATACAAAGGCAACGCGGCAGGTATAATAAAGATAGTAACACTATTATAACTAGTAAGGTGCAAAAGAAGGCTAAAGACAGAAATACTTAAAAAAGAAAGTAGAATAGCCTCTTTAAAAAAGAATACTAAGAGCGTTATAATAATAAAGCATATTTTTAATATAGAAAAGTTAGACACTTTGCCTAAGACTAAAAGAAGGAACTAGTTAAATAAGCAGCTATTAAGATTAAGATAATTTGATAAAGAACGCTATACCTAGTTTTAATAGAACTAGATAACAACTTAAGTGACTTGAACTCTTACAAGAAAGCACGCTTAATAAATAGCTATAAAATTAGACTATAATAGAAACTAGACAATAAGGTTCTTACCCTAAGTAAACCTAGGCTAATAAATTAGAAAGTTAAGGATAAGGTTGTGCTAGAATAATTAGCTAATAACTAATAATAGGTATGTAGAATAACAATGCACTACGCTAATAAATATTTAATTTAAGAAGAAATGAAAATTACTAGCAAGGACGCTAAGAAGGTTAGATATTAGGTAATATACTAATAACTCTACTTTAATAATTTAGTAGCTAAGGTTAAGGACTAAGAAGCTAAAAAAGTAGAAAGTACTAAGAAGTATAAAGAGTTATATTAGTATAACAATAAGCTTAATTACAAGTTTTATAAAAAAAATAAAAAGAAGTATAAAGTAGACTAAGACTAGTGCTACTACCTAAACTTGTAAGTAGATTAGTGCTTAGCAGATAAGTATTACTTCTATAAACCTAAAAAAGTAAAAATCTACTACTAACTCCTATAGACGCAATATAGGGATGAATACAACTTTTATTAATAATAACTTAAAAAGGCATAATAGGTAAACAACTACTACTATATTACTCTCTTAATAAATGTCTTTAAGGCAGCAGACTACCTAATTTATAAAGCAAAAAAGCTAAAGCTAAAAAAATAAGCCTTAAGGCAAAAGAT
Source organism: Alternaria gansuensis (assembly GCA_009289805.1). Lineage (NCBI taxonomy): Eukaryota > Fungi > Ascomycota > Dothideomycetes > Pleosporales > Pleosporaceae > Alternaria > Alternaria gansuensis. Next base: position 31,230 of record WBOK01000074.1, read on the forward strand.
ACTTTACTAAAACTTTTAATAAAGCTTTTGTTATAATAATAGTTCCTTAATGTATTATAGCACTAAGTATAGTGCAGGCTACTTTCCTAAAAAAAAGGAAAAGTAAGTAGGTAAAAAACTAGAATACTACTAGGGACAAGGTTGTACTAGTAAGGGCATACCTAAGACAACTCTAAGAAAAGTATAAAATACTAATAGTTAAGAAAAGTAGTTGTTTACAACTACATTTATATATAGTTAAAACATGCAGGCGCTTGTAAATAGCAAGGCTACATAAATAATAATCTCTTTATAAGTAGTAGAGAAACACAAGATACTATATTAGGTTAAAAGAAAACTAATTCTAATATTGTTAGCTAAAAGAAACTTATAGAATATAGAGATAGTATATTATAGTTAAAGACTAGATTAATAAAGCTATAAATAGCAGGCATAGAGTGCTAGATAAATATTAACATAATAAATGTAGAAGAACTAGACATGTTAATTAGTTATAATTACCTAGATATCTATACCTCTGCTGTTAATTAGTAAATAGAAATAATACTTAGAAGAGAAATTGTAAATAAGGTTGCTAGAGTACGTGAAAAAATACGCTTAATAAATTAAAGCTTAACTTAAAATAAGAGATTTAACAAGATCTTGCTATATAAAATTAAAAGAATTTAAATAAAAGAATTTTAAAAAATGGAAGTTATTTAAATGAGGCAAGTTGCATCTATAAAAAAAGAACCTTTAGTACTAAAAATACTAAGAGAGTATTATGCTAATAAGTTTAAAGAACTCTTTAGGAAAAACAAGGCTATAAAGCTAGTAGACTATTAAAAGTAAGATTATAAGATTATCTTAAATAATAGAGCTAAGCTAAGCCTAGAATTAATATACTTAATATTGCCTAAGCATAATGCTAAGCTAAAGAATTATATTTAAAATAATTTAAAAAAGAGATTTATTTAACTAAGATTAGGCCTAAAAGCTTTACTTATCTTATTTGTAAAAAAGCCTAATAGGAAGTCGTAACCGTATATTAACTTTAGAAAGTTAAATAGTGTAACGCAGAAAAACTAATACTTTTTACTACTAATAATAGAGCTTATATCACACCAACAACGACTTTTCTGGAAACTGCTTGGAAACAACCGGATCTAAGGGAAACGACTACGAGGAATTGATTGCAACTATTTTTAAAGCCTGCAGCTAGGGCGCTGTAGTGCTGTAGGGGGACAAGAAAAGCCCTCCTCCCGGATCTCACGCTGTAGACCTGCACTAAGGATGCCCCTCCTAAGAACACTAAAGGCAACTTTAGTAGAAGAAGCTCTTGAAATTGCTAGAAATCTAGTAGTTCAAGCAGCTAATTTAGCTGAAAACAACCCATCTCAGCAGACTAGTCTACTAGACTTAGTAGAAGTCTTTAGAGACTACACAGAAAACGGCAGAGTGAATAGAAAAAACACTACTATACTAGGAGATTAAATCTCCTTGCTCTCAAACGTCTTAAGAGAGCTTAGAGAGAAGGTTAGACGCCTAGAAAAACCTTCTCCAAATCAACAAACTACGAACTAACTAACTACGAACCAACTAATTACGAACCAACCTCTTCCAGCCTAAGCTACCTACGCTACAGTAGCTAGTAACAATAACTAACCGTAGACTACTGTTTAAAAAGAGAAGACAACTCAAAGAACAAGCCTAAAAGATCGACAACTAGTCCTAGTTAATGAGACGCCAACAGCCTTTAACGCCCTAAAGCTTAGAGACGCTTTCAACCTAGCCTTTGCTACTAAAGGAGGAGTCTAATCTCCTGTAGTAGCTTCAGTTACGCTCTCCTCTAAAGGCAACAAAGTAATAACTACTACACTTGCCTTTACCGCCAAATACCTTCTAGAAAACCAACATATTTGGGAGGATATTACGACCTTTTAAACTGCACAACCTATTACACTATGGTTTAAAGTAGTTATTCACAAACTGCCTACAAACCACAGTCTTAGTGTTATTAAAGAAGAGATTAAAACTTTTAACAAAGGTTTAAATGTTATAGGAGACCTTTTCTGGCTTACTCCTGAGGCTAAAAGAGAAAACTAAAACTTTAGATCAATTTGCGTCGCCTTTGCTACAGAGGAAGAAGCCCAGAGGGCTATTAGAGGAAAGCTCTATATTTTAGGAGAAAACTACGTAGCTACTTGTAGGTCCTAAACCTACACGTCTTATATAGCCTTAGGCTGAGAAAGGACGTTAAACTGCAATAAAAAAAATAAAAAAATAGAGCTTATAAATTTACTTTAGGGAGCTAAGTAGTTTATAAAATTAAACGTTTAGGAAGGATTTTACTAAATAAGAATTAAAAATAGTTATAAGTAGATAATAGCGTTTAAAACAAAGTATAGACTATTTAAATATATAGTTATGCCTTTTAAATTAACAAACGCGCTGGCAACTTTTTAATTAGTTATTAGTAACGCACTTTATAAATACTTTAGAATCTTTGTTACAGCGTACTTAAATAATGTACTAGTGTACTTTAGTGGAACGCTTAAAGAATATATAGAGTATGTTAAGAAAGTGCTTAAAATGCTTAAGAATTACAAGCTGTACTTGCAGCTAAAGAAGTATAAATTCTAGATTAAGGAGATAGAATTCCTAAGCTTTATAATATTTATAAGAAGAGTAAAAATAAATTTAAAGAAGATTGCAGCTGTACAGGAATGGTTAACAATTGAAATAGTTAAGGACGTGTAATTCTTCTTAAGATTTGCTAACTACTACTAGAAGTTTATTAAAAATTACTTAAAAATTACTATACCTTTCTTAGTAATTATAAAAAAGGAAATAAGATTTACTTAGAACAAAGAATAATAGAAAGCGTTTAATAAAATTAAATAGATATTTCTTAAGGCACGTATACTAAAGATGTATAACTTAAAACAAGAGATGCATGTTAAGACTAATACGTTAGATTATATACTTAGAGTAGTATTGTTATAGCAGTGTACAAATAAAAAAATAAAGACTAGTGTTCTACTATTTAAAGAAGTTCTTTGGAGCAGAACTTAACTATAATATTTATAATAAGGAGCTACTAGAAGTAAATAATTTCTTTAAACAGTAGGAAGTCTATTTATTAGGACTACTATATTAGATTAAGGTATTTACTAATTACTAGAACTTAGTAGGGTTTATAATAACAAAGAACCTTAACTAATAATAAGTTTAATAAGCTAAGATGTTAGCTTAGTGTAACTTTAAGATAACACACTGCGCTAAAATACTTAATAAAGCAGTAGATGCTTTAAGCAAGAGATCTAACTTACGTAAGAGAAGTTATAAAAAACTATATAATACTATATTTAGAAAGATACTAGACAGCAGTCTACGTTATAACTAGCTAGAACTAGCTAAAGTAGCTAAAGTAGCTAAGTAGGTAGAAACACTATAGCAGTAGTAGTAGTAAAGAGTAGCTAACTAGTAGTTTAAGCCTAAGGAAGACCACTTTAATAAACTACTAGAAGACAAACAAGAGTACTAAATTATAATTTAAAGGAATTAAATATATATATTTCTATATATAAAATTAAGTCTTATTAAGAAACTGTATAAGTCCTTAGAATATAAACATGTAGTAATTGAAGAAATAGTTAGATAACTAGCTAAGGTGTTGGCAATACTACGCTTATAAGTAAAAATATAAGATATGTTAGGCAATTATTTAGCTTATTACTAAAATAAGCTAAAGAGACATAAGCCTTATAGCTTGTTATAACTTTTATAGCTACTAGGAAAACTATAAGTTAGTGTAATAATAAACTTTATAGTAAAGCTCTTAATATTATAAGAACTAGGATTAGCTTAACTTTCAAACACAATTTTAGTAATTATTAATTAATTAACTAAGGCGGCAAAGTTTATACTTATAGAAAAAGCTTTTATAGTAGAAAGCTGCGCGTACAAAGTTACAAAAGTATTAATATTAGAGTATAAAATACCTAAAGAGATTATTATTAATTGTAATAAACTATTTATGTTTAAGTATTAGGACATATTTTTAGCAAGATTAAGTGTAAAGAAGAAGCTATTAACTAGCTATTACTCTAGAGTAGATAGCTAGACAGAATAAATAAACTAGATACTAGAATAGTATTTAAGAATATATGCTAACAAGCTGTAAGATAACTAAGTTAAACTTTTACTAATAGTATAATTAGCCTATAATAGTACAAGGTTAGTAACTATAAAGCACTTACTATACTACGCAAACTTTAGATATAAGCTAGCTGCTTATTAAGATTTAAAAGACATTTAAAGTATTATAGTAGGCGTAGATAATAAAGCCTGCTTAATACAAAAGCTATACAAGGAATTAAGCAAGAACATAGCTTATAAAAACTTTATAATAGCTAAAGTAGCTAATAAGTAAAAGATTAAAAAACTAAGTTTTAAAAAGAAAGATAAAGTTTTCTTATTACAATAGAACTTAAAAACTAAGCGACTAAGCAAGAAACTAGATAACTTCTAAGTAAAACTATTTAAAGTTCTTAAAGAAATAAGCAACGTAAACTACAAACTCTAATTGCTACTAAGTATATGTATTTATTTTGTCTTTTATAAAAAACTTTTAAAAAAAGCACTTTTAGATACTAAGCTAGCTACTAATATAAAGCTTAAGGATAATAAGTATAAAGTTAAAAAAATTAAAGACCTGCAAAAAATTAGTTATAAGTAGAAATACTTAGTTAAGTAGCAAGAATAGCTAAAGAGCTAGAACACTTAGGAACTAAAGGAAAATTTAACAAACTGCAAGTTATAAGTACTTAAGTACTATTAAAAACACTTAAAGAAGAGAGGAATAGGTTCTTAAGAGAAAGAAAGTAATTAGAAAAAAGATTAAAGGAAGCGTTAGCCTATAACTAGCCTAAGTTACTTAATAATTTAAGTAGCAATAGTTTAGTTATAAAAAGTCTATACTAAGGGCAGAGTTCCTTTTAGCTTGCTTCTTTGTATAATCCTAAAGATTTAGAATTGCAAAATTTTAATTAGTATACAAATGCTTTTGCGCCTTAACCTCTAGAAGCTTGCGGCGAAAACAAGCAGTCTCTTCTATAGTAAGAGCTTAACGCTCTTTTACGCGTACAATTTCTAACTTCTTTATATACTTATGAGCTTAAACTTTCTTTTACTTTTCTTTAAAACTAAACAAACTACACTCTGCTTTTACAAAAATATAACTAGCGCAATAGCTAGTTACAGTGTCTATACAATAGTAAAGGTTCTTTTTCTTACAGCGCTTACAGCAAAATGTTATTTTAAGACTCTACTCTCTTATATAATTAGCGTAAGCATAGCGCTTAGTAGTTAAGCTTTGCAGACAGTTGCAACAAGACAATTAGACCTTAGGCATAGTTAGGAAGGCGTAGAGGGAAACAAGCGTATAATATAACAGGCATACTAAGACTTTATATGCAGCTAGCAATTTAATATACAGCACAAGAAAACAATAATCTAAAGTATTAAGACAATACACCTAAGAGGGGGGATAATGTTATAAGTAATAGGAAGGATTCTCTCCTTAACGTAAAAGATAAGTTAAGAGTTAACTATACACACGCTAGAAAGCAATAATCTACGCAGAGCGCAGAGATTACGTAATTAGCATCCTGCTAAGACAGGACTTCTAGGAGGCTACTGCTTAAAGGGAGGCTAACGCCCTCTCTAAACTCCCTTTTAGATAAAAGGTACAGGAGGACATAAGACAAACGTAATAGGTATAAAAATGTAATAGATCTTATTATTATACTTGTTATAGTTAACTTAAATAGTTTATCTCTTACACAGATTGTTAATTAGTTATTCTATCTTTTATAGAATTAGTATTCTTTACCTATTAGTTAATATTAATAACTCTTTTCTACTTAAGCATTTTCTACAATACCTTATAGACTACTGCATACATTAGCCTCCCCTTAGTACGGACCGAGCCTAGATAAGTGTAGACTAACACCGTGTAACAGTAGTTTACTTAAAGGCAAGTAGCTTAGCTTTAGTAGTTAAAGTAGTTACTGTAGTCTACTAAGCTATCTTTTAAAATATTAGACTACTATATAGAATAGCTATATATTAATAAAATAATTAATTAGTTTCTTAATTATCTGCAAAAGAAGTATTGCCTGCAACAGTTAAGTCTACGCTATTATAGTTTCTATATTAGATCGCATCTTATCTTGTCTAATAGAGGTACATAATTACTTATTTAACAGCTTTTATATGCTAATTACTAAGGTTTATAAGAAAGTATAAGAGCTTTAAAATTAAGTAAGCAACATCTAGTTAAAGCATATAAGCTATATATAGTATTAATCTAACTTTTTTTAAGTAGACCTTAATCTCTTGCTTAGTTGCTTTGCTAGTGTTCTTAATTAGCTCTTCTAACAGTAGTAGAGTTTTTCGAAAGCTATAATCTTCTAGCTTAAGCTTTTTTATAATTTTATTAATATATATATTATATATGAGCGTAATTGTTTACTCTTTATAATTTTTAATTACTTTAATACTAAAAGACTTTTTTACTAATTCTTGTTCCTATATTTTATACTTGTTTATAATTTTTAACTAAAGATCTAATACTTTCTGCTTATAATCTTTTGCAAAGAGCAGTAGGATATCATCTATATAAAATAAAACTAAGATTCTCCTTTTTTAATTAAAGAATAGGCAGGGCTCCTCTAGTAAGGCAATTAGTCTAATCTCTTTTAGTAATTCTAAGAACTCTTTATACTATAATAGTGGCTTTGGCCTTTTAGGACAACCTTTTAATATAACTACACATTTTGTAGACACCTTTTTAATAAAAAAAATTTATTGCTAAAAACAGGTATCTAGGCCTATGCCCCCTTATTTAGCATTGCTAGCACGCAATTAGTGTGTCGCATGTTTAGATAGAAACAAAAATGTGTAATATCTCTCTAACTAACTGTTTTAACTAATAACTATTTACTAATAACCGCAACTTCTATTGTCTCTGTCGGTATCCTAGCGGTGTTGCAGTCGCGGTGTTTCTAGTATACATTTATACTTAGATGTAAACATACAACAACAGTATTACTATCTAAGTATAGCTTTTTTATTTTTAAAAGTAACTTATAAAATCCTCCTGCTTGTTAGTTTGTTCTAGCTACTTAATAGCTATTTTAATATGCTCTTACTCTTTATAAAGCCACTACAAGGTTTTTTTTACTAAAGTTACATTTACGTAAAAGAAGATTAGAAAAATAACATACTATTACTACACTTAAACTATTAATATGCGCAACGTATTTAATAGATTTGCTGCTAAATATGCCTTGTATAACTTTTTTCATAACCCTAACATTTATAATAATATAAGCATTAAAAAAGTGATAATAAATAATAAAATTTAACTTCTACGTCTACCTAATTACTATAAAAGCTACCGCTAACAGCTCCTCTTTAACTAACTAGGAAGGCCGCTTAACAAAAGTAAACGTAGGCTTTATAATTTACTACTATAGCTTTTTATATAGTAACTTAGTAAAGTTTAACTTTACTTAATCTAAGCTATTAGTCTTTATATTAAATAGGAAAAAAAATAGTCTAAGCATTATATTATTTATATATAAGTTATTTACATATAGTACTTTGTAGTATAAGAAATCCTAAAAGTAAAAAGTAGCAGGTAAGGAGCTTTTATAAAGTATAGTAAGCTTCTGCTGCGGTAACGTACGTGTTCTTACTCTTTTCTACCTCTTTTACTTCTATCGCAATCTTGTTGCTAGCTATAAGCTAGCAATTGCTGTTGACCACGTTTTTATTAGTAATGTTTTTTAGTACTTTTAGTAAATTTTTTTAACCCTAACTTTTGCTTAGTAGTCTAAGCTTTTCTGCTCTAAGCGCTTAGCACGTGGACCTTATCTACTTACTGTTTAAATTTCTTTAACTACACATAATCTTTTTTTGACTTTTGCGACTAATTAGTAGAGGGCAGCTGCTTCTTACTTTTTAATAAAACCTATTTTAACTACAACAACAACCACCATCTTTGATACCTGAGAAAATAAATACTATAATAGTAGCAAGTCTTATAATTTACAAAGTATGTAGTTAAGCTATACCTACTTTCTAGGCTTTTTAAAGCTATTTAGTACTTTATAAATTACTAAGTCGTCTGCTGTAATTAACATATTAAGGAATACTTTTACAACATTATATTGCTTAATTTTTAAATTATTTTTAGCACCGATAGCTATTGCTGCTCTAAACGACTTAGCTGCTAACGTAGCAGTATATATTATATTAATTAAGTCTTTTCTTTAGAGATTACTTTTTACAATAATCTACGATTTATATTTAAAAAAGAAGCTATTTTAATTAGATTTATAAGTTTAAATTACTTTATAAGTATTAGTTAATTATCTGCTTTTTCTTTAAATATCCTAGTCTAAATCTTATTTTTCCTTAACTAATTAATTTTTTTTTGCAAGCATCTTTAAACAAGGCCCTTAAAAAATAATAAAGCAATTACTTCTATAATTCTAGTAATTTAGGTAAACTGTTGCAAGGCAGTTAAGTATTTCTTATATTTAGTTTATCATTAGTAAGCAAAGCTGCTATAACTATATACTTAAGAGTTTTATAGCTTACTGAGTCTTTTTAGGTTGCTAATAAACCTACTAAGTAGGTATTACAAAAACTCATTTATAATAAATTTTTATGATCTATAATTAATGCGTTAACACTACTTATACTTCTACTTTCTAGTTCATTATTAGGATCTTAAGTTGCGTTTTTATACTTACGCCTGCTGCCTAGCTTATATAGTAGAAGATAACAATTTATAGACTAATTTAGGCTTTTACTAGTGATTTTAGCACTATATATTATAAGTAGAAGTTAAGTTTATAATTGCTTAATTTATCTGCTATCTAAAACCTAGGATCTTAAACTATAAGATAATTTATAGTCTATAACTTGCTTACTCTAAGTAAGAGTCTTATCTTAATTAGCTAGCGCGTTAGAGTTTTTAAGCTTAAACTATTAAACTAGTAATAAGTTATTAGGCTTATACACAGAAGGCTTTTTACTTTTAAATATTAATAAGTTAGCTTCTTTAGGTAAGTTTACTACTATTAAACTAATAAATACTCTATAATTAATTACGTCGTCGCTCTTTATTATCTCTAGTTTAGGAGTAATTTTTAGAGTAGTAAGACTAGTATCTTGCTACTAATTTAAGCAAATTTCTAATAGTGCATGAGCCTTATACTTTATTTCCTTAGCGTTTTCTAATCTACTCTTATTTTTAGTAGGTAGGCCTTTCTTACTACTTAAAATAATAGAAATATTACTTTTAAAGTGTTTAGTAGTTAGCTGCGTTTCCTAATCTACTTTTTCTTAGAAAGGCAAGAGGACTTCTTAGTTTATTTTAGAATTAACTAGCTTACTATTATAAAAGATTTTTATAATATTAATAGCCTAATCCTTTAGTAGGTCTTTCTTGCAATATTTTCTACACATTATCTATATATTAAAGGTTATATTATAAGTAGTAATTACTTTATTAAGTATAAGTATTTATGTATAGTTTATATTAGAGGCTTAATAACTAACCAAATAACTAATATAGCTACAAGGATTTATCTTAAATTTTTAATAATTGCGCCTAGCTCCCTTCTCCTTGTTTAATAGATAGGCTCAGCAACTATAGGCATATATTCTACTCTAGTCTAGGCGTAAATAAGCAGTCTAATATCTAATTCTAAGTAGTTAATAGTATTAGAAATATCTTCTAAACAAATCTTTATGTAACGAACACGTTACAACTCTATTATCCTTACCGTTATCTTAGGATCTTATCTGTGTCGGACCTACTCCGGTCCTGGCCCAGATCGCAGGTATAAAGACAGCTTAGGACCTATAGTTGCTCTGTAGATTTTTAATATCCTATCTTATTTAAATTAAGGCTTATTTGTAGATTACAACGCACTCCTATATGCCTTGCTGTAATCATTTCTGCTAATACTAATCTATAGGTCTTGCCTACGCTGTTACATTATATTAAAAATCTCGTCCTAGCTAGTAACAGCATTTAAAACAATATTACAGCTGTTTATTTAGACTACGCTTAAGCCTAAGCCTCTCTAGATATAAACTAGAAGCTTTATACTGTTAAGTCTAACAACACTTTAAGTAAAATTCTCTAGATCTTTTACTAACTAAAGCCTTTAGGTTTAAAACTTTTAACTTTAATAATAAAGTAAATTACTTTAGAAAAGTTGCATAGAGTGCGCTAAGGTAGAAACATAAAGACTACTAATAACTTATTAGTATTAGAATTAACTGCTAATAGCTAACTAAAACTACCCTAAACCCTTTTTAGAGCTTGTCTAAAAATTAACCTACTGCTAAAGTTAACAACAATCTCTACAAGACAAAGCAACTAGTAAGTAACTAGTTGTTAAAAAGAATAGAGCTAAGGAGGAAGAAGAAGCAGATTTAGAAGAAGATCTAGTTACACTCTATAGAGACAAAATTAACTGCTTAAATGCGCAAGTTGCGTAATTAACACGGGAAGTTACGCTGTCTAAGGACACAGCTGTACTATCTACTTGAACACTGCTAACAAAAGCAGATATACTATTAAGCTAATTAATATAGTACATTTCTATTCGTTTAAAATGCTACGCATTAAGCTTATAAAGCATATACCTACTATTAGAAATCTTAACAATAGAACTAACCCTACGTTCTGTTAATAGCAGGCCTTAATAGAAGACTAATTAGAGATTAACTTAGATTACTACTAGATTAAGCGTGCTTGCATAGCTCTTATATAGGGACACACTACTAGTATTGCAAAAGGATACTTTAAACTGCAGTACTTAGCTAATTTAGTTTTTAGTTAGTTTTAAAATATAAAAAAAATAATTACGCTACTTAAATTATATTTTGTATTTAGTAACAAACAGGCGGAAAGCTGTACAGCTTTCTACCGCCTAGTTATAAATAAAAAAGAAACGTTTTTAGCTTTTAAAGCAAGGTTTATTAGCACTGCTGTTAAAGAGTCTATTTCTAAGTTAAAGTAGTCTTTCTACTTATAGAAGAAAATTACCCCTGCTTTACGCGCTCTAAATTTAGGATTTAAATACCTATAGAACAACTTATTTAACAAAATAGTTTAACACCTTACTACTTTTAATATAAAAAAACGCAATTTTTCTATTAAACTAAATATAAATAGTAAACTAGTGTACAGCTCAGCACCTTTGCAGAAGCCCTGTCCTTAACAATATTAAAGTCCGCAGCTGTATTACACTAGTCTCTTATCTAATTTGCCTCTAATGCCCGCTTGCGCTACTTTAAGCACTCTTAGATTTCTATCTAAAACCTTAGCCCCTAATAACAAGCTTTTACTAGATACTTATTTTAAGTGTAGCAAGGCTAGTTACTTTGCAAGTAATTATACTACCCCTTAAGTAAGAAAAATTAAAATTAAACAGGAAGAATACTTAGAAGCTGTAGAACATTACTTAAACTAGGAATAGGAGAGAAACAAAGACGCCTAAGACAACGCTCTAGCCTAGGCCTATATAAGTATAATCTTACTAATATTAATCTATTAAACTTGTGTAAAGAAAGGCATTTCTAAGTTTCTACTATTTTTTATTTAAAGGGGTACAGTGCTTAGTTATAATTATTAATTGATACTAAAGCCTAAGGTTTTATATTTCTAAATTCCTTTGTTGCCTACACTCTTTTCTAATTACTTTAGGTTCTTATCTAAAGACTGCCCTTTAAGGTCTCTATAAACGGATTCTAGAACTAGATCTAGACTAAAGTAGATAAATATATCTATCTTTACATCTAAATTAATAGTAAAAAGATCCTTAACTATCCTTTTATTATTATAGACTTAGGTACGCAAGATTGTATTATTAAAATTAAATAGCTCTAGCAATTTAACTTATTACTAGACACAGTTTAGAACTAAATTATGTAGCCTGCAAGATATCCTGCTATATATAATTCTGCCTCTTCTATCCTTATATAGTTAAAGGAACCTTCTAATAATAAAGTTGCGGAGGAGGATATCTAGCAAAGAAACGCGCTCTAGAAGAAGAATAAATACTAGAGAAGGTAAAGCCCTACAACAGTTTTAATATAAAAAATCTATAGCCTTCTTTAGCTTTTAAAAGCTTATTTTACTTCTAAAGCTGCTAATCCTAAACTAGATCTTGTCTAGTTAGACCCCACTTTACGCATAGCTATTATTTTAGTAAATACCTTCTATTATTTTATAAATTAAAAAGAAAACAAGTTTTTTATAATAAGTATTTACAAAATTAATTATTTGTTAAAAGACTGTATAGAACCTAATAGTTTTAACAATATTAAATTAATTTAAAACTAACTTCTATCTATCTACTACATGTATTAAGACGTGTTTAGTAAAACTATAGTAGACTAACTACCTAAACACTACCTATATAACTATAAGATTATTTTTACTAAACTACTTCTAAATTAGTTTAGCTTTCTGTACAAGCAGAGCACTAAAAAACTTAAAGCTACTAAGATGTTTGTAATCAATACCCTTAAGAAAGAACACATTAATTCTAGCAATTACTTTTTTACCTTCTTTATCTTCTATGTTTAAAAGCCTAATAGAGATATTTAAATTTGTGTTAATTATTACAAACATAACACAATTACTTAAAAAAACTTATATTTAATTTTATATATCAATAAGCTATTAGCTTGCAGGTATAGAGCCTAGTTTTTTACTAAGTTAGACGTACGCGCGGCTTTTAACAAGATTAGGATAAACTTAGATTCTAAGAAGTACACTACTTTTTAGACCTAATACAGAACGTACAAGTCTAAGGTGTTGCTATTTAAGTTATGTAACAGCCCTGCTACCTATTAATATTATATAAATAATGTGCTAATTAAGTATCTTAATAACTTTTATATAGTCTACTTAGACAACATCCTTATCTACTCTAAATTAGAGGCAGAACATGTTCTTTACGTACAAAAGGTACTAGAAAGACTACAGCAAGTAGGCTTCTAAGTTAATATTAAGAAAAGCGAATTCTATGTTACAAGAATAAAGTACTTAGGCTATATCTTAACAAACTAAAGGCTAGAGGTAGATTCTAATAAGGTAGAACCCTTAACAACTAGGCATAACCTACTACTATTACAGGTGTAAGATTATTTTTTAAGTTTATAAAGTTCTACTAGCAATTGGTACTAAAATACTTATAAATTACTAAACTACTTTTTGTACTCTAAAGCTCTTTAAAGCTATTTATATAGAATTTAGATTATAAGGAGGCCTTTAGAAAGTTAAAAGCTATATTACTAGAAATCTCTACTTTATACTATTATTACCCTGAATATAATACTAAAGTAAAAACTAACACAATAGATAGTATTGTTGCAGGCGTACTTTCTTAGAAACAACTAGATAAGAAATAAAGTCTAATAGCGTTTTTAAGTAAGGTCTTATCTAGGTCTAAACTAAATTAGAAGATTTACAATAAGGAACTTTTTGCTATTATTATAGTGTTTAGCAAGTAGCGAGCTAAATTAGTATTAGCCTACTTTAGAATTAACGTGTATTTAGACTATTATTTACTTAAGTACTTTATAACTACAAAGGTTCTAAACGCTAGGCAAGTATATTAAGCTAAGGAACTTGCCCTATTTTCTTTCTACATCTAATACACCTCTAGAAAGGATAACGCCTGCGCAAATATCCTTTTGCAGCGTAAGCAAGATGTAGAAAACCTAAACTCTGCTAAAACTAATAATTGTTTGCAGGTCCTACTTAAACTGCACTAACTAGACAACTAAATTAACTTTAACCTTGCTCTTACTTATATTGCCTAACTCTACGCTTAAATTTTGTTTCTACGTGTAGTTAAAGCTACCTTAAAGCCTTTAACCTTAAATTTGCTAGAATTAATTAAATTTATTTTACAAACAAATTGTACTACGTTTACAAGAAAGTGTAACTTGTTACTAAATAAGTACTAGATTAAAAATAAAATACTTTTATACTTAAACTGCCTTTATGTACTGCTTAACTTTATGCTCTACACCTAAATAATCTAAAAAGCACATAACTAGGTTTCTTCTGCTTACTTTAGCGCTATTAAAACCTATTAGTTAATTGCCTTAAAATATTATTAGAAAGGTATAGAGGCTACTTGTAAAAAGTATATACAGAACTGCATAGCCTATTGCAAGGTATATCTAAGACAGACTTTAATCCCTAAGAAAATTTACTCTCGACTAATCTTTAATTATTTAATGCAACACTTGTATATTAACTTTAAGAAATATCTACTAGATAAAGCTAGTTATAATTAGATTATAGTTATAATTAATTGTTTATTTAAATAGGCTATCTTTATCCCTTGTTACGAGACAATTAACGAAAGAGGTATAGCTAAGTTATATATTTAATAAGTGTACTAATTTAGCTATACATCCAACACTATAATCTCTAACTAAAGTCCTTAGTTTATATCTAGTTTCTAGTCTAAGTTTTATTAGATTCTAGGCGTTAAGGTTAAATTATTAACGGCCTACTATAAAGAGACTAACAGTTAGACAGAGATTATAAATAAATATATTAACTAAAGGCTTTAGCTATTTATATCCTACTACTAAGACAACTAGAGTAGACTACTGCCTTTAATTAATAGAGCACAAATTTCTTTACTTTATTCTGCCCTAGGCATGTCCCTGTATTAGATTCTTTATAGATTTAATTCTAGATAGAGCTAGGACTAGAAGCAGCTAGCTAACACTCTTACCTTAACTAATAAAATAAACTACAAGGACGTGTTAGCCTTAGCTACTTAAATGCATAACGCCTAGGAAATAGCATAAACCTTTTTAGAGAAAGCTTAAAATTAGATATAAACTATAGTAAACTATTACTACTACCTAATTAATTAGAACGTCAGAAATAAACTTTTTCTAAACACAAAGAACCTTGCAACTAATTACTTAAGCTAAAAACTATTAGCTAAATAAGAAGAACTTTTTAAAGTTTTTAAGAAAGTCAGTTATTTATACTGCCTTAAGTTACTAAAAAAGTCTTAAATCTACAACGTTTTTGCACTAGAACTATTATATAAAGATTTTTAGAACCTACTTCCTAAATAAGAAGCTTTAAGGCTAGCTTCTACCTTAATTTAAAGCGTAAAAGAATAGAAAGTTAATAAAATTCTTGCTAGCAAAGTATATTGCTTAAAGTTAAAATACTATATTAGCTAAATTAAATATAATCTAGACCTAACTTAGTACTTAACTTTAAATTTTATAGAGGCTTTTTATAAACTTAAAGCTTTCTATAAGAAAAACTTTATATATTTAAGTTTTCTAAAGTTCTTAGTAAAGTAGATTATAGCATAAAAGTAAAGAAAAGAGGATATAACTTTACTGTAAGATAATAATATATATAAAAAAAAAATTTTCTTTTAATAAGTATCTAGTAAAACAACTAGGCTACCTCTAAACTATAACTAACTCTGCCCCCCCTTTACCCTTACTTAAAAATCTAGGAAGGATCGCTCCTTCTCTCTATAAAAGTAGAAGGAGCTAGAGGAGAGCCTACTGCTCTCCTTCTCCTCCCCTGCCTCCCTCTAGAGGCGCTGCTTATCGTCCTCCTCTCCTAGCGGAGCAACTAGACCACTACTGCTAGTTCTACCCTAGCGAGCAAAGGCCTCTAAAAAGGCAACTTAGCTGTCTAGTAAATAGATAGCGTTCTAGATCTCTAGAAGGACTTAGTAAATTAAAACTAAAATTAAAGCTATAAATAGCTTTTTCTCTTAGCTCCTTGTTACCTAGACCTTCCTAGCTAAGACAAGAGCTGCCGCCTGCACCTGCTCTTTAGCAGGGAGGTAGTCCTCTGCTAGATTCTCTCTATGCTCTGCAGCAGCAAGAAAGTCTATAGTAGTAAGAAGTTTAAGAAACTCCTTCTTAATATACTTTAGTACTTATTTAAGTTAACTTTAAGTTTAAAGAAGTAAGACATATTAAACTTACAAAAAAGCACTTCTTTTTCTACTATGCATAGTAATCAAATTTCTTAGACGTCTTAGAGTTAAACTAATATTTAACTCTAAGAACGCTCTGCGCGAAGGCGCGCACTAACTATAGGCAAATAAAGCAATACGCCTTTAGTAAAGCTTCTAGAGGGCAACGTAGTAGTATAGTATGTGTGTGTATATGTGTGTATGTGTATATGTGTAGTGTTTTAGAGAAGCAGAAAAATTAGACACAATATATTGTTATAATATTAAAATAGCAAACGCTTAAGGCTAGTCTAATACTACTCTAGGTTAAAGTTGCGGTAACTGCCTATTAGAAGTCTACAACAACAACAAAAGACGTTATAAAGTTAATAACAAATAAACAATAAACATGTTAAAGAATATATATAGCTATAGGACTAGCTAACTACTAGAAAGGGGGGTAGTGTAACAAACACGTTATAACTTTATTATTCTTACTGTTATCTTAGAATCTTATCTATGTTGGACCTACTCCAGTCCTAGCCTAGATCGCAGGTATAAAGACAGCTTAGGACCTATAGTTGCTTTGTAGATTTTTAATATCCTTTTGTACAAGGCCTATGGGTGTCTTATTTAAATTAAGGCTTATTTGTAGATCACAACGCACTCCTATATGCCTTGCCGTGATCCCTTCTGCCGATACTGATCCGTAAGTCTTGCCTGCGCCGTTACACTTTAAGCACCTAGTTAAGGGATTAGTAGCTATAAATTTTAGCAAGGCTTAATTTATGTAAGTAAGCTACTAAATTTAGAATCACTAGCTAAAGCTTAGCTAGTAGATTAGCGTTCGTGCGTATTTTAATAGCCTTTATAATTAGCTCTTAGCTAGCTCTCTTTACTAAGCTATTAGGCTTATAAGTGTATAGCAGTAGCATTTTAATTATAACTTTTTTCTTTATTGCCTATTTCATATATTTCCATTACCCTCTCTAAGGCAGTGTAGCAGTATTGCTATTTTAATAAATCTCTACAATCTTTTGCTAATATTTCTTCTTAATTCTTATAGTAAAGCCTTTAATTACAAGTATAATATTATTTAGTGTTTTTATCTAAATATTATAATTATACAGCTTGCTTAAGTAGTTTTTCTTAATAATTAGTGCCTATTTCTTATGTAGTTAACTAGTTAGGAAAATAAATCAATCTTTTAAAATTTTATAAAAAGGTTGAAGTAATCTTTTTTTTTGTATTATAAAATTTCTTGTAAGGCATAAGCTATTGCGTAGTAATTATATTCTAACAGCTTCTTGCTAGTAATTTTAACATTCTGCGTTAAGCAGACTAAAGCTTTAATAGCTTATTGTTTTAGGTGTCTTAATTATTAATGCTTTAATTTTTATTACTAGTGCGCACCTAAGGTTTCCTTAATTATGCTACAGCATTTACTAGCAGTAGTTAAATAATTTAACAAAAAGGTTACTTATATTTAATTCATAAAAAGTTAAAGTAACACTCTAAGTTAATTTAGATAACCTTTTTTTTAAATTGTTTTAAATCTTATAGTGTAATTATATTCAAAATACTAGATGCCTACCCGCTTAAGTTATACTTTAAAGATAATATTAACGTAGAAGCCTAGTACAAACTTAACATTAGTAAGTAAAAGATTAGCTATCTTAGAGCTAGCCTTGCTATGCAGAACCTTTTTAAGTAGCCTGTTTTCTAATCTAGCAACTAGAATAGATTAAGTACCGGCCTTAATAGTCTTGTCCTTAATATCTTTACAATAGATGCCAAGTACTAGGTAATCTATGCTATTAACTAAGTAGACTGCTGCTCTACTATCTATAATTATATAAAGAGACAACGTATAAAAAGTAAAGGCTACACTAAACACGTTTAGACTAATTTCCTTAATTAAGTTCTTTAGGTTGATTAGTGCTAAAACTAATAAGCTAGGGTACACTTTACTTAGTTTATTAGCGGCTCATCTGCTAGTGCTAGCTTTTTAGCCCTTTTTTTTAAATCTAGGTGCATAGTGCTGCCTATCTATTGCTGTTTTATTACTTAACAATTTTCTTTTAATTATTTTCTAATAGTTTAATTAGTATTTTGTTAGTAAGAATTAATTCTATAACTATAATATAAAGTTAAAAGCAGTTGTGCAGTGTCTAGAAGTGTTTGCTTAGCTTATAGAGGTAAAGGTGCAATTGCTTACTACTTTTATTTAACTTTAAGTTATTTAATAATTGTTAAGCTATCTCTAATCTAGATTTAGTTTAAAACACTGCGTGTTTTTTTTTAAAAAGTAATTTACTAAATTTACAATAAAATACTAAAAATCTTTCTTAAATTATTAAAAGTTAAATAAGCTCTACTAAGCGCTATTGCTTCTAATAGCTTGTTGCGCTTCTTACGCAACTAATATAGTGTAATTTTAGTGCCTAAGGTGTCTAAAAAATTAGTAACTGCTAATAGTCTAACAGCTTTAAGTAGCTAGTAAGTTATTACTTATTAATATAAGAGCTGCTACTTAGTAAACTAACACTTAAGGTCTATTTGTCTTTAGTAAGCTCTATTTAGGTAAAATCTATATTGCGCCTAAATTAAATACTAAGTATTCTAATCGGTAGGAGCTAGATACTTCTTAAGAATCCTTACTAAAGCTTCAATAGTAGTAAGATTTTAAGTAATTATGCTTATTAAAGCGTTTAACAGCAGGTCTAAATGTATAGTTTTACTAATCTAGTCTTTAATATTAGGAATTTTAGCAACTTTTCTTGTTTATTAAGTAGTATATACTTTGTACCTGTTAACTAGCTTGTTATAGTTATCTTTCTTACAATTAGCGTTAATTATATAAGCTTTATATCTATATTAAGCAATCTTGTAGTTCTCTTGTATTTAGGCGCTTGTGCTAGGTAGTAGAGCAACAGGCTCTTTAATATCTTTAAATAACTTAGAATACTAAGGCTCCTAGCAATCTATTAAGCGCACGTCTAGGAGATTAAGGTTAACCTAATTCTAGATGCCTTTTTTTAAGCAGTGCAATCTTAATAAAGTAAACTAAGTTAGCTAGTCTAATCTAGCCTCAAGGATTACCCCTAAGGTAATAAGTAGTGTATTAAAGAGGTTTATCTTAGTAAGATGCTTTGTAGAATTACAACAAAGGTTGTTATTAAAGTAAGCGCAAGATTATTTAGTAGCTGCGCTAACTATAACAGTAGCCTGTAGGTTGTAGAGTAGATTAGTAGGAGGTTAATCGTATAATTAAGTAGGTAAGAGGTACAGCAGCTACAGCAATCTGCTAGCTGTACTATAGGAGAAAATAGAGAAGAGTAAAGTAATAATTAAATAGTTAACCTTCTAGCTTGCTAATTGCGCAGTAGGAATTAATACTATAATTAAGCGGCTAGGCTTATAACTGTAGGAGCTAAAAAGGAGCAATTGCTTAATTACTTAAGTAGAAAATAAGTGTATTAATTAACTAAGTGCTATAACAAAGTGTCCAATAACTACTAAAGAGACATAAGACGATCTGGCCCGTTTATATAGACGCTAGCCGGGCCGTCACGTGAACAGCTTACTAGAATCACCTGATCAACAGGGTAATCCGTCTGTCAATACTCCAACAATAAAGTACTTAATTCTTTGCAACATTTTCTTACTAGCTTTATAAAACTTTTAAAAATAGCTAGTTATTAAATGTGATAAGTACTAAATAGCTAAAACGCGTGTTTTTGCCTAATACAGCGCCGATAAAATATTGTTAGAGAATACTAATTCTAGATAGCTATAGTAGCTATATTAGTCTAGATTTTCTATAAGCTAACGAAGAGAATACAGTCTATCTTCTATTTCTAGCTGCTTATTTTTTTTCGTAGCTTTTAGGTTTCTTAGCATTCTTTATTGTAAAGAAGTTCTACTAGCAGCAGATTTAAGCCCTATTATACTTAAATAATACAGCGTCTACTTATCGAACACCAACTTTTCGAGGCGAGAGAAAGGTCTGGCTTAGCCTTTTTCTCGCCTCAACTATCTTAACCGCCTTCCTAAAATCAGTAAAGGCACTATTTGACTCCTACTTAACAAAGCAACGGCTTTCTACTTAGGTATAATAGATTTATTAGCGTAGTGAACCAGTAGATCTATTTATCTAGCTATCTATTTATTCGAAATCCCTATACCGACTCAATATACCGACCTCCTATATCGACCTACACATTAGAATTGATAGCTAGACTAGCAACTAGCTATCTACCTACACCGAAATCCCTCCATACCAACTCAATATACTGACCTAATATACCGACCTACACATTAGAATTGATAGCTAGACCTCTAGCTATCTACCTACACCGAATCCCTCCATCCCGTCTTAATATACCGACCCAATATACCGACCTACATATTAGAATCAATAGCTAGACCTCTAGCTATCTACCTACACCGAATCCCTTATACCAACTCGATATACCGACCTCATATATCGACCTACACATTAGAATCGATAGCTAGACTAGCAACTAGCTATCTACCTACACCAAAATCCCTATACTAACTTGATATAACAACCTAATATATCGACCCTATACCAAATCGCTTAGTACCTATATAAGCAATACAAGAGGGCAGCTAGCATAGCCTACAACAACAACAACAAATAAGAAGGAAAAGGAGATAACTAGACTAGCATACTAGCTCTACTTACCTCTTACAATACAAAGGACTAAGAGAGCTACTTGTTAAAACTACTACAAAGAACTGAGAGAGATACTCGTTAAAACTACTTTAGGCTTTAAGCCTTACATAGGACTAAGAGAGATACTCGTTAAAACTACCCTAGGCTACGAGCCTCACCTTCATTTAGATAATCCCCTCCTTGTAATTAAAATATATTAGAAAAAAAATACAGCGTCTATTTGTTGGAGATTAAGCTACTTTGCTGTTTCTCCACAGAATCCAGCTGCTTAAAATCACACCTGGAATCTACAATCAACCTACGATCAATTGATTACTAGAAGCTATTACGCTACTTGTACCACTTATCATTGTAACCAATTGATTTACAGCAACTACGCAATCTATTACGTAAGACTACATAAGATTGCGAGATATTATATTATCTACTACGCAAGCTATTACGTAAGTATAGATCTTTCTAGAATGCAAGTAACAGGTATATATAAACTGTAGTTTGACTTGTAGTTAACTAAGAGAGAGTTCAATTATTAAGCAGTTGTACAATACAATAATAAGACTTTAATCACTCTCTTCCCCTAGTCTCTATATTTTATTCTCTTATTCTTATTTTTCTACCTCTGCACCTCTTCCTTAATCTCTAATAGGTTATAAACCTTGGAGATTGAACCCGCAATAGGTTATAAGCCCGGAGGTCAATTCGCAACACTATTTAAAAAAAAAGTACTTTACTATAGCTTATTACTACACAAGGAACGCGTTATTACTAAAAAGTTATATGAGGAACATAAACTACTACTAATATTTATATATTTAATATAAACTAGGTAATTAATTTGTTTTTAGTTTTTTGAAGACCTACTACGCTACGTTATTTAACCCAACTTTAACTTACTTAAAGCTATTTTTTTACGTCTTACAAACTTTATAACGTTTGTTTAGCATATTAATAGCTTTATAAAAATAAGAATCCTAAGTATAAAGTTTGATACTTGATTTAAAAAAGTTAAAAAGGCACTTAGAGTAGCTAATACTTAAGTAGCATAGCTTAAAATAAAAGATAAAAGACTTTATAGTTAACTTAAGGCTTTTAAGCTTTAATAGCTATAGTGGCTTTAGCCTTTTAAGACAACCTTTTAATGTAACTACACATTTTATAGATATCTTTTTGGTAAAAAAAATTTATTGCTAACAACAGGTATTTAGGCTTATGTCCCCTTGTTTAAAATTACTAGCACGCAATTAGTGTGTCGCTCTAGCATGTTTAGACAAAAACAAAGAAAAGTAAAACAAAGACGTAAATTACTTCCTAACTTAACGTGCCTTATTCTGCCTATTCTTATTACTTTACTACTAGGCGCTTTTAAATACAGTAAAGTAGTAACACTATTATTACCTTGCTTACTAAATCCTAGACGCAATAATAGGAAGCCGACTTTTTTTTTCTACCATTTTCTTCTTTATTGCTAATTTAACGTCTTATTATGGCTGTTTAAGCTAGTTTCTAGTCTCTTTACTTAGCTCTTACATAACAAATAAAAAGAAAAGGATACTAAAGTAATAGATTCTAAGTACTACGCTAGTATTAGTAAGTACCCTAGAAACTGTATATTCTTTTCATAACTAGCTAGATTAAGGCTTAAGAATCTATTTGTATATAAAAACATTATAAATCAAAAACTTATAAAATTTTATGAACTTAGAGGTCTGGCTAAGTAGTTAAGTTTTAAGATACTCAATAAATTTAAGTGTCTATATAAGCAGTTTAAGTTAGACTAGATTAAATGCTAGGTAAATATTAGTAAAAGATGTTTTTTTTTAGAAAAGAGCCTAAAATAAGAAGATGCTTACTATAGAAGTTACACGCTATTATAGTATATTATATGTAAATTGTTTATATATAGTGCTGTTTAAAAAGTAAAAAGCAGTAAGTAAAATACAGTAGCTTTAGCTTAATAAAGTATTGCAGGCTTCTACTGCAGTACGTATGTGTTCTTTCTCTTCTTTATTATATTATGTTGTGTCGCATATAACAGCCACGCGCCTCAGCCACGAGGATCTAGCCACGAGGCTCTAGGCCCAAGCGTTAAGGCCTGCGCGGAGCGCGCAGCGCCAAGCACCAAGGCTTAGAGCCTTTACACTAAAGCTTAGAGCCTTTACACTAAAGCTTAGAGACTTCACGCTAAGCTTAGACACTTATATCTAAGCTCTACAGAACACTTGCCGTACTTAGAAGTATTCCTCTAAGCTCCTTAAACTATCTTTACAGACTATAATATTTCCTTTGTATATATAGAGCGTCTTAGACGCTAGTAGAAAGATAGAATTAATTATCTAGTCCTTCTAAACTACTGTTACTAGCTTTTTATTCTCTATACTTATAAGCCTAGCGCTTTAAATTACAGTTTAAATTCTCCCTGCGCAACCTAGAGTACGCTAGCAGTAGTTTAGATTTTTTAATTTATTTAAACTTACTCCTTGCTTCGGCCTTTTGAGACAACCTTTTGATGTGACCACACATTTTGTAGACATCTTTTTGGTAAAAAAAGATTTATTGCTAACAACAGGCCGGCACGCAATTGGTGTGTCGCATGTTCGGACGGAAACGAAGATGCGCGATATCCCTCTAACTAACCCTCTTAACTAATAACTATTTACCGCTGACTATTTACCGCTGACCGCAACTTCTGTTGTCCTGTCGCCATCCCGGCGGTGTTGCGGTCGCGGCGTTTGGTGCCTATTCTTAGATGTAAATAAACGACAACAGCATTACTATCTATGCACGGCTCTCCTATCCCTAGAGGCGACTTATAAAATCCTCCTGCTCGTTAGTTTGTCCTAGCTGCTCAATAGCTGTTTTAACACGCCTTTACTCCTCGCAAAGCTACTCCTAAGTCTCTTTGCTAAGGTTGTATTTGCGCAGGAGGAGATTGCTAAAGTAATACACCTTTACTGCACTTAAACTATTAATATGCGCAGTGTATATAGTGTACTAGCTGAACTAGCCTTTTATAGTCCTTGTTGTAACCTTAACATCTATAACACTAGACGCATTGAAGATGTCTTGACTACAGTCACATTCTGACCTCTGCACCAACTTGACTACTACAAGGACTATCGCCACCAGCTCCTTTTCAACTGACGGAGGTGGCCGCTTAACAACGGTGAACGCCGGCTTCGTGATCCACCACTATAGCTTCTAGTATGGTGACTTAGTAAGGTCTAACTTTACTTAATGTAAGCTATTAGTCTTCGTGTTAAAAGGGGAGAAGAATAGTCCAAGCATTGTATTGTTTGTATACGAGTCATTTGTATGCGGTACCGTGTGGTGTAGGAAACCCTAAAGGTGAGAAGTAGCAGGCAGGGAGCTTTTATAAAGAAGTATTGCAGGCTCCTGCTGCGGTAACGTATGTGTTCTTACCCTCCTCCTCTATCTCTATCGCAATCTTGTTGCCAGCTATAGGCTGGCAATCGCCGTTAAACACGTTTTAATTGGTGTCGTTTTTTAGTACTTTTAGCAAATTTTTTCGACCCTGATTTTCGCTTAGTGGTCTGAGCTTTTCTGCTCCGAGCGCTTAGCGCGTGGACCTTATCCACCCACCGTTTGAATCTCGTTGACTACACACAATCTTTTTTTTGACTTTTGCGACTGATTAGTAGAGGGTAGCTGCTTTTCACTTTTTTTGGAAACCCCTTACTCCTTAACTTACTAACTAATTATATATAGTATAATAGTAAGCAACTCCCTACAAATTACTAACTTAGCGCGCTTTTTAGGCTATACTAGCTAGATTTACTAGTACACCTAGTTAAAGTTTAATGCTAAATTTAAAGAAGTTTAAGAATATGTTAACCTAAATGCTATTATAACTATTAATATACTAACAGGGCTGCCTCTAAGGCCTCTAGTGCCTACAGAGGACTTCGTTAAAGAAAACCTTAAAGCCTACAATAAAAAGCTCAATAAATATTAAGCAAGGCACGCAGACTAGGCTGTAAGTAGGCGTACTTTATAGCATATTTAGAACTAAGTCTACGCAACTATTAATAAGCAGTTACTAGCTTTAATTATAATAAAACTTATAAATAAACTAAGCTAAACTTTTAATAAGCTTATTAAGTAGTAAAAATTGAACTAGCGCTAATAGACGCTGTTAACTAAATAGTATTACGCTAGAAGTACCGCGTAAGCCTTAAAAAGGCAAAGCTTAGTGCTATAAAACTATAAGCTTAGTATAACAAGTAGTAAACAAGCTAACTAAAAGCTAAGAAACTTAAGATCTTTAAAGTAGATAGCGCGCTTACTGCATTTAACTTTATAGATGCTGTAGGAGCTAAATACGCTCCTAACTAGGCTAGCACTACAAAAACGCTCTACTAACAGTAATAGACGCTTAGAAAGAATTATTCTAATCTAGGCTGGTAAATGGGTATAGGTTGGGTTGTGGTTGGGTCAGATCCGCACGGACCAGAACACCAAAACCTCAGCCTTTACTTCTAAAGTTATATCCTAGTGCAACTCGAGTAGAGCGTGCATTAGTACTAGAAGAGAGATATACCAAATTTTTACGAGATTCTGTTACTATTTGACATAGTTATGTATTATTGAAGCATTTAAAGCTCAATATCTGAGAATATAGTGCATCAAATTTCTTAAAAATTTAACGCAAGTATCTTGTTGTACTAATGCACCCTCTATTAAGGTTGCATTACAATATACCTAGTGTTAAGCGAGTTATCTAGAAGTAAAGGTTGAGATTTTGGTGTTCTGGTCCGTGCGGATCTGACCCAACCACAACCCTAATATAAACTAAATGGGTTAAGTATTCTTAGAGATACTTTACTAGCGCTTAATTAGCTTACTAAGCTTAGCTAAATCTTTAAAAGCCTACGCTACATTAGAAAGCTTAAAACCTTATACACTAAAATAAAGCGCTAAAGGCATTGGCTAGAAGCGCAGCTACAAGTGCCCCTATAAAGATAGCACTAAAAAAGCGCATTACTAAGAGCTAGTAGAGTACTACGTACTTTTAGTAGTAATAAAAGCTTACTTAAAAGTTAACTACAATATAAGTAAAGAGAGGGCTAAAAAAATTTAGGACTACTTAAACACTAACTTATATAAAAATTTGCAAGAAAAGCTAGTTAAAGCAGAATATAAGCTTTTTTAGAAAAAAAAAGTAAGTTAAAAGCCTTCCTAAGTAGTATAATTGCATTCTTAATTAACTATGCGCTTTTTAAAGAAAACAACAGCCTAGGTGTATACTATACTAGTAACTTTAACGCTTATATACTATTAGGAAGTACTATACTAGATAGTAGAGCCGCGTTGCACTTAGTGAACAGTAGAGAACTACTCGTACTAGGCTTATTCGTACCCGCTAAAGAGATAGAGACAGTAGAGGTAGGCACTTAGGCCTTTTCTATTAGCGGCTAAGGAACTTAGGTCCTACAATAAGTTCTAAATAGAACACGTAATTAGAAAACTAAAAACCTTTTACTTATAAATGTAGCAGTTATTAAAAGTTTTTATCTTAATATTATTTTAAAAGCTTGCCTACATAGAAAAGAAGTCTAGTACTTAGAACTAAATAATACTTTTTGCTAAAGTACACTAGTGTAAGGGGTAGCTTTAGGCAATAGTACTTGCTTTACACCACAGAAAATAGTGAGAGATGACTCTAGAATAATAACGTGTGTATATTTTTAATAATAATACCTGCTGGTATTCTTGCAGGCGAGGAGACCCTTATAAGCACAATTGCAAGTGGGCGAGCTAACAAATAAGTAAGCTTGGCAGAACTAGCTAACACGCAACCATCCGTGACAGAGCCTCCTCCTCTAGTCTAGCGTCCTAACAGCCTCAAATCAACTCTTAGGATTGTATAAGGATAGTTTGGTAAGGAGCGCGTTTTACGCGCGGCTTATGTGCTCTCAAGACGCGTGTTACCCGCGGTTTAGGCGCGCAACAAGCTCTAGGCTCAAGTCTTCGTAGCGTTATCACGCAACTAAACAACAAGCTCTAATCTTTATTATAGTCTACTACCTAAATCCTAAGTACATTAAGAAGTCTTACCTACAAGAGACTTAGCCGTACAAGTTTAGCGTGCTTAAAAAAGCCGTTAATCTTATTGCCCTGCATGTAACGTGCCTGCGCTGCGCATAAAACATTGCTAAACAAAACAAAATTTGTAGAAAGACTAAGTATTGTTATTATAACTATTGTGCTAAGGGCAACTATAGCAGTTGTACTAAGGTAAGTCTTTTTATTCTATTAACTACGCCTTAGCTAATCTAAACAAGTTTCTAAAGCGCTTAATAGGCGTTTAAATTATTTGTACTAACTTTATACTTATTTTAATACTGCAGTTACTAATACTAACATTCTAAAAACTAACTCTGCTATTATTACTGCCGGCGTTAAGCTTACGCGATGCTAGCGCTAATTTAACTTTAAGCTTTCTAACTACTACCACGTCGCCGCGTATATAGATACTCCTTTAAGAGTTCCTACCTAGGTACTAATAACTTTGCCCTACTACTTAAGCTTAATTTTAGTAGAGCAGCGCTACATAGCAGCTACTTTAGAATTAATTACTAGGCATGCAGCTAGGATTGCTAGTCCCGCTAGTGCTAATAAAAATAATAATAAAAGCTTAGGCAACAACAACATGCTGCTTCTTAGGCGCAGTCTAGGCGCAGGTAGCGCGCATAACAGTAGTGCTAAAAGTAGTAGTAATAATATAGGTAGTAATAATAAGATTTGTGCTAGTAGTAAGGAGATTCTTAATAATAAGTAAAAGTAAATTATTTTTATACTTATAGTTTTGTTTGCTTAAATACTTAAATTGCGCCTTAGGGGCGCAATAATAATGTTAAGTATACTCTTTTAGCGCGCTTAAAATGTGATAATTTTTGTTTGTGCTTATATTTTTTAATTAGTTTTTTTATATCCTTAAACTATAATGCTAGAGTCTAAGTATTCTATAATTTATTATAACTTTTTTATTATAACTAATACTTTAGCTAGCTATTCTTAATTTATTTTTTGAATATTTTTTTAACGTTCTAAATCTCTTTACCTTTAAAGCTAATTTCTAGTACTTAAGTATTATCTTCTTAACTACTGCGCGATTCTTATTGTTCTAGCAAAGAAATGTAGAAAACATTATAAATACAATAGTAAAGTAGAAGTTGTAGATAGTAAGCCTGCGTTCTAACTACTTTTTACACTCTTAATAGTTTTATAAACTTGCTAGAAAGCTTTTTACTAGGTTAGTAGGCTAGGTTAATGTTCTTTGTGCTAAGGTAAACTAAGTCTTTTTAGTAGAAGATTTTTAGTTTGTGTTTTTTATTATAGTATTAGCATTAATATTCTTATGTTACTAAGAAGTATTCTCTTGCTGTTGCACGTGCGCTGTGCATGCGCTACACTCTATTTATAGCGTCTAGTACCTCCTTTTCTAGCCTGCTGTCCTTAGAAGGCAATATAAGCAATAGATGCTTGCTATATACTAAGTAAAAAGGTGTTGTCTTTATTAATTTGTAGATAGAGTTGTTGTATGCAAATTATGCAGTTAGCAAAAGTAACACTTAATTATTTTATTTTTCTAAGGTAAATATAAGGGGTGGCTTTAGGCAATAGTACTTGCTTCACACTACAGAAGATAGTAAGAGATAACTCTAGAATAATAACGTGTGTATATTTTTAACAATAATACCTATAGGTATCCTCGCAGGTGAGGAGCCCCTTATAAGTATAATTGCAGGTGGGCAAGCTAACAATAAGCGAGTTTGGCGGATCTAGCTAGCACGCAACTATCTGTGACAGAGCCTCCCTCTCTAGTCTAGCGTCCTAATAGCCTTAACTTAAAACTTCTAAAATTGTGTATAAGGATAGCTTAGCAAAGAGCATGTTCTACGTGTAAGTTATGTGCGCTTAAGACGCGTGTTACCTGTAAGTTAAATGCATAGCAAGCTCTACAGTTTAAGTTCTGTAGCGTTGTTATAGTAACTTTTAGATTTAGTTGTTTGTTTTTTAAAAAATTTTAAAGGTAAAGGTAAAAGTGTGTAATTATTGTAGGTAGTCTATGCAAGGTAATATTTACTATAGTAATAAAGAAATTTTTTAGTATATCTTTTGTAGTTCTTGTTTTACTTAATATACTTAACACGCATTATTAGCGCACTTATTACGTACTTTAACACTAAGCTTTAATTTTTATTATAGTCTACTATCTAAATCTTAAGTACATTAAGAAGTTTTACTTATAAGATGCTTAGCTATATAAGTTTAGCGTGCTTAAAAAAGCTGTTAATCTTATTGCCTTACATACAACCTGCCTGCGCTGCGCATAAAATATTGTTAAGCAAAAAAAAATTTATAGAAAGACTAAGCATTATTGTTGTAACTATTATGCTAAAGGCAACTATAGTAGTTGTACTAAAGTAAGTTTTTTATTTTATTAACTGCGCTTTAGCTAATCTAAATATGTTCTTAAAGCACTTAATAGGTGTTTATATTATCTATATTAACTTTGCTTCTGTTTTAATACTGTAGTTACTAATGCTAACACCCTAAGGACTAACTCTACTATTATTGCTGCTAGCGTTAAGCTTGTGCGCTGCTAGCGCTAATTTAACTTTAAGCTCTTTAACTACTACCGTGTTACTGCGTATACTAGTACTTTTTTAAAAGTACCTACTTAAGTGCTAACGTTTTTGCCTTATTTTCTAAGCTTAATTTTAGTAGAGTAGTGCTGTATAGCGGCTGCTTTTAAGTTAATTGCTAGTTATGTAGCTAGGATTACTAGTCCTGCTAGTGCTAATAAGGACAATAATAAGAGCTTAGGTAACAACAATATACTGCTTTTTAGGCGCAGTTTAGGCGTAGGTGGCGCGCATAACAGTAGTGCTAGAAGTAGTAGTAATAATATAAGTAGTAATAATAAAATATGTGCTAGTAGTAAAAAGATTCTTAATAATAAGTAAAGGTAAATCGTTTTTGTACTTGTAGTTTTGTTTGCTTAAATACCTAAATTGCGCCTTAAGGGCGTAATAACAATATTTAGTATGCTCTTTTAGCGCGCTTAGAACGTAATAATTTTTGTTTGTGCTTATATTTTTTAATTAGTTTTTCTATATCCTTAAACTGCAATACTAGAGTTTAAGTATTTTATAATTTATTATAACCTTTTTATTGCAACTAATACTCTAGCTAGTTATTTTTAATTTGTTTTCCTAATATTTTTTTAACTTCCTAGATTTTATTACCCTTAGGGCTAATTTTTAGTGCCTAAGTATTGTCTTCTTGGCTACTGCGTAATTTCTATTGCTCTAGTAAAGAAACGTAGAAGACATTATAAATGTAATAGTAAAGTAGTAGTTGTAGTTAGTAAGCCTGCGTTTTAACTGCTTCTTACATTTAGAATAGTTCTATAAACTTGCTAGAAAGCTTCTTGCTAAGTTAGTGGGCTAGGCTAACACTCTTTGTACTAAGGCGAACTATGTCTTTTTAGCAAAAGATTTTTAGTTTATGTTTTTTATTGTAGTATTAGCGTTAGTATTCTTATGCTGCTAAGAGGTGTTTTTTTGCTATTATACGTGTGCTGTGCATGCGCTGCACTCTGTTTACAGCGTTTAGTACCTCCTCTTCTAGCCTGCTGTCCTTAGAAGGCAACGTAAGCAATAAATGCTTACTATATACTAAGTAAAAAGGTGTTATCTTTATTAATTTGTAGATAGAGTTGTTGTATACAAATTGTGCAGTTAGTAGAAGTAATACCTAATTATCTTGTTTTTCTAAGGCAAACGTTTTTAGGTATTGCTTTATTGTCTAGTACTAGCGTTTAGTTTGCCTGTTTGTCTGTGGGTAAAAGGCTGTGCTTAGCCTGCGCTTTGCCTATAATTAGTAGTATATTTTTGTCTAAAATGTAGAGGTAAAGATTAAACTGCAATTAGATATAATACTTTTTTAGATTCTGTATTGTAAAATAATATGTTTAAAGTAGAATTCTGCAAACTATTTTATATTCTATGTTTTTAATATAGGTATGTAGATTGCTATTTTTAAAAAGCAGTTAATAATTATAAGAATTGTATTAAACACGCAACCTAAACTATTGTTCTTTGCTAGTAGTAGCTTTGTAATAAAATTAAGGCTTACTTCCTTAAATATCTTATTAGGAACTAGTAATAGTAATAACTAACTATATTTGCTGTGTTTTAGAGCCTTGCTCCTTTAGCATACTAGATAGGTTTTTACGTAATCTTAAACATTATAGCTTAGCTCTAGCTAGTAATATAGCCTGCTAATAAGCTTATAAGTTTTACGTGTGCTAAAATAACCTGCTATACGCGTATTATAATTCTGTAATAGAATTTCTTACCTAATAGCTTGTTTTAGTATAATATAAATTCTGCTTTTGTATTTTAAGACTTCTTTGTTGTTAATGCGTTACACTTACGTGCTGCTGCTGTTTTAAGTATGTACTACTTACATAAAGTCTGTAACCTGCTATAAGGCAAAGGCGTTTTTTTGTTGTAACTAGCGTAGTTTATTTATTAGAGCTTCTAACTTTACTGTTGCAGGTTTGCTACTAACTAATACTCTAGCTAGAGAGCGTAGTACCTTATAGCACTAGTAGTCTAGATACTCTCTGTTCTGTAAATATTAGCTACATACGTTTTATATACGCCTTTTTAGCTATGCTAGGTTGTAGAACCTTCTGTTCTACTATGCTTTACCTTTACTATAAGTTTGTTCTGCAGTATAGGTAATATTTAAGTTAACAACAAGTTCTCTTATTTGTAATCTGCTCTTCTTAATAGTCTATCCGCAGGGTTTATACGCCCTAGGTAGTATTTAACTTTAAAATTAAAAGCCCCTAAATATAGAGCCTAGCGTGCTTAACGCTAGTTTAGCTTCTAAACAGCGCGTAAGGAACGCAGGTTATTATAATCTATTAATACCTAAATAGTGTGTTAAGCGCCTTCTAGGTAGTGTTGCTATTTCTTAAAACTCTATATAATAGCTAAAAGTTTAAGGTTGTACACTTTATAGTTTAGCTTAGCGTTTTGTAGTTTTTGTAAGTAAAACGCAATAGGATACTACTTTTTGTCTTTAAAAAGTTAGGATAATATACTTAAGATAGCAAAAATTAAAGTATCTTTTTTAATATAAATTATACGTATATCTTTAAAGTAGCGCAGGATAGGCGTATATATAAAGTGTTGCTTTAGCTTTATAAAGGTAGCATGTGTATTCTTGTTCTAGTAAAATACTTATTTTCCTTTTAAGATATTTGTAAGAGGTGCTGTTTCTATAGCGTAGTTCTTAATAAAACGCTAATAAAAGTTTGTAAATTCTAGAAAAAACTGCATCTCCTTGACACTAGTAGGTGTAGGCTATTACTTAATAGTAGCAACGCGCGCTAGATTTACGCAAATGCCGCTTCTTGTAATAATAAATCTTAGGAAATAAACTTTATTTAAAGTAAATATACACTTTTTAAAATTTACGTATAACTCTACTTTTTGTAAAAAGTTAAGTACAGCGTGTATAGTACGCTAGTGTAGCGCAATGTTGTTGTTATAGGTGTAGATAAAGATATTATCTAAATAAACTACGCAGATGTAATCTAAGTGCCCTCTTAAAGCTTTATTAATATAGGCTTAAAAACTTGCTAGGGCGTTTGTAAGCTTAAAAGGCATAACAAGATATTTAAAATGTCTATATTATATTCTAAAGCAGTTTTCTACTTATCTCCTGCCTTAATTTTTAGACAATAGTAGGCGTCTTTAAGATCTAGTGTTGTATAGTAGCGTGCGCCTAACAGGCAGTCTAGTGTCTCTCTAATTAGAGAGAGCAGGCAATAATCTTTTATTGTAATAGCGTTAAGACGCTAATAATCTACGTAAAAGCAAAGGGTTCTATTTTTCTTAAGTATAAATAATATTAAAGCGCCTGTAGGGCTAGTGCTGTAGTAAATCTATCTTTTCCTTAGTGCTTTCTTAATGTATTCGCAAAGCACTTAGAGCTTAGAAAAAGAAAAAGTATAAAAAGGCCTATAAAGAAGTTCTGTTCCTTATTAAATAGAAATTACGTAATCTAAGCTTTTTAGTTGTAAGAGGGTTTTAGTAGCTTTATTATTAAAAATATTAACGTAATCTTATAACGCATTAGGTATATGCTGCACTTACGCTATAGATACGTTTAGTACGTATACCTTAAGCTTAATGCATACGCTATTACTTTAAAGTACTTTTAAAAAGTAAGCTTTTAAATTTGTAAGTCTTGCGTCTTTTAGGAATACTTTAGTAGCTACTAAGTTAATGTTTGCTTTTGTATATTCCTAACGCTACTTCTACCTTTTGCAGTTAATATAGATACTCTCTTAACTTAAGAAAAATTTGCTAAGCAGTAGGAGTGTGCTTTCTTTATTTACTTTGTACGTAGTAACTTTTATAATACGCTTTATACTATTATTGTCTGTTAAGCGCAGCTAGAGCTTATATACTACGTATGTGTTTTGCCTTTAAATTCTAATTTAACTTAAGTAAGAAAGTTCTGCATTCTAAATAAGTTTTAAATTTATCTTTATAGCTGTTTTTTAACTAATAAGGCTAATATCTACTTGTAGGTCTAAAATAACTTAGAGTTCTTTCTCTACTTTAGTTGCTAAACGTGCGTGACACACGCGCTGCATCTTTAGTAAAATATTTATTAGCATGTGCCTTACTAACTCTAGGTTTGCAGCAAGGCTTAACTTTTTTTTATTTAGTTTATATTAACTAGAACCTTGTTAAGGTTGCTGCTTTAGCACTTAGTAGTGTAGTGTTTTCTTTTTTAGCACTTAAAGTATATAATATTGTTACTATTCTTACGCTTTCTAAGTGCGTCTAGTGTAGTAGCTAAAGAAGAGTGTTTTTTTCTTTTCTTTATAAAAGTGCTCCAGTAGGGCAGATTATATATAATAGGTACTCTGCGTAAATTCTGTTTAAGTATAGATCTAAGCATAATAAGGTCTTCTCTAGTTATAGAGATCTAATAGTAGTAAGTAATTGTGCGCTGTAGTTTAGGCCTTAGTTTTGCAAATAAGTGCTAGACTCTTTATGCCTTAGTATATGTTAGAAGTTAATCTTTAAAGACATTAAGATAAGTTATAAATAATTAGACAGTTTAGTTCTTTTGCTGTATAGCGTACACATGCGTAGTTGCTGCTTTAAGGCTATAGTTAATAGAGTTTAAAAGTAAGTTAAGTATATATTACTTAAAGTAGTTCTAAGTTAGCACTTTTCTCTTTACTTTAAAAGAATACTTATAGTAAGCATACTAAAGCTTTTAAGAGTCTGCTCTAAGATACTGCATTGCCTAAATTACTTTATTAATATTTTTTTTAAATTCTTGTAGTAGTAGCTAAAACGCTACTTAATAAGAATAAGTAAACTTATAATGTTTTTTAAAAGTTTTGCCTTAGTATTCAGCTAGGTTTTAAGGTTTTAACGCGCGTCGCATATGCGTAGTAGGTATTGCTTTAGGTGCGTTTTATGCGCGGGATAATATAGTTAGTAGTATTAGTATATTTAAAATTTCTTCTTGTTTAACTCTTTCTAGTTGTGCTACTTTTTCTTCTAACTTTTATAATTATTATAAGAATTAAGGTTTATTATTTTGCTTCTCTACAGCGTTAATGCGCTCCTTAAGCGTTGCAGGTACGTTCTAGGTACGCTTTTTAGGCTCTTTAGGCGTTGTAGGCCTTAATAGAGTATAAGGGGGATTAGAGAGTTTAGATGCAGCAGGGCTCTAGCTTCCCTAATTACTTTAAGTGTTAGATCGCGTTAAGGGAGCTATTTCTAGACTATTACCCTGTAGGAGGAGGTATTATTCTGTAAGGGGTGGCTTTAGGCAATAGTACTTGCTTTATACTACAGAAGATAGTAAGAGATAACTCTAGAATAATAACGTGTGTATATTTTTAACAATAATACCTGCTAGTATTCTTGCAGGCGAAGAGCCCCTTATAAGCACAATTGCAAGTAGGCGAGCTAACAAATAAGCGAGCTTAGCAGAACTAGCTAACACGCAACTATCCGTGACAACTAGGCAGAAATATTGTACTAGTAAAGCTTAAATGCTATTATAATCTCTTACTTTTTAAATATAAGCTTTTATTCCTTTATTTTAAGCTTATTATAAACGTAATGCCTTTAGTTAGAAGCTTGTAAATAACTTATCTAAAAAGTAACTTAAAGAACCTTTAGTATGTGTAAGGACATAGCCTCTATCTACTTACTACTGCATATCTTATAGCTAGCTTTAAAGTATGTAGCTAGAGATAGAGGCCTAACTTACTACTTAGCAAGCACTAGTACTAGCTGGGCGTAGCACTAGGCTTGGTACCCACTAAGCTAGCATTAGCTCCTCTTCCTCTACTATATAGCTGCTTGTATACTTAGCCTCTTCTAGCTCTGTGTCTACTATTCTCTACTCTAAATCTAAGCTATCTTTTAACTAGCCTTTCTTCTGTGCGTACGGTTTGCCTTATATAATAGCAGACTTATAAGCAAAAAGCTTACTGTAGGCTTCTAGCCTAGACAAAAATAAGTAGTTTTTACTTATTCTTAGTTGTTGTACAAAACTACAGCTTTTGTAGCTAGCTTTTAGCTAAGTTTAGCGCCTTTAGATAGTAAGTTACTACCAAAATTACTAAATTACTAATGTTTTTAGAGGGCCTTTACTGCCAGCGCAGGTAAAATTTAGACTCTATCTACGCAATGAATAGCTAGCTATAGAACAGCCTTTACCACTTAATAGCCTAGAGTATAAGACTATTGCTATGCTTGCCTAGTCTTAAAAATCTTTTATCTAGAACAGGCTTTGCGCTGTTTAGAGCGCGTTTTTAATTATTATTTTAAACTTTTTTCGTGCATATATCTAGTAAACAAAGAAAAAGTACGTTATAGTATTAGAGATTCTAAGAAAAGTACACTTTAAGAGTAGAAAATCTTATTTACTATAAAGTCTCTACGTACTAATTAAGAATAAAATTAATAAATTAGTAAAATAGTACGTTGTAAGAACTAGAAATTTTAGCTTTTACTTTGAATTACGCTAATTAATCTGCAGTTTTATATTCTACATGCTAAATATCGAATTTTTCTTAACTTTGCACTTAAATAAATTAACTGCGCTTTATTGTAAGTATTCTCTTCTTTAAACTTAACTAAACTAAAAATGGCTAATTTGAATAATAATAAAAATATCTAAAACAAACTAACTATTAACGCTATATATAGCGTTATAACATTAATCTAGTGGCTTCGGTCTTTTAAGACAACCTTTTAATGTAAACACACATTTTGTAGACACCTTTTTAGTAAAAAAAAGATTTATTGCTAACAATAGGTATCTAGACTTATGCCCTCTTGTTTAGCATTGCTGGTACGCAATTAGTGTGTCGCATGTTTAGATAGAAATAAAAATGCGCGATATCTTTCTAACTAACTCTCTTAATTAATAACTATTAACTGCTAACTATTTACTGCTAACCGCAACTTCTGTTGTTTTATTGCTATTCTAGTAGTGTTGCAGTTACAGTGTTTAGTGCCTATTCTTAGATGTAAATAAACAACAACAGTATTACTATTTATATATAGCTCTCTTATTTCTAAAAGTAACTTACAAAATTTTCCTGCTTATTATTTTATTTTAGCTACTTAATAGCTATTTTAACACGTCTTTACTTTTTATAAAGCTACTTCTAAGTCTTTTTGCTAAGGTTGTATTTACGCAGGAAGAAATTGCTAAAGTAATATACCTTTACTATACTTAGACTATTAATATACGTAGTGTATATAGTATACTAGCTAAACTAGCCTTTTACAGTTCTTGTTGTAACTTTAATATCTATAATATTAGACGTATTAAAAATGTCTTAACTATAGTTATATCTTAACTTCTGTACTAACTTAACTACTATACAGACTATTGCTACTAGCTTCTTTTTAACTAATAGAAGTAGCTGCTTAATAATAGTAAACGCTAGCTTTGTAATATACTACTATAGCTTCTAGTATAGTAACTTAGTAAGGTCTAACTTTACTTAATATAAGCTATTAGTCTTTGTGTTAAAAAGAGAGGAAAATAGTTTAAGTATTATATTATCTGTATATAAGTTGTTTATATATAGTACTGTATAGTGTAAGAAATTTTAAAAGTAAAAAGTAGTAGGTAGAGAGCTTTTATAAAAAAGTATTACAGGCTCCTGCTATAGTAACGTATGTAATTTTACCCTCTTTCTTTATCTCTATTGTAATCGTGTTGTTAGCTATAGGCTAGTAATTGCTGTTAAACACGTTTTAATTAGTGTTGTTTTTTAGTACCTTTAGCTAATTTTTTGAACTCTAATTTTTGCTTAGTAGACTAAGCTTTTCTGCTCTAAGCGCTTAGCGCGTGGACTTTATCTACCTACTGTTTAAATGTTGTTA
Organism: Alternaria gansuensis; assembly: GCA_009289805.1. Classification (NCBI taxonomy): domain Eukaryota; kingdom Fungi; phylum Ascomycota; class Dothideomycetes; order Pleosporales; family Pleosporaceae; genus Alternaria; species Alternaria gansuensis. The sequence goes on from WBOK01000074.1 coordinate 68,462, forward strand.
ACTACACACAATCTTTTTTTTTGACTTTTGCGACTAATTAGTAGAGGGTAGCTGTTTTTTACTTTTTTTAGAAACCCCATTTTGACTACAACAACAACCACCACCTTTGATACCCTAACAATAAATAACATTAATCTAGAATAATAGACAGATAAACAACATACTTAATATTTTAAGCTACTTTTTAAAACTTTACTTGCTTTATTAATCTTCTAGCTAATACTAGTTCTAATACTAATATAGAAAAACTACTACAAAATGCTAAATTTAATATAAGCGCGCCCTTTAGCTAGCCTTTATAATATATTAATATAAGAATTAACAAAGTTACTATAGTCTGCCCTCCTAAAAAGCTGTTAAAAAAAATAACGTATAGTATAATTTTAGATCTTTTTCTTTTCTACTAAGTAGCTACTATAAACAAAAATAATAAATATTAAGCTATATTAAATTGACTAAATTTTAACATAATTTTTTTTATACTATGCATTTTTAAGCGCATAAATAAACTAGTTATAAGTGCTACTAACTTTCTTTAACTAGATATTATATTACTACAAAAAAAACTAAACGCGCTTTAGCCGCTGTACTAAAAACACTAAAATATAAATTATATGCGTTAAGTTATTAAGTATGAAAAATAAAACACGTTAGCAGACGTATAAATCTTTTATAATACTTACTTTACTAAACTACTCACAATTATAATGCCAACTAACTTCTTTAAACTTCTTTATAATAAACTTGCTAGTATAGTAGCTAAATTTTACCTTACTATATATGCTAGAGTAAGTGACAAGCTAAATACACATAAAAATACTTAGATTTAATATAAATACTTTATAAATAAGCAATATATATAAAACAAAGTAGCAAATAATAGAGAAGTATAGAAAACCTAGTTCCTAGCTATCTGTAATTAACTTATAAACGTCTAGAACTAGTTATATATAACTTAATATAACGCACTACTAAACGTAGAATAAACTAGTAACTTGAATATTTTACTTTTACGCTTTACAGTCTCTAGGTTTATAGACTTAGTTACTATAAACAAGCTCATTGCTATTTTAGATTATTATAACCCTTAATTATAAGCACGCCTAAATAACTTTAGTTGCCAGTTATACTACCTCCTGCGATCTACTACTATTTATAATTTATTTATTATAGTTAAAGGCAATACAGTTTCTGTCTTATACAAGTTTTAAGAACTTAAGTATATACTTAATATAATGCTATAACTTAAGAATACTAATAATTATAATACTATAAAGCTACGTACTTTTAAAGAAATTTTAAAAGAACTTTATAAATTTATTTAATATCTTTTTAGCTATTACCGTGCTAAAGGTAAACATTTTTAGTACTTAGCCTAGCGCGTTTAGTTTCTTTTTGCTTATACTTTTAAAGCTGCTGAGAACTATTATTTAAAGAAAATATTGTCTTTAGTTACTAATATAAAATAGAGATAGAATGCTTTATAGTACTTTTTAAAATTTAAAGTAACTTAAATCTCTATGCTATAAATAAAGTAACTATAAACACGCTAGTATACTTTTATATTCTAAAAGACACAAAGTCTAACTAAGAAATATAAGTATACTTTAAAGTTAAGTTTTGCCTTATTACTAATAAGCTTAAAATTCTATACTTTCTACGTAGTATCATGCTTATATGAAAGCTTTTTAAATAATACATAGCTAGCTAAAATATGTTAAATTATTTTTTATAAAACGTAATTGTATTCTCTAAACTTCTACTTAATATCTTATTATATATTAATAACTACAACGCGACCTAGCTAGATAGCTATCTAGCTTAATAAGGTTAACGTAACTGTAATAGACCTAATACTAGTTTAAATACAGTGGGGTGGCAAAAAAAAAGAAATTGAAAAAGTTATAGTTTTCAAAGCGTTATATTTCAATAACTAGAAGGGCTATACTAAAAAGAGTTAGTGATTTGGGAAGCCAAGAACCTCCTCTTCAAGATAGGTTGCTTAGTAAGCTGCTTAGTTAGCACAATTGCGCCTGTTATGTCGCTTAAAACATGTTGAAAAAAAAGCAAAAATAGGTTTTGGTATATCTTTTTTGTGAACGTATTAAAAGGGCCGAAAGATAAATTAGTTTTATAAGCTTACGTAAGCATGATGTGAGCAAATTTAAGAGTGATATTTCTTATTCCCTTATAGTTTAATAAAAGGATGAAAAAAATAGGGGTTGCTTACGTAAGCACTAATTACGTAATAACTCAATAAAAGTATAGTATATTTACTCCTCTTGTTTATCCTAATTTTCTTATTTCATATTATCTTCTCTATAGCTAGCAATCTCTCTTAATTTAAACAACAAGTTTATACTTTATATTTACACAACAAATCTATCTCCTCTATTAGTAATATCATACTCTTTATTAAATTAAACGAAAAAAGAACGCTCCTTTATTTATTATTAGCTCTAAACGAGGTCGTTCTTCTAAGATCTCAAAAAAAGCAAAAAGAGTGCTTAATAGAGACCTTACCAGAAGCCCTAAAAAGTCAATTCAACGTCTTTTAAAAGAAAATAGTATAGATCTTTTAATTAGAATCGTACAACGCTTTCTTAAAAAAAAGAGAACTATTCTGTTTATATTTTTTAAAAAAAGACGCCTTTAGACACTAAAAAAGCTTATAATCGTCATATTTACGCTAAGCAAATACTTAAAAACATTAAGAATATAAACTTTTATAAAGATTTATTTTTAGACGAGTCTGCTATTAAGCGTGGGCACAGTGCTAGGACAGAATACTATTGAACAAAGCACAATAATAGAATAAGAAAGAAAATTGTTTCTACAACAAATAAAAGTAAGTTCCAAGAAACTCTAATTATTAATCAATAAACTATATTATATCTGTAATATTCTTGTTATTTTAATCTATTTTTAGAATACTTACCAATCTAGTAATAGGTTAAGATATTTCTATTTAAGTTTAGGGTGCAATTTAGATAAGTGGAAGATCTAAACTAGTAGTAATTAAAAGCCCTTTAATTACTACTTCCATTAGGAATTTAGACTATATTAAAAAGATCCTAATTACAATAGTAAAACCTGCAATAAAAAAAGGTAAGTTATATATACTTTATTTTTCTATTTAATGGCTTATTGCTCTATATTTAAATTATAAAGTTAGAGATTTTTTCTATATATTCAAGCACCTTACTAACTTCTATATAGGCTAGAAGTTTTAGCAAGATAACGCTAAAACTTATGAAACTCTAGAAGTTTTATCTTGGTTTTCTAGAAATAAGATATCACTTTTTAAGCATCTTGCCTATAGTCCTAATCGAAATCCTATAGAAAACGTGTGGGCTTTGCTGAAAAACGCTTTAGCTAAAAGGCCTATTGCTTCTTTAGGTATAGGAAATAATAAGAGAAGTATAGTAGCCTTTAAGGCTGCTATAAAGCGATTACCCTAAAAGGCGATTGATAATTGTATTCTATTATTACCAAGGCGTAATTTGCAAGTAAAAGAAGCTAAGGGCTAGTGCACTAAGTATTAGTACGCTATTGTAGTTATTTATTAAGAAAAAACTTAAAAAACAAGCTCTCTATTATTACTTAACAGTTAATTTTACTATTACCTTAAAACCTTTACCAGAATAAGATCTGCCTATAGTATCTATTATATTTAAATCATAGCGATCTTTACAAATTCAAAACAAAGTTATATTATAATATATTACTAAGTTTTTGAAACTGTATTTTCACTGCGAAGACTGAGAGCAATAATGCTATCTAAGTAACTTGCTAAGCAGCCTATTCTAAAGAAGAGATTCTTGGCTTTCCAAATCACTAACTGTTTCTAGTATAGCTCTTGTAGTTATTGAATTATAAAGCTTTGAAAATAATAACATTTTTGATTTCTTTTTTTTTGTCACCCCTCTGTATTACTTTTTTAGCAAATACTTAATCTAAAGATATATTAACACTCTATAGTATAAGCTGTCTTGAGCAAGGTAAGATTTTATTTAAAAAGCTTTAATTTTCTAAGCTTTTATTCAATAACCTAAAATATTTTTATTGTAAGAAACTTAGATATATTACTTCTAACTGCCTTAAGAATCTAGCTTCTCTTAAAGTAGAAACTATCTATTAAGGTTATATTTATTTATACGTAGAAGATAAATTTAACTTTGAACTTAAGTAAAAATACTAAGCTAAAAAGTGCTTGAACTTTAATAAATTAGAAAACTAAAGACTTTAAAGAATAAGCTACCCTCTAGAAAATATAAATAGCTATGGTAAGAATACTTAGCTAATTCTTTATAAGTATAATAAATTCTCAGTCTAATATATTGCTTTAAAAAGTATAGAGTTAGAATAAAAACTTAATTTTACAAAAAGAAAACTTTATATAATTTACTTTTTACACGTACGTTAGTTGCAACTATACAGTTTTATTTAGCTATAAAACACTATACAACAATAGTATAAACAGTAACTTTATATTATAATAATTCTTAGATTGTACCTGCGCTCTTACACTAATTTAACTTATTCAACTAATTTCTTGTAAAAGCTATAATAGATAAGCTATAGAACTAATAACTTAATATATTAAGTTTTTTTTAAAATAGATACCTATATTAAATCATTAATAGCCTACGTAGTAAAGACCTACGCAGATTTTAATTTTATACTTAAATATAAGGAGCATAAACTCTACTAGCTTAAGCTTAATTATTATATAGTTATACATAAGTTCTTTAATTAGTACTATTAACTAAGTTATTAGCTTAAAGACACTTTGCTAAAAGTAGTCTACAGTAGGCGTAAATAAATAAAAAATAAACCTTTTAAATATTACTACACTAATAATCAAAGTTTAGAAGTATAAACTCCTACTAACACTTACTTAAGTAGTACTGCTAGACAGAATTCTAAACTAGAGCCTATAGAAATAGGCGTCTTAAGTAAAAAATATATACTTCCTTGCTATAGTCTTTAAACTAAGCAAGTCCCTTCTAATAAAGTTAAAAAAAAAGTGCTTACTTCTCTACCTAAGCCTACTAACAAACTAGTCGTTAAAATTAAAATAATTTCTTTTTGCGCTATTTGCATATACGCAAAGAAAAAGAAATTGAACTTTTACTTTATTACTATATATAATAAATAACTTACTTAGTTTTAATAGGTAGCTGTAGATAATGACTTTACAAAGTTTATTTATTTTTAAGGTATCAAAGGTGGTGGTTGTTGTTGTAGTCAAAATAGGTTTTCCAAAAAAGTGAAAAGCAGCTGCCCTCTACGAGGTCCACGCGCTAGGCGCTCGGAGCAGAAAAGCTCAGACCACCAAGCGAAATTAGGGTCAAAAAATTTGCTGTAGGTACTAAAAAACGACACCAATTGAAACGTGTTCAACGGCGATTGCCAGCCTATGGCTGGCAATTACAAAGTTTATAAACAAACTTAAAAAATTACTTTCAAAGATATGTTTATACTAAAATTATATAAGAAATATGCTAATTATATTCTAGTATTTAATAAAAAAGCAGCGTCTAAATTGCTAACCTATTTAAAACACAACTATAAAATTAAACTAACCTTAGGCATAAAGATTCTGAATTATTGTTTTTAACTATTTTTAAGCTAATAAAAGAAGGCTATTACTACCTATATTTAGAAAATAGAAGAACATAGATTTATTAAACAGTGCAACCTAATAGCGCGAAACTTACTTCTAATTATAGCTAAGCTAGATAGAGGTATTCATGTCTACGTAAACTTTTATAACTTTAATAAAGCTATAAGTAAAAATTACTATCTAATTCTTTTTTTTTACAAAACGTTAGCTAAACTTAACAAAGCTACTATTTTCTTTAAGTTTAATATTTTTTACGTGTTTTATTATAATTGTTAGAAGCTAGGCTCTAGAGAGCTTACTATATTTACTTCTTAGCAAGGCACATATGAGTATAAAGTTATACTATTAAAATTATGTAATGCTCTAGCTTTCTTTTAGTACGCTATTAATAGCGCACTTTTCAATAATTTTAATTACTTCTGCACTATATATCTAAATAATATTCTGGTTTTCTTGCAAATAGAAAAAGAACACATTATGTAAATTAAGCTAGTTTTAGCCTAGCTAAAAGCTAAAGAATTCTATATAAACTTTAACCGCACCTAGACCTTTGACATGCGCAACGTATTTGATGGACTCGCCGCCAAACAAGCCTTTCACAACCTCTATTGTGACCTTGACATCCATAATACCAGACGCATCAATAAGGTGTTAATGAATAATAGAATTTAACCTCTGCGTCCACCTAATTACTATAGGAGCTACCGCCGACAGCTCCTCTTTAACTAACTAGGGAGGCCGCTTAACAAAAGTAAACGCAGGCTTTATAATTTACTACTATAGCTTTTTGTATAGTAACTTAGTAAGGTTTAAATTTACTTAGTATTAGCTATTAGTCTTTGTATTAAGTAGAAAAAAATAATCTAAGCATTGTATTATTTATATGCAAGTTGTTTATATGTAGTACTATGTAGTATAAGAAATTCCTAAAGTAAGAAGTAGTAAGTAAGAAGCTTTTATGAAGTATTGCAGGCTCCTGCTGTAGTAACGTATGCGTTTTTACCTTTCTCTACCTTCTCTACCTCTGTCATAATCTTATTACTATCTATAGGCTAGCAATCACTATTAAATACAATTTAAATAGTGTTGTTTTTTAATACCTTTAGCAAATTTTTTAACTCTAATTTTGCTTAGTAGTCTAAGCTTTTCTGCTCTAAGCGCTTAGCGCGTAGACTTTATCTACTAACTTTTGCAACTAATTAGTAGAGAGCAGCTGCTTTTTACTTTTTTAGAAACCCTATTTTGACTACAACAACCACCACCTTTGATATCTTAAAAATAAATAAACTTTAAAAAGTAAAAATCTTATAAAACTAGTGTTAAGTTTTTAAGTATAATTATTACTAATAAGGGTATTAAAATAGACTTAGCTATTGGCTAGTAAATGGGTATAGGTTGGGTTGTGGTTGGGGTCTGACGTAAGCTAACCCAACTACAACCTAACCTATACCTACGCTAACTTATGCTTAGCGTGGGTATAGGTTAGGTTGTAGTTACCTAAACTAGTAGTTATAGTTGTAGTTAAGTTGCATAGACTAGTAGTTGTAGTTATAGTTAGGTTGTAATAACTAGTAGTTGTAGTTGTAGTTACGCGCATAGACTATAAGTATAGGTTAAGTTGTAGTTATAGTTGTAGTTAGGTTGTAGTTACGTGCTATTTATAGTAATAAATAGCTGTGTTAAACAGGTAAGATTAGGAGAGGCAAGCCAATGCGACCTAACTACAACTATAACCAACTTATACTTAGGCTAGTAAATAAGTTGTAAGTATTTATGCGTAGGTATAGGTTAGATTGTAGTTGTAGTTAGGTTGCATAGACTAGAGTTAGGTTACAGTATTTAATATTTATTACTAGTTAGAGTTAGGAGATAGTTAAAACTTTATTACTATGGTTAATTATTATAGCTTATAATTATAGAAACGCTCAAGCCTTAAGGCGCTGCTGCTTCTATACTAAAAGTAAAAAGTCCTCTTTTGTAAGCTTATCTTCTACTGTTTCCTCTTCTAGACTACATGTACTATCTCTAGGCGCTAGAAGCTTAAATATATTATTAATTCTATTATATAGTACTTTAAGGCTAATATCTTTATTTTATATAAAAGTTTCTTACGCCTTTAAATTTAGGGAGATAGTATCTTTAAAAACTATAATTTAGTATATAGTTAAAGCTAAAAAGTAATACTTTTAATTATTAATAATATCTTTTTTCGTTTTAAAAACGCGCTTAGTACTAATACTAGCAATTAAGATTGCTAATATATCTTTTACAACTTAAGATAGCAAAATATAAGTATTTTTATTCTATTACTAGTACTTTAAAATATTAAATAGTGTCCCTAGTTTAATGAAAGGAGTGCTAAAGTAAGATTCTTCTTCTTATTAAGTAGAGCCTTTTATCGCTTCTCTTTTTTATATAAAAAATATCTAACTTAAAGTAAAAAAGCTGTTAAAAGGCAATTAAAGAGCAGGCATTTAAAACTATTTATAGCTAAGTGTCTTTTTTAAAAAAAGAATAAAGACTAGTATTTAATTTGCCCCTTTACTATTATTATATTAATTAAAATAGTTAGAAAACTGTTTATAATATATGTACTTATCTTAAAGTTTTTATATAGAATCCTAGTTAGCTAATTAGCACTCCTCTATAATAACAAACTATAATAACTATACTTTATATATAGTAAGCTTTTAAGTTAAATCTAAAATAACTACATAGATAAATAGAAACCCTTACTTAGCTAATGTTTTCGCGTAGTACTTGCTTAGTTTTTCTTTTTCTTTGTCTATAGCAGCTTATACTATTACAGGCTACTTTATAGTGTAACTTTCTATATTTTTATTATAATTATTAGATATTGAGTTTATAAAATTAAAAAGACTGTTGTATATAAGCTAAATATATTAGACTTAAGGCTTTTAGTTTTTACTTAAAAAGCTTGTAGCGTCTTTAAACTGCTTAAGCATTTTTATAATTACTTTAATATAGTACTACATAATAAAAAAGAGTTAAAAACGCTTAAAGTTGTAATAGTTAATCTCTTTTATATTGTTGTTAGAGTTAACAATAATATAAGTACTTTTTTTAATTACTAGTTTCTGTACTAGCTATTTATTAATGTATTTTAAGAGCTTAAGCGTACGCTTGTATATATTATATATTAAGTTCTATTAAGTTTTTATATTATAAATAACAAAAAGTTGTTCTCTTAGTAGTAAATATTATTAAGTAGCAAGAAATTGCTTGTACTATTGTAGTAACGCGTTAATAGTAATGTAAATAGCTTAAATATAGATAATAGTTATAATAAATAATTAAATGTAATAAAAGTATAAATACCTTGCAAAGTGTATTTAAAAAGAACATCTTATTTTTAATTTCTTTAATATATTACCTGCGTAAAATCTCTCTAGGTCTAACCTTTATAGTATTAGCTAGTTAGAGATGTTAAATTATGTCTTAAACTACTAGGTTAATGATATAAGCTAGGCATAGAATAGTGTTTTCTAAAGCGCTTTAGCTAATATTCTTATCTAATAGTATTAATTAAATTATTTAACTAAGTACTATATTGTTGCTAGCATTATTGCAAGTAATAGCTAGAAGGCAAGACCTAGTATTAGTGTCTAAAAGTACACGTAGTACCTCTGCGGCTACGCGTATTAGTATAAAATTAGGTAGTTTTTTTTCGAAATGCTAGTTTAGTATAATATAGTAACTTTTAACTACAAAAAAGCTAAAATAATTAGCTGCAGACTATATATCTAGTACAATTAGAATTTTAGTTGTAAAGCTTAAGTTATTAATAAGAAAGGCTTTGACTTTATAAAACTAGTTCTAAAACATTAACTTAAATTTATAACAAGTAATTATTACAGTCTAAGGCTTTTAAGATTAAAAGAAGTGCGTAAATAATAGCTGTTCAATAGTTTAAAATAGCTAATTACTATTAACAACTACTTAAACAAGCTCTTTTTTAAAGGCATTTTATGTAAATTTAGGTATCAAAGCAGGTGTACTACTTTTTTAAAATTAAGCATATATAAAGTTTATTATACACAAACTATTGTAAATAAGAGTAAAAGTACTTTAATATTTAACTATATTAATGTAGTTTATAAAGTGTTTAGTCCTGATTATTATTAGCTTTAGGTGTTGCAAGATTATGCCGCAGTTAGGAAAAAACACATAAAAGCGGCTAGTTATAATATAAGTAGCTTTTCTAAACTTTAACTAAATGCTACTAATGTAGGTAGTATAGTTCAGCAAAGAAATTTGCAATTTAAATTTTAAGCCTAGCTAGTTGTACTTTACTACTTATTCTAATCAGTTATAATTTTTTTTCCTCCTTCCTGTATAGCTTCTTAAGGTAGATATATTAATAAATTTTACTTTTTCTACCCTTCTTCCTAAATAACCTAGTATCTGCTTATTTAGAATTAATAAAGGTTTTATAAAAGCTTATAAATATGTTTAGCTATAATATATATATAAACAGCGTTTAGTTTAAGAATATAATAAAAAGCTGTAATAAATTATTACAATTACTAACTTTTAATAGTATACAAACTATAGGCCTTTAGTAGACACGTATAAAGCTAAGCTAAGATTAACTTGTCTTTCTAATTACGTACTGGATTAGGCTCTTTTTAATTAGACTTTATTAATTTAAAGGACGTTAGAGTAAAAGTAGTATAGTTATAAAGTTATGCAATAATTTTTACGTTATATAAATTATATTAATTAGCTGTAATAAGTGCTAATTAATGCTAATAACTTAGCACAGGAATACTACTATAATTAATTTAAAAAGCTTCTAAAGTCTGTAGAATTACTAGAATTTATATTTTTATTTTAATTTTTGTTCTTAACTTTAGCCTGTAATTCTTACTACTACTTTTTAGTCTTATACTTATCTTTACATTAATTATAGTACACATTAATATTAGAATTATTATTAACCTTTTCCTTGTATTTATTACTATTATGTCCTTTAATATATAGATAGTCGCTGCGTAGAATAGTATTGTTGCTAAGTTCTAAAAACTTATACATGTAACGAACACGTTACAACTCTCTTATCCTCACGTGGCTCTAGATCGTATCTGTATCGGACCTACTCCGGTCCTAGCCTAGATCGCAAGTATAAAGACAGCCTGGGACCTATAGTTGCTCTGTAGATTTTTAATATCCTTTTATATAAGGCCTATAAGTGTCTTATTTAAATTAAGGCTTATTTGTGGATTACAACGCACTTCTATATACCTTGCTGTAATCTCTTCTGCTAATACTAATCTGTAAGTCTTGCCTGCGCCGTTACATTATGTTAAAAATCTTGTCCTAGCTAGTAACAGTATTTAAAACAATATTATAGCTGTTTGTTTAGACTACGCCTAAGCCTAAGCCGCTCTAGAAATAAACTAGAAGCTTTACACTGTTAAGTCTAACAACACTTTAGGTAAAATCTTTTAGATCTCTTACTAACTAAAGCCTTTAGGTTTAGAACTTTTAACCTTAATAATAAGGCAAATTACTTTAAAAAAGTCGCGTAGAGTGGGCTAAGGTAGAAATACAGAGACTACTAACAACTTATTAGTATTAGAATTAATTGCTAATAGCTAACTAAAACTACTCTAGACCCTCTTTAAAGCCTGTCTAAAAATTAACCTGCTGCTAGGGTTAACAATAATCCCTACAAGACAAAGCAACAAGTAAGCAACTAGTTATTAAAAAAGATAGAGTTAAGAAAAAAGAAAAAGCAGATTTAAAGAAAAATTTTGTTATACTTTATAAAGACGAAATTAACTGTTTAAATGCGCAAGTCACGCAATTAACATAGGAAGTTACGCTCTTTAAGAACACGGCTGTACTATCTACTAAAACACTACTAACAAAAACAGATATACTAATAAGCTAATTAATATAGTACATTTCTGCTACTCTTAAGATGCTACGCATGAAGCTTACAAAGCGCACGCCTACTATTAAAATTTTTTATTATAGAACTAACTCTACGTTTTATTAATAGCAGGCTTTAATAGAAGACTAATTAGAAATTAACTAAAATTACTACTAGACTAAGCGCGCTCGCATAGCTCTTGTGTAAGAACACACTACTAGTATTGCAAAAGAATACTTTAAACTACAGTACCTAGCTAATTTAGTTTTAGAACAGTTTAAAAATAAATAAAAAATAATTACGCTACTTAAATTATATTTTATATTTAGCAATAAACAGGCAGAAAGCTGTATAGCTTTCTACCGCCTAGTTATAGACAAGAAAGAAACGTTTTTAGCTTTTAAGGCAAGATTTATTAGTACTGCTGTTGAAGGGTCTATTTTTAAGGCGGAGTAGTCTTTCTACTTATAAAAGAAAATTACCCCCGCCTTACGCGCCCTAAATTTAGGATTTAAATGCTCATAAAATAACTTATTTAATAAGATAGTGCAAAACCTTACTGCTTTTAACATAAAAAAATACAATTTTTTTATTAAACTAAATATAGATAGTAAACTAGTGTATAGCTTAGCATCTTTGCAGAAGCCTTATCCCTAATAATATTAGAGTCCGCGGCTGTATTACACTAGTCTCTCGTCTAATTCGCCCCTAATGCCTACTCGCGCTACTTTAAGCACTCCTAGATTCCTGTTTAAAACCCTAGCTTCTAATAAGAAGCCTTTACTAAATACTTATTTTAAGTGTAGAAAGCCTAGTTACTTTGCAAGTAATTATACTACCTCTTAGGTAAAAGAAATTAAGATTAAATTGGAAGAATATTTAAAAGCTGTAGAATATTACTTAGACTAGAAACAAGAGGGAAACAAAGACGCCTAGGACAACACTCCGGCCTAGGCCTGCATAAGTATAATCTTGCTAATATTAACCTATTAAACTTGTTTAGAGGAAAGTATTTCTATGTTTCTACTATTTTTTGTTTAAAGGGTTACAGTGCCTAGCTATAATTATTAATTAATACTAAAGCTTAAAGTTTTATATTCCTAAATTCTCCTGTTGCTTACACTCTTTCTTAATTACTTTAAGTTTTTATCTAAAGACTGCCTTTTAAAGTCTCTGTAAAAGGATTCTAGGACTAGATCTAGACTAAAGTAGATAAATATATCTGTCTTTACATCTAAATTAATAGTAGAAAGATTCTTAACTGTCTTTTTGTTATTATAGACTTAGGTACGCAAGATTGTATTATTAAGATTAAATAGCTCTAGTAATTTAACTTATTGCTAGACACAGTTTAGAACTAAATTGTGTAGCCTGCAAGATATCCCGCTACGTACAATTCTGCCTCCTCTATCTTTATGTAGTTAAAGGAACCTTCTAATAATAAGATTGCAGAGGAGAATATCTAGCGGAGAAACGCGCTTTAAGAGAAGGATGAATACTAGAGAAGGCAAAGCTCTACAATAGTTTTAATACAAAGAATACGCAGCTTTCTTTAGCTCCTAAAAGCTTATTTTACCCTTAGAGTTGCTAATTCTAAACTAGATCCTGTCTAGTTAGACTCTACCCCACGCATAGCTATTATTTTAGCAAATACCTTCTATTATTTAATAAAATAGAAAGAAAACAAGTTCTTTATAATAAGTATTTACAAAATTAATTATTTGTTAAAAGACTGTATAGAACCTAATAATCCTAACAACGCTAAACTAATTTAGGACTAAATTCTATTTATTTACTATTTATACTAAGACGTGTTTAGTAAAACTGTAGCAGACTAACTGTCTAAGCACTGCCTGTATAATCATAAGATTGTCCTTACTAAACTACTACTAAATTAGTTTAGCCCTTTGTACAAGTAGAGCACTAAAGAACTTAAAGCTACTAAGACGTTTGTAATAGATAACCTTAAGAAAGGACACATTAACGCTAGTAATTACCTTTTTGCCTTCTTTATTCTTTGTGTTTAGAAGCTTAACAGAGATATTTAGATTTGTGTTAATTATTGCAAACTTAACACAATTACTTAAAAAAACTTATATTTAATTCTGCGCATTAATAAACTATTAGCTCGCACGCAAAGAGCCTAGTTTTTTACTAAGTTAGACATACGCGCTGCTTTTAACAAGATTAAGATAGACCTAGACTCTAAGGAGTACACTACTTTTTAGACCTAATATAAAACGTACAAATCTAAGGTGTTGCTATTTAGATTATGTAACGGCCTAGCTACTTATTAACGTTACATAAACAATGTGTTAATTAAGTATCTTAATAACTTCTATATAGTCTACTTAGACAACATCCTTATCTACTCTAAATTAGAGGCAGAACATGTTCTCTACGTACAAAAGGTACTAGAAAGATTACAGCAAGTAGGCCTCTAAGTTAACATTAAGAAGAGCGAATTCTATGTTATAAGGATAAGGTACCTAGGCTATATCCTAACGAACTAAGGGTTAGAGGTAGATCCTAACAAGGTAGAGCCTCTCTACAATTAGGCACAACCTACTACTGTTATAGGTGTAAGATTATTCCTTAGGTTTATAAGGTTCTACTAGCAATTTGTACTTAAATACTTATAAGTTGCAAAACTACTTTTTACACTTTAAAGTTTTTTAAAGCTATTTGTATAGGATTTAGATTATAAAGAGGCCTTTAAAAAGTTAAAAGCTATATTGCTAGAAATTTCTACCTTATGCCACTATTACCCTAAATACAATACTAAGGTGGTAACTAACGTATCTAATAGTGTTATAGCAGGCGTACTTTCTTAGAAACAACTAAATAAGAAATAAAGTCTAGTAGCGTTCTTTAGTAAGGTCTTATCTAGGTCTAAACTGAATTAGGAAATTTACAATAAGAAACTTTTTACTATTATTATAGTATTTAGTAAGTAGCGAGCTAAACTAGCATTAGCTTACTCTATAATTAACGTATATTTAGACTATTGTTTACTTAAGTACTTTATAACTACAAAGGTCCTAAACGCTAGATAAGTACGTTAGGCTAAGGAACTTGCCCTATTTTCTTTCTACATCTAATATACACTTAGGAAGAATAATACCTATATAAATATCTTTTTACAACGCGAGCAAGATGTAGAAAACTTAAAGTCTACTAAAACTAATAATTATTTGCAGGTCCTACTTAGACCGCACTAACTTAATAACTAAATTAACTCTAACTTTGCTCTTACTTATGTTGCCTAACTTTACGCTTAGAATTCGTCCCTACGCGTAGTAGAAGCTACCTTAGAGCCTATAACTTTAAATTTACTAAAATTAATTAAATTTGTCTTGCAAATAAACTGCACTGCGTTTAAAAAAAAATGTAACTTATTACTAAATAAGTACTAGATTAAAAATAAATTACTTTTATACTTAAACTAACTTTACGTACTACTTAACTTTATACTTTGTACACAAATAATCTAAAAGGCACATAACTAGGTTTTTTTTAGCTTACTCTAGCGCTACTAAAACTTATTAGCTAATTACTTTAAAATATTACTAGAAAGGTATAGAAGCTACCTGCAAAAAGTATATGTAGAACTATATTAACTATTGCAAGGCACATTTAAGACTAACCTAAATTTCTAGAATAATTTACTCTCTACTAATTTCTAATTATTTAATGCAACACTTGTGCATTAACTTTAAAAAATTCCCTCTAGATAAGGCTAGTTACAATTAAATTATAGTTGTAATTAATTATTTATTTAAACAGGCTATCTTTATCTCTTGTTATAAGATAGTTAACGCAAGAGGTATAGCTAAATTATTTATTTAATAGGTGTACTGTTTTAGCTATACACCTAACACTATAATCTCTAACTAAGGACCTTAATTTATATTTAGTTTCTAGTTTAAGTTTTGTTAGATCTTAGGCATTAAGGTTAAGCTATTAACAGCCTACTACAAAGAGACTAACAGCTAGATAAAGATTATAAACAAATATATTAACTAGAGGCTTTAGCTATTATATTCTACTACTAAGACAACTAGACTAGACTGCTGCCTCTAATCAATAGAGCACAAATTTCCTTACTTTATTCTGCCCTAGGCATATCCCTGTATTAGATTCTTTACAGATTTAATCCTAGACAGAGCTAGAACTAGAAGTACCTAGCTAACATCTTTACTTTAACTAACAAGATAAACTACAAGGACACGCTAGCTATAGCTACCTAAATACATAACGCTTAGAAAATAGCACAAACCTTTTTAAAGAAAGCTTAAAATTAAATATAAACTGTAGTAAATTGTTACCGCCGCCTAATTAATTAAAATATAAAAAATAAGGTTTTTTTAGACACAAAGAACCTTACAACTAATTACTTAAGCTAAAAACTATTAGCTAAATAGAAAGGCTTTTTTAAAGTTCTTAGGAAAGTTAGCTACTTATACTGCCTTAAGTTACTGGAAAGATTTTAAATATATAACGTCTTTATACCTAAACTATTATACAAAGATTTTTAGAACCTACTTCTAGGATAAAAAGCTTTAAGGCTAGCCTCTACTCTAATTTAAAGCGTAAAAAAATAAAAAGTTAATAAAATATTTGCTAGCAAAGTATATTGTTTAAAGTTAAAATACTGTATTAGCTAAGTTAAACATAACCTAGACTTAACTTAGTATTTAGCCTTAAATTTTATAGAGGCCTTTTATAAACTTAAAGCCTTTTATAAAAAAAACTCTACACGTTTAGGTCCTCTAAGGTCTTTAACAAAGTAGATTAACACCTAGAAATAAAAAAACAAGATATAACTTTACTGCAAAACAACAATATATAAAGAAAAGAGAAAGTTTCTTTTAATAAGTATCTAGTAAAACAACTAGGCCACCCCTAAACCACCTCTGCTTCTCTCTCTCTCCCCCCTCTTCTAACCCCTCTACTCTTACTTAAAGATCTAGGGAGGATCTCTCCTCCTCTCTATAAAAGAAGAAGGAGTTGGAGGAGAGCTTACTGCTCTTCTCCTTCTCCCTTGCCTCCCTTTAGAGGCGCTGCTTATCGTCCTCCTTCCTTAGCGGAGAAACTAGACTACTACTGCTAGTTCTGCTCTAGTGAGCAAAGGCCTCTAAAAAGGCAACCTAGCTATTTAATAAATAAATAGCATTCTAAATTTCTAGAAAGACCTAGTAAGTTAAAACTAGAATTAAAGCTATAAATAGCTCTTTCTCTTAGCTCCTTGTTACCTAGACCTTTTTAGCTAGAACAAAGGCTGCCGCCTGCACCTGCTCTTTAGTAGGAAGGCAGTCCTCTACTAGATCCTTTTTATGCTCTGCAGTAGTAAGAAGGTCTATAGTAGTAAAAAGTTTAAGGAACTCCTTCTTAATGTACTTTAGCACCTACCTAAGTTAACTTTAAGTTTAAAAAGGTAAGACATATTAAACTTATAGAAGAGCACTTCTCTTTCTACTATATGCAATAAACGCATTTCTTAGACGTTTTAGAGTTAAACTAATGTTTAACTCTAAAAACGCCCTGCGTAAAGGCGCGCACTAACTGCAGATAAATAAAGCAATACGCCTTTAGTAAAGCCTCTAAGGGGCAGCGCAGCAGCATAGTATATATATATATATATGTATAGGTGTGTGTGTGTGTAGTGTTTTAGAAAGGCGGAAAAATTAAACGCGACTTGTTATTATAATATTAAAATAGCAAACGCTTAAGGCTAGTCCGACACTGCTCTAGGTTATAGTCGCGGTAACTGCCTATTAGAAGTCTACAACAACAACAAAAAGACGTAATAAAGTTAATAAACAAATAATAAACATGTTAAAGAAGATGCACAGCTATAGGACTAGCTAACTACTAGGAAGGGGGGTAGTGTAACAAACACGTTACAACTCTCTTATTCTTACGTGGCTCTAGATCGTATCTGTATTAGACCTACTCTAGTCCTAGCCTAGATCGCAAGTATAAAGACAGCCTAGGACCTATAGTTGCTTTGTAGATTTTTGATATCCTTTTGTACAAGGCCTATAAGTGTCTTATTTAAATTAAGGCTTATTTGTGGATCACAACGCACTCTTATATGCCTTGCCGTAATCCCTTCTGCCGATACCGATCCGTAAGTCTTGCCTGCGCCGTTACAATACACTAGCAGAGGCTTAAATAGTTTATACTAGTTAGTAAGTATATATAATAAAAAAATGTATTAAAACTTACTTCTAATCTTTACTTGTAGTAACAGCTAACTCCTCTAAACTTATATCTTTAATAAAGTCTTACTATTCCTTTTTAGCTTATTTACTTTTAAAAGTATTAGTGCAAAGCTTTGCTAATTTTTTTATTATAAGTATTACGTATAATCTTTTTAAGAAAACTACTAGAGCTATAAATCTAAGTATATGTGCGACTTTAGCTGCTATTATTTAAGCTTTTTATTGCTTACGCTGCCTTATTTAGGATTCTTGCGTGCTGCCTCATATTAACTTTATAGTATAAGTCTTTTTATTTTTTATAAATTTAATTAAGAGTTATTTGTAGCTACTTACCTATTTCTATATAAGCATAACTTTATAATAATAACTGTGTTAACTTACTACTCTTCTAGGCGTTGTATTACTTTTAGTTAAGCACTTCTTATGCTACTTTTATTATTTCTTTCCGCCTCTCTACACTCGCATTCTTATATTGTTTTATACTTTTTATTCTTTTTTTTAATTAGTATGTAGCAGCGCAATTAGCTGTATATACGTTTTATAAGGCTTTTGTTTTAAAATTAAGTTAAGCTGCTTAACTTTCTTACGTAACAGCTTAAGAACTAGAGCTTAATAATTTCTTTATTAAGACTTTTAAATTTGTAAGGCAACTTTTCTTTAAACTGCCTTAGCTACGTTGCGCAAGTGTATTAGTAATTTTATCTTTTTTGTATTTGTAACTCTTTACAAATTAGTATACGCTGTAATTAATAGCTATGTTAAATACCTCTATAAGCTTCTCCTACTTATTGCGTTTAAAACTTAGTAGCATTAAAATTAAAATACGCAGAACTAGGCCTTTAAAACTGTTACTTAGCTCTTTTTCAATTGTTATTTTTGCAATAAATATAATAATTAACTGTGATTAGTTAGTTTTAATTGTAGTAGTTGCATAGTAGGTAAAGATACAGAAATATTACTATATTGTGGCTAGTGTAGCCTATGCGCCCCTACTAAAGCTAACTGAAAATTAACATTTTTTTTATATTTAGACACCCCACCATTTACTACCTACTAACAATATACCCTAGTATATTATATCATAACAGCTTTTTATTATATTTACTTGCGTACTCTATTGCTGCAAAAATAATTAATAATAATTCTACACGCTTACTATAAATTTTAACAATCTTATAACTACTATAATAGCGCGCACTAAGTAAACTGCGTAAGCTTTAACTAGTAGCAAGGCGCCTATAAAGAACTTATAAGTAAAGGCTAGTTAAAAGCCACCTAAATTATTTATAACGGCTAGAGCTGTTAAAAAAAACGTTAACATAAGCTAGGCAGTAAGTTATTATAGTCTTTTATTATAGTTAAACACTAATAGCGTATAGCTATTACGCTAAGAGAGATTAAGAAGTAGCAAAAGTTAACTAAACTATTACTGTATAAACTCTTATTTAGCTGTCTTGTTTGCGAGATTGCGTATACTTATTACTTTAATTTACGCTTTTAGGCAGAGGTAATTTATGCTCTTTAATAGTTAGCTAAAGCGTTCTTAGTAAGCTATTTTGAAGGTATTATAACTAATCTTATTATTTTTAAATTTTATACTAATAAATATAAACTGTAACCTTAATGCTATTTATGCAAAGAGAGTTACTATTTAGGCTAAAAATTTAAAAATAGCAGTTAAATACTATAAGAAGTTTAGTACTAACTTTACGTTCTTGTAGCTTTCTACAAAAAAACTGCATAGCAAGTAGTTAGAGTTCCTTTAGTGTATAATAATATAAAGATGCTTTCTTAATTACTTTTTATACTGTAATAACTAACTGTGTTAACAACTACAACATAACTACTACATGTAGTTGTAGTTAGGTTAAGGTTGTAACTAAATTAGTTTAACACAGCTATTTATCACTATAAATAGCACGTAACCACAACCTAACCACAACCACAACTACTAGTTAGTGCGACCTAACTACAACTACAACTACTGGTTAGTGCGACCTAACCACAACTACAACCACTAGTCAGTGCGACCCCAACCTAACCTATACACACGCGTGGGTACCCACGACCCATTTACCAGCCTACTTAGCTATAGTCTCTACAATCTATAAATAGGAGACACCTTAACATATAAAAGAACTACTAGCTTCTCTAGGCTACATAAGCTTTTATTAACAATATATTAAAGGCTACTTATTTATTGCCCTTCTCTTTATAAAACGTATTAAGGCTAAAGACTTTCTTAATAAGAAGCTTAGTAGAAAAAGACGTACTATTTATAAAAACCTGCAGTAAAATAATAAATATAAAAAAGCCTTTAATATACACAAAGCTGCTTTTTATAAGAGCTTTATACGAATGCACTTTAACCTTACTAAACTAATTTATATTTTTATAAACGCTTTAGCCTAGGCTACTAGTGGTATTATAAAACAACTTCATACGCAAACCGTTCTTTAGCTAATTATATTTTTTTTAAAAAAGTACTTTGCCGCAAAATGCAAATATAACATCTATAATATAGTACTTATAAGTATTATTAGGGCATTTAAAGAATAAGAACTTAAACTTATTAAATTCAAGCATTTAATTTATGTTATTTTAGACCATAAAAACTTAAAAGCATTTATATCAAATAAAACGCTTACTAGGCGTTAAGCTTAGTAGTTACTTTTCTTATCTTAGTTTAACTTCAAAATTATCTATAGCCTTAAAACTAATAATAGCAAAGCTAATGCTCTTAGCTAAAAACTATAGAACGTCTTATTAAATCTAGATAACCCTTAACACGCGCTAAACATAGTTATCCTAAGTCTAAAGGTATTATCTCTTAGTATAAAACCTACTATTATAATATCTTTATAAGCTTTTACCTTAGCTAGCAAAGATATAGACGCTATTATACTAAAATAATAACATATACTAAGAACTGCGTTTACTTATAATAATAACAGCGCTAACTCTATATAACTACTTTTACTAGAAAGCAACGCTAATCTAACTTTGCCTGCTTATAAACAAGACCCTTAACTTACAAAAAAGCTACTAGATAAAGCTTACGCTAACAATAAAATAGCTAAAAAGGCTTTTTTAGCTATTAACTCTTATAAAACTAGGCTATTTCAATAGTTTTATAAGTATAAACACTATTTTAGTGCTGTTAACATTACTTTTATAAAAATAGGACTAAGCTATTACTTATTTATTATCAAGACTAGACTCTATATCTCTGTAGATACTTAACTCTAGCACTAGATCTTCTATTTCTGCTATAACTACGAGATTGCAGGTTATAAAAAACCTTAATTTACTTTCTATCTAATGTATAATTATTACTACTAGCCTAAAATAAGTTAGTTTATTGCAAAATACTGCAACGCCTATAGTATGTATAGATAATTTAAGTTAGACCTTACTATGGATTTTATATAAGATCTCTTTTTTTAAAATAGATAGTAAAGAGTTTTATAACATCTTAGTTATTATAAATTGCTTTACTTAAAGACGCTATTTTTATTTAATTTATTAATAAACTATAGTAGAAGCCTTTAAATATTCTATAAAAATATTTAAGTATTATAGCTTACTTATTAGAATTGTATCTAATTGTAGCACTAATTTTTG
Source organism: Alternaria gansuensis (assembly GCA_009289805.1). Taxonomy (NCBI): domain Eukaryota; kingdom Fungi; phylum Ascomycota; class Dothideomycetes; order Pleosporales; family Pleosporaceae; genus Alternaria; species Alternaria gansuensis. The sequence goes on from WBOK01000074.1 coordinate 89,841, forward strand.
TTACCTTATTCTAGAAGAATACTTGCTAGCAGCTAAATATTAAATTTATCCTGTCTACAGCCTACTACCTAGAGACAAATAAATAAATAGAATAAACAAATTAGTTACTAGAAATATACTTATATTAATACATTAACTACGCGTAGAATAACCAGGCTTTATAGCTATATGTTATTATATTTTATGTTAATAATACTGTTAACTCTAGCATAGGCATAACTTTGTTTTTTACTAACTTTTAGTATTACTCTTGCAGTAGAATTTACTCTTATAAAAATATAAATACTAATTTACTACGTTAAGCCTATAACTAAGCTATCTAGGCAAAAAAAATAATAAACTTATATGTAGATTTAGTTACGCATCTAAAATAGCAACTCTAATAAGCTTAGCAAGAGTAAGCAGCTTAAGCTAACATAATATATTATGCTATACTGCTATACAACGTTTAAGATTAAGTTTACATTTTAATAATAAACTAGAGTACTCTATAATAATTAAAAAAGCTTATAGACTGCTAGGCTAGCTTTTACTTAGTAACAAAAGTTATCTATAAGAAATATGCTTATAAATAAGACTTACTTGTAGAAATGATTTGTAACAGCATATTTCTAGTATACTATTTTTAACTATTACAGCTAGCAGCTACTAAGGGCCTACTTAATTAAGCACTAGCTTAACTAGTGCTAGTAGAAGTTGTAAATAGCAATAGTAACGCCTACACCGAATAGCTTGTGGATAAATTTATTAACATTACTCTTCTAAAAATAAGTAAAACTAAAGAACGCTAAGTATATAAAATTAAATAGATAGATTTTCTAAAGCTTACTTAGTATAATACTAAGAGCTACTTTAATTATTATAATGCTAAACTCTTTTACTAGAAATATCCTAATAAGCCTACTACCCTAGGTCTTGCTATAATCTCTAATTAGACCCCTCTCCCTAAGGACGCAGGCAATTGATAAGACAAATACGCTAGCGCTAATAAGAAATTAGCGTAAAAGCTTAAAAGAGCTAACGTATATAATAAGTAAAGGCTGCTAAAAAAAACGCCTAAACTACTAAACTTTACGCTATTAATACTTACTTTACTGCAATTATTAATAAGCGCTGCAGTTAGTTATTTACTAAGTAAATAAGTTATACTTATAATAGCAAACCTCTTTAGAGTAAGTAAGTAAATAATACTTTCCTCTATATAGTGTAGGAACACTATTCGCCTTAAATTTCGCGCTGCAGGGTTAAAGTAGTAGAAAATAGCTTAAAAGTGCGTTTTTTTTTTGTATAAGAAACCGCGTAAACATACGCAGCCTTATATAAACTATAAAGCAAATTTAAAAAATTTTAAAGTTTAGTAGTTATACAAAGCTCCTTTCTTTTCTATTTCCCTTTGTACTAGCAACTGTAGCTAGAGGACTAGCTACTGCTTTTTTAGAGGAGGGGCACATGTAAGGACATAGCCTCTATCTACTTACTACTACACACTTTATAGCTAGCTTTAAAGTATGTAGCTAGAGATAGAGGCCGGCCTTACTACTTAGCAAGCACTAGTACTAGCTGGGCGTAGCACTAGGCTTGGTACCCATCAAGCTAGCACTAGCTCCTCTTCCTCTACTTTATAGCTGCTCGCATACTTAGCCTCTTCTAGGTCTGTGTCTGCTATTCTCTACTCTGAATACAAGCTATCTTTTAACTAGCCTTTTTTCTGTGCGTGAAGTCTGCCTTACAGTATACCTATATGGGGCACCTAGGCCTTGAAGTACTAAAAGTGGTTATAAATGCAGCTTAGGGTGTAAGAATTAAGAAAAATAGCACGTATTAAGTATAAGCACTACGCTATAACTTATGCAAAATAAGTTATTTTAAGATAACTAAAGGAGCTCTCTTCTTAACTATACTAGAAGATCTTATAGAATCTATTTAATATACCTTAAAGCTGTTTAGAAGAGTAATAAATATAAGTAATTAAGAACGCCTTTAGTGGCAAGCTCTGTATATAAATTCTGTAGGCAAAATCTATTTAAGAGATTATAAAAGCCTTTTACTATCTTAACGCACTGCTTAAAGCTTATCACAAGCTCTAGATAGTAAAAATTATATAAGATAACAACTTTTTAACACTCCTTTAGCAAAAGAAGTTATAGTACTAAACATAGTATAAGAAATCTAGTATTACTATTAACCCTTTTCTACTAAATATACATAAACTAAATAGAGCTGCTAAGTAAGTAGAATAAGAGCTAATAACTAAATTGATTAAAATAAGAGTAAGCGCAAACTTGCTTAAGCAACTCTAGCTAGAGATTGTTAAAGCTACAGCCTAGCTTTATAATATAAGTCCCTTTTATGCGCACAGCTTACGCTTACTAAATAAGCTCCTTAAGTAATAAAGTAGGGGGTATTTTAAGTACTATAAGTCTAAGCCTCTTAAGAGCCTTATAGCTAATATAAAACTAGATTAAAGCAGTATATACGCCTACAGCTGCTGCGCCTATTCTTTAAACAAGGATAAAGCGGCTAGGCAATATAGAAAGAGCTTTAAGACTTTTCCTAAGGGCTATATTAGTTACTTAGTAGGCTATAAAGCCTCTAACATATACTATATATAAGTTCTAGCGCTTAACGAAGTCATTATAACACGTAACATTACATTTAATAAAATACTATACTACTAGAGATAAGCTTATAAGCTGCCTAAGCAGGACGCGGTCCTTATAGTAAACACTCTTAATTTATTTTTTAAGGTGTCAAAGGTGGTGGTTGTTGTTGTAGTCAAAATGGGGTTTCCGAAAAAAGTAAAAAGCAGCTACCCTCTACTAATTAGTCGCAAAAGTCAAAAAAAAGATTGTGTGTAGTCAACGAGATTTAAACAGTAGGTAGATGAGGTCTACGCGCTAAGCGCTCGGAGCAGAAAAGCTTAGACCACTAAGCAAAAATTAGGGTTAAAAAAATTTACTAAAGGTACTAAAAAACAACACTAATTAAAACATGTTTAACAGCGATTGCTAGCCTATAGCTAGCAACAAGATTGCGATAAAAATAGAGGAGGAGAGTAAGGACACATACGTTACTGCAGTAGGAGCCTGCAATACTTTTTTATAAAAGCTCCCTGCTTGCTACTTCTTACCTTTAGGATTTCCTACACTATACAGTACTGCATACAAACAACTTGTATATAAATAATACAATGCTTAGATTGTTCTTCTCCCCTTTTAACACGAAGACTAATAGCTTACATCGAGTAAAGTTAGACCTTACTAAGTCACTATACTAGAAGCTATAGTGGTGGATCACGAAGCCGGCGGTAAACACTCTTAATAAGAATAAAATTAGTAAGGCTAGAGAAGTACTTAAGCAGCTTACTAGTATTAGTTAAGTATAAATAACAACTTAGGAGGCCTTATAACGTGGTTCACAAGCGAGCGAGCGCACCAAGCGAGCGAGCGTATCCTCACCAACGCGTCAACGTCAACACGATATCACGCACTTAGTTAATAAACTATTACAATATACTAAATTAATTATTAGAAGCGCTATTATTACTTGCACTATCTATCTTAACTGCGTAGGTATAAGCGTTGTGTCTAGTCTGCTTGCAACGCCTGCACCGCCTCTCTCCTTGCACCCTCTTAGACGCACTCTTACTATTACTACAACTGCTACCTGCCTGTTTAGCTAATACTTCTTATACCTTGCTAACAGTAAGAGTCTCCTCTATTTGTATATATTGCTGCTTACAGCTCTTCTGCTTATTTGCTTTATCTAGAGCCTTTTAAAAGGTGTTTATTTTTTCTATTATAAGTATTATTTTATGTGCTATTTACTAGGCCCTTTTACTTAGCTGCACAACTTACTTGTTAAGTAAATTTATAGAAGACCTACAGTAGTTTCTTACTCTTTATTAAATAAGAGTACTTTAAGCCTTAACTTTGCGCGCGTTGCGCAGTATTTGCGCCTCCTAGGCAGCTACCTATAGCAGTAATTGTTTTAGTGTCTACACTACTATATTAAACTTTAATAGCACTACCTGTAAGTTATATAAGACTAAACTAGCGCCTCTAAAGCTAGCTTAAATATTCTCTTTTATAATAGACTGCTTAAAAGCAGCCTTAAAGGCTAGCAGAAAGGTTTTTTTGCTAATATAGTTAGTGCAGTTGCGTGCTAAGCCTAAAACAGCATTGCTATACTTACGCTTTAACAGCAAAAAGCAAGTAATATTAAAAAGCTGTAATAAGTAAGACAAGTGCGCAAGTATATAAAAAAGAATAATATTCTTCTCTTTACAAAGATTTTAAAAATTAATAAAGCAGTAGCTCTTATAGCTGTTAATAATAAGTAGTTAATACCTACCTACAGTACAGCTCTTTATATATATAATAAAGTGCTCTAACTAGGCAAAAGCAAGCTAATTATTTATCTAGCTATTAGAACTAACTTAAAAATCTTAGTTAGCAGGTAGATTTTTAAACTAAACGTTAATAAGCACCTTGCTTACAAAGATAACAAAGAGTAGTATTTAGTAACTTAATGCGCCTACGCTTTAAATTACAGTAACTTACTTATAGTTGCCTAGCTGTATCTACTTTTTTTTGCTATATTCTTCTAAGCCTGTAATAACTAACTGTAATAAAATCTTACTTATTATAAAGCTAGTTTTGTTAAAGTTATAAATATTATTGTTTATAATACCCTACTTCTACTTTGTCGCCTAGACTAAGTTAAACTAGCGCTAGATAGCTACTAGGTCCTTGCAGGCAGCTCGCTAGTAATTATAAGGACAGCTCTAGCGCGTACGGAGCTTAGAAGTCTGCTTAACAAAGTTATTAACCTAGTTTTTACTAATAAAGTTGCTAGCGCGCTTATTTAATAGTTTATTAGCTATTACTTAAATATTAAGCTTTATAGGCGCAAATCCTTGCGCAGACTCTTTAAGAATACGCTTAACTATAGCTTCCTCTTCTAACTTGTGTAAGCGCTTTAAGTTTAGTTCGCAGTTGCGTTAAAGGCATCTCCTAGCGCGTTGATACTTAAGAGTAGATTTAGGAAGATTGTAGATTTAGGTAGCACAATAGCTACTTTAAACGCGTTAAGAATTAATATTAAAAAGAGCAAGCTATAGATCTGCTTAAGTATAAGTAGATTAAGCGTTGTGTTGTTAAGGCATCTCGCGTTTTTGTGTCGACGTTGACGCGTTGGTGAGGATACGCTCGCTCGCTTGTGAACCACGTTAGCTAATAAACAATTAGCTAGTAATAGAGACTATAAAAGGCCTGTTATAATTCCTATTAGGCAGTACGCTAACAGCACGTAAAAAGTGTTAAGCTAATGCTTTTTAGAGAATTTATATAAGGCAGAAAAGTTCTTTAGGATAGCTACTAACACCTAAGGCAACACTAGCGCCTTCTTTACTAAGAGCGCAAATACTAAGGCAAGGCTCTTTAGCTTAAAAGGCTGTAAGTAGTAGCAATAAGCTGCTTAGCTTTTGAAAATTGTAAACTACTAGTAGATTAAGCTTAATAAACGCGCTAAGATTCTTATAGTCTTAAAAAGAAGTAGAGATTGCTTCTAAGAACGCCTAGCGCAGTGCTAAGAATTTAACAACACTAACTAGAGCTTCTTAAAATTTTCTAGTAAAGAAACTTTAAAAAAAGAAAGTATAAAGACTTCTTATAAGGAGCTTCTTAAGGCTAGAAAATAAGAACTAACGTAGTTTTAATGTAGAGGGTATAGGCGTAGATTGCCTGTTATATAACTTCTTAAAAGCTCCTAAGCTTAAAGCACTACTTCTTTAGTCTTAAGACTATAATAAAGAGCTAATTACAGTCTATGCTATAATAGTAGTAGCTTGTAGAAAAGTTAATTAATCTTAAATACACTTTAATAATCTCTTAAAGCTTTTAAATAACTAAAAGAACCTCTACAACTACTAAGATAGGACTTTATTTAGTTAGGCTAGGAAAAAGAAGATTAATACTCTACTTTTAAAAGGCACCTAGATAAAAAAGAAGATTTTGTAGAACTATAAGCCTCTCTTTCTGAAATAGGTATTTACCTACAAACTTAATAAGAATAGCTACTTCTTTAAGTGTAAAGCACGTCTTATAGTAAGAAAAGACTTTTAAGTAAAAGACTTACTACACTTAATGTACGCAGCAACACTAGCTACGCGATTTTTTAGACTTATAATTATAATTATAGCTAAGTTTAATATAGAAATATAGCAGCTTAACGTAGTAGGCGCGTTTCTTAATGCTAATATTAGCAATAAAAGAATAGTCCTATACAACCTACTAAATATTTATAAGTGCCTAGGCAAGTGCGTTAAGCTTAAGAGAGTCTTTTACAGCTTATAAGACTTGCTATTATTATAGTATAATAAGTTCTTAAGCACACTAAAGAAGCTTAGCTTATAAGCTATATATAAGAAGCTATGCTTTTTCTTTACTAAGAATTGCGCACTCCTTTTAATATTCTATATAGACAATATACTTCTTATGTACTACTAAACCTACTAAACTAGAGCCTACAAGCTCCTTAAATCTATTAAATACACCTACAAGGTTAAGAAGAAATAAAAAGATAAGCTAGTTTCTAAAGATAAAAATTGTAAGAGATTATAAAAAGCGTATAATATTGCTGCTACATAATACTTATATTAATAAAGTTGCTAAAAGATTTAATTTAGACGCTTTTAGTAGGTTTTTACAAACTCCTTTGCCTATAGAGAAGCTAGTTAAAAATCTAGAAGAGACCTTAAAGCTTTAAATTAAGGCCTACTAAGAGCGCGTTAGTAGCGCGCTATATACAGCTATTATGCTGTGTTCTAACGCTGCCTATATAGTTTCTAAGCTCTCTTACTTCTTTACTAACTCTTTAGAAGCTTATATAAAGGCTGTAGATTATCTTATATAATACCTCTACTATATAAGGCATAAAGAGATTATATATAGTAATAATAATAATAATAATAATAAAAAGCTTGCTATTTATAAAGACGGGTCTTTTATAGATAACTTGGAAACTTATTCATTTTCTTAAAGCTATATTATTATGCTTTTTAGAAGTTTAATTGTTTAGAAAGCAGCTTGTTAAGCTATAGTAATAACCTTTACTATTTATTTTTAAGGTATCAAAGGTGGTGGTTGTTGTTGTAGTCAAAATGGGTTTTCCAAAAAAGTGAAAAGCAGCTGCCCTCTTGGCGATTGCCAGCCTATGGCTGGCAACCAACCTTTACTATAAAAGCTAAGCTTTTTATATAAAAGTATATAGCAAAAGAATTTATAGCGCTTAAGAGGCTATTGAAAAAGCTTAAGCTTATAGTCTTAAAAGCATAAAAGATCTTCTATAACAACTAGTAAACTATACGCCTAGTTGTTAAAGAGTAAGAAAGGATTACTAATAAGCTTTGTTATATTATAATATAAAATATGTAGCTTTACTAGAAACACGCTAAGGGCTTGTTTGAAATTAACTATTTTACTAATAGCTAAAATGCTAGCTAACAGACTTACTAAGTACTTTTTAAAGTAAAAGCTTAAGCTCTAGAAGAAGCTTATTAATATAAAATATGTATTTTATAATAAATTACAGGAGAAAGACAGCACAAAAAAAAGATAGATGTTTAATTATTAAGGTAGATTAGCTCTCTACTTTTAGAGAACTTATAAAATTCTAGAAAAACAACTCCTTTTTAATAAGTTTTTAGGTAACTAAGAGGTCTACTAGCTTATCTAACAGCTTCTTAGCGCGCAGACGGCGCGTAAGGAGACTATTAAAAAGGCTAGTAGGCTTTTTCTAATTATCTTAACTCTTATTCTTTTTTACCTTACTCTTAAGGCCTTCTCTAGACTTCTCTTCTTTAGCTGCTTTCTCTAAAAAGATGCAGATAGTAACTTATAAGCTTTTTAGCCTACTTACTTTATAATTTAATTAGTATAAGAAATTTAAAAAAGAATTAAAAAAGGGATTATAACAGCATATTTTTTAAAAGCTTAGTAAAAAGATTTTTAGCTAGAGAGATAGTAATTTAAAGGCTTTAATTACTAGCAGAAGCTTAGAATTTAAAAAGAAATTATATATAAAACTTTGTAAGTCTTCTTATTAAAGTACTGCTAGTGGCGCGTTTTAAAGCTAGAGGCTCTATCTTATTAAGCTTTATTAGAGTTACTAAATAAAGTGCTTTTAATATACTTAAAATAGGGCACGCTATAATGTGTACTAAGTACGCCTTAATAACTAGGAGTTGCTGCTAAGGTTTTATGCCTGTAGGTAGTTTTAACTAAAGTTTTAACTTTGCTTATACGCTTTTTAAATATATAGGCTAGTGCTATACTTAAAGTAGCACTAGTTAACTTAGCGCAAAAAGCGCAATTTAAAGGTAGCTGCGCTACTAGCAAAGGTAGTAATAGCGGCGGCGGCAAGAGCAAGGGCGCAGGTAAGGGCAAGAGCAGTAGAGCGGCAGCGGCGCGCGTAGAGGCGCAGGTAGTAGCGCAGGCAGCAGTAGCCTTTTATATTTTTAACTTTTATATAAAGTTAGTAACTAAGTAGAAAAAGTACTAAAATAAAGCTAAAAGCTATATAAAAGTATAAAGTAGCGTGTAGTAGCCTAAAAAGCTATATAAAAGTATAGTAGCACTTATAAAAGTAATTAAATATTGCTTTTAAAAGACTTAGGCAAGTTGCTAAGTAATACTTATAATAGCTATAGTAGCGTTAAATACTAAGTTTAAAAGACTTGAAAATTTGTTATTATTTTAGTGCTTTGCGCTAAGCTGCGTATACACAGCGCGTTATAAGACGTGCTATAACTATATAAAGCTCTATATAGCTAACTAAAGTCTTAATTACCTAAGGGGTGTGTTGCATATAATAGCTACGCGCCTTAGCTATAAGAATCTAGCTACAAGGCTCTAGGCCTAAGCGTTAAAGCCTGCGCAAAGCGCGTAGCGCTAAGTACTAAGGCTTAGAGTCTTTACACTAAAGCTTAAAGACTTTACGCTAAGCTTAGATACTTGCATTTAAGCTCTATAGAACACTTGCTATGCTTAAAGGCATTACTTTAAGCTCCTTAAACTATCTTTATAGACTATAATATTTCCTTTGTATATATAGAGCGTCTTAGACGCTAGTAGAAAGATAGAATTAATTATCCGGTTCTTCTAAACCACTGTTACTAGCCCCTTGTTCTCTATATATTACAATTTTATTACAATTCTACTGTAATCCTATTGCTAGCTATAGGCTAGCAATTGCTGTTAGACACGTTTTAACTAGTGTCGTTTTTTAGTACCTTAGCAAGTTTTTTTAACCCCAATTATTGCCTAGTAGTCTAAGCTTTCCTTCTAAAATTTATCTACCTACTATGCAAATCTCGTTAACTACACATAATCTTGTTTTTGACTTTTGCGACTAATTAGTAGAGAGTAGCTGCTTTTCACTTTTTTAGAAACCCTATTTTGACTACAACAACAACTACCACCTTTAACACCTTAAAAAATAACTTAACAGCTATAGAAAGAGGTTGATAGTAATTTACATAAGCGCTTTATACATATAAAGACAGTTATAGTTAAAATATTAGCTTTACAGCTTCTTAAGTCATAGCGTAATATTGATACTTAAAAAAAGGCTGTAGAAAGAAAAGTAGCTAGAATAGTAGCTTAATCGCTTTAGTCTACATGTACAAAGTAGTAGTTGTAACAATGTTAAGAAAATAAACAGGTGTTTTATGCAGGAGTGCTGAGATTTGTAAGTGATCAACATCCCTAGGTGATCAACATCCCGGTCGGCTAGCTTAGGCTAATTATCAAACGAGCCCACTTAACCCCAGATTGGCCATCATAAGTAAAGACACAATCGTCGCTCTTGTCGATATATATGGATAACATTTATTATGTACTAAAGCCAAAAATTTATTATCGAGAAAGCACTCCCCGTAGCTCAGTTGGTTTAGAGCGTCTGACTGTAATATCTGCTGTTATCAGAAGGTCCCTTGTTCGACTCATGGTGGGGAGATAGGTTCTCTTTTTTTGTCTCTTTTCCAACCTCGCCTCCATCAAGAAACCAATTCTGTGATGTGTTTGAAGATGGGAGTCGAAACAACATTTTAATGAAGCCGTTTTCTGGGTGTTACACTCGTATTGTTGTTAGTCTTGGTCTGGGCTACACATGCTATATTGTCGTCGTTAAAAAAGCTTAATGCAAAGCCCCAATTTCAGGTACACTTACCACATCTACGTTTTTAACGAGCCGTCCGATAAAACGGCATAATGGAGGCACAGAGCTCAACACGGATTAAATATCGTTGTAAGTTCTGATTACTATTCTCTATTTTTACCTGCACCGTACTGATATTTACTCTTGACAGACAGTATGGAAGGCTCTAATGTGTTCGGCGGTGTTGATACCGAGAAATTCAGGCTACGCTCCAAGTTACAGGTTTACTCGTACTGAACGATAGCGGGGTTGCGTCACAATTTGTGATTGACTTAAAATCCGTCCAGTTGATAGGAGGCAACTCGTCTTCCTCGTGATCTAACGTCGACTTGGCACCACAGGGCGGCCTATCCCCAGTATCAATCGACACTGGAAATACCTCACCGAACATCCCCTCAGCTTCTCTCGGCGCTTTTACCATGGCTGTAGGTACGACTTTTGATGACTAGGCTGGCCAGGGGGTATTGTGCCATGCGACCTTGGCTTTTGGAGAGAAAGCCTTTTGTTCGGCTTCAATAACAATAAACACAAGGACTAGCACTTTGTTGGCCGCAATACTGGTTCGCGATGCGAATTCAGGCATGCTGAATATTTTATACCAAAGTTCCCTTCGGATGGAGACGATACGGCAAGCTTAGGCGCCCGGTTCATGCAAGGAGCGCATCTTGTTTATAATGTGGATCAGAAGCGGATATTGATGGCAAAGGCGAAGGTAATTGCCACCGAATTGAGTCTACAGAAGTAAAGATACATTATTGTAGCATTTCAACTGGGTAAATTCCATGACCTTTGACGAGCCGATCATTGCTGCGCAGATTCGGTGTCCTGCATATAAGCAAAGAGAATTTTTTTGGTCCCTTCTACTCGGTGTAAGTTGAATACGGACACCCTGCGGGTGTTGTTAATGTATATAATTGCAATTGATGGAACTCCCACTACTTTGAGACGAGCAAGAGCCTCTCTTTGATGAAGGTCAATCTTGGGAATGGCGATTGAACAGCCACGTTTGCAGCTTTCCAACTGCCCCTTCGCCCAGTTCTTGGGAACAAGCAGCCGACTCAACGTGCATGAACATGCTCGACAGTTTCGGAAATTGACTGTCGCAAGTAGGGCAACGAAAGACAAGCGTCCTGTTACCCTGCTCACGAAGCCATCGTAGTATGTCGATACCCTGTTTGATGTCTTGTTGATCAGACTTGTGGATGAAGAATTTGGCCCCTTGGAAGCATTTTGCAGTCGTTAGCGCCAGGTCGTATGCATCAATACCAGAAGGACAAGCACCAGATTCAAGGTGGATGATCATTCCGCCGTATGTAGTAAACGTGCGCAGACAAGCGAGGCAGTCGTAGATGGGCTTACGATGCGTTAACTCGTGCTGTACATTTAACAATTAGTCTTGATCGTGGTAATAGCAGGAGCTGGTGTTGATTTACATGCATGAGGTTCGAGGGCGTGTCGAAGTGCCGCTGGCACATGCTGCACACATTGAACACTTTTTTATGATTGCTGAAAGCCGCAGCGTTGTTCCAAATCCCATCGCACCCCTCACAGACGTAAGCGCATTGAAGCTTGCGGCAATGGGCTTTGAGCTCTGCCCAATTAGGGAATTTGAAATCACACTCCGTACAGGTGTTGTGTGAGATGAGTTCGTGTGAATCTAGCTCTTCCTGTGAAAGAAATACAGCGCAACATTGGCGACACTCGACCCGCAGGCTTCACAGCCTTTGTTAGCTCGCAATGTACTACGCCTAGATATCGCGCGAGAAAGTGTCTTACCTGTGGATGGTGAAAAGCGAAAGTCCGTACATCCTGTATCATTTGCAAACACAGCGACGGAAGAAGGAGAGATGTGGCCCCTATCACACGGCATCTTGGTACCAGACTCACGGCACGTTGTCGGTCAGGAAGCCCCCAGCCCCGGTACCATTGGCTAGCTCGACGCTAGTCTCGCATGGGTTACGCCTTCACCATAGTAGTCCACCAAACTGAGCGTCTGGTGTTGAACTGGGATGCAAACAGATGCGTGCGTAGTGGTCACGAGAGCAGTTCGACCATAGACGCGACTCCCTTGCTGCGGAACTGGACACTGTCTTCAGTGGTAAGGCCTATTAGGTCTCCAGCCTGCGCATCCGGAAGCCGCAACTCGCGCTAGACCCAACTCGCGCTAGACGTAATCACACTTTCAAGGTTGCCCAAGTGCTTCCTGCTTCAGCCCCTAGTAAACGTCTATAACGCAATCATCACACAATCTTTTACACCATCTCCAGCCCCCAGCGACGGTTGTCTTTCTGGACGCTGCTGCGATAGATTGAGTTGTCGACGTTGACGTATTGCGATTCGGGCCATCGCCGAGGGTCCGGCAAAGAATGGTCTGTGCAAGCTGAGCAATCAGCACATGTCGACGAAAACGTAGGCTATTTTGAAGAAAGAAAAGTCTAGTCTGCATTTGCGGTGACTCTGATATAAGAACGTCTGCATAAGTGAATAGAAGGATCCTTCTTGTGTTTGGTCTCAACTTCCAACTGTTCACTTCAAATTTGTTTCATTCATCCTTAGCTCAATCTTCAAATCGCATCAGAATGTCAACACCGTGTGCGAAACAGCATGAAGCTCGATTGAGATCGAATGATCCGTGTAGTAGTCGAGCAGCGCATCCAGATGGTCAGGCGCTGCCCAAGTGGCTCATTCCAGCGGACCGTCGAGGTTGGCGACGTATTGTGCAAAACTTTACACCTTCATGGGTACGTAACATTGCGAGGTACTAAACCCCATCAAGTATTCGAAGCTAACAATGCCCTAGTTCGCCGTTACCATGGGCACAGGTATCGTCGCGATCCTGCTACACACCTTCTCGGAGCTCTACCCTGGCTACCATAGCTCGCTGAGGGCCCTCAGCATCGCATTCTTCGCCCTCAACATCCTCATATTCTTTGTTATATTCCTAATTTCCATTCTTCGATACGCCATGTACCCCGCCACCTGGACTTTGATGCTTCGTCATCCGGTACAATCACTCTTTTTGGGCACGATACCTATGGGATTTGCTACCATTGTCAATATGTTCGCCGCTGTTTGCGTACCGGCTTGGGGTGGTTCGACACCATATATCGTATGGGGCATGTGGTGGCTTGACGTCGCGCTGAGCGTTGCCTGCTGCCTCTGGCTCCCGTTTCAGATGTAAGTGTACTCTTGTTCTCTCGTATTTGGATGAAAGCGCAGTCGGAATCTATTCGCAAAAATTGGGTGCCGCTGAGATGAGACATGGTGCATGTATTAATACAACCACAGGATGACCAAACATCATAATCGCCACGAGACGATGACAGCAGCCTGGCTCTTGCCAATCGTGGCCTGTATCGTTGCAGCAGCTTCTGGTGGCGTAGTCGCATCAGTCCTACCTGACCCGAACCACGCCCTCATCACCATAGTCACCAGTTATGTGCTATGGGGTATGGGCGTGCCTCTTGCACTCGTGGTGATGGTGATGTACTTTCACCGTCTTGCTATCCATAACTTTCCATCTCAGGAGGTAATCGTCAGTGTCTTCCTACCTCTTGGCCCTATGGGTCAGGGTGGATACGCCGCCTTGAAACTCGGTATCCAAGCCTCGAAGACTTTTCCGGAGACGAATACATTGCATCCAATGGCCGGCGAGATTCTTTACGTCCTAGGCTGGATGATCGCCATCACGTTGTGGGGATTCGGCCTGGTGTGGTTATTCTTCGCAGTAGCGTCAATTAGTCGGAGCAAATTCCCTTTTAACATGGGTTGGTGGGGCTTCACCTTTCCTGTTGGCGTCTTCACAATGTCTACTATTACTATAGGTCAAGAACTTCCATCCGCATTATTCAGGATTCTAGGTACGGTACTCGGTGTTAGCGTTCTAATTCTCTGGTCACTAGTCGCTATTGGCACTACGAAGAACATTGTGTATGGAAACATGTTCGAAGCCCCTTGCTTGCGCGAGATCGAAAAGAAAGCTTGTGCGGCTTCTGCTGAGACGCAAAAGCAGGATGCATAGATAGATATAGCCTAGATAGATATCATTTTGTGTGATCTGAATTTACTCGCAACCTTGTTTATGTATTTAAAACGATTTAAGATGAGTCACGAGTATGGAAGCAGACATCGGATCTACATCCTTAGCAATATCGAGCCAGGTGATATCGGTAATGGAGGTCTCAGCGAAATGTGCGAGCGTGTTAGGAGCGAATATTCATGTGGACCCATTGTGTTTGTTTATTTGTGGGTGCGTATAGGGCTGGTACGGGAAGAAAAGCGGGTGTGATGATGGACTATTGGACGTCAAAAACCTTGTGCAGCTGACTATATCGATGCTAATGGTCATGAATACATTGTATGTACTGTGAAAGTGTACAGTGAGCAAGGACATGAAAGGCAAATGCAAGGGGACTAAGAGGTGACCTTTACTGGTCTTAACACGGACCCTAGGTGTGCTTCACCGGATAACCTATCCTAACCACTGCATAGCCATTGCATTGCCTGTTTTACATCTCATAAAAATCGACTACATCGAGTATCAGCGAGCAAGTTCTTCGTCTTCTTATGAACAAGTTACTAGAACTACCGACTAGTCATTACCTCAAAAGTGACAGTTATGGCGATATGAGAAGGAATTGATAAAGAGACGTGAAATAGAGAGAAGGCATGACTTCACCAGCGCAGGCTCCTTGTTCTGTAAGCTCCGTTGAACTCCCTGTCCATTTCAGCGAAGTTCGTACTCTCTTCAAATCAATGCAAAGATCTCGCGAAGTTCCGCACCACCTGATGCCGCATTCTGAATCTCATCACTGCAGCGAAGTAAGACGGATCTGCAGACATTTCTCAACGACAACCCGAACACAATTAGAGACCCACGATGACAAGCGTTTCTTATTTTCTTGTACTACGAGGGTAGCTTTCATGGCTACTCATGAGATCTGTAGGTTTACTTATCGCGCACTGACGAAGGGCCGATATGGAGCACTCTCTTGGCGCTTCCTCTAGTGGCGTTGGTGAGGCTGCAGCAGGCTCCAGTCGGACGCGTAACAACGCCCGTCTCACCCTGGAGTCGCGGGCAGTGGCACAAACTGGCCGTGATTGGCCACCTCTGGTACTTTGCGAGGGTGGCGGGAAGCATTTCGCGGTGAAAGGGACACAGTGTGTCTTATTAGATGCGCTTGTCTAAGCGTTTCCAGCAACTTCCAATGTTGCGGCGGAGGGAGCACGGACCCTAAGGCAACATCAAGCTAGCTCGAGCAGTGAGATCACCGACTGTTCAAGCTCCAACTTACTTAAACCACCACGCCCCAAGAATCGGAGACCCATCACCTCCATCCTACCCCCCCACTTCGCCCACACCCCCTCCAACCGCGCTGCAATTCCTTCTGTCGCTCTTTGCACCGGAAAGTAAAGTCGCAGCAGCACATAGAGACACATCAGCAAGATGTCGGCTGAACCAGACCACACCAAGCCCAAGGTGGATCTTTCAAAGTACGTCGATTGCACCAGATCTACATTTGCGTACCGAGGCTAACAGAAACGTAGGAACCCCGATGGCGCTGAGCACAAGGATGTAGGCATTGCCAAACAGCTTTCTGCGACTGCCCTTACTGATCCGCCACAGCACGATGAGACCGCAACTGCCATCCTCAAGAAGAAAAAGAAGCCAAACTCCCTGATGTAGGTCGCCGGTGAACGACTTTGGGAATCTCGATTAACTTTCCCAGTGTCACCGACGCCGTTAACGATGACAACTCGATTATCGCCCTCTCAAACAACACCATGGAGACGCTCCAGCTCTTCCGTGGTGACACAGTCCTTGTCAAGGGCAAGAAGCGGAAGGACACTGTCCTTATTGTGCTCGCCGACGACGACCTCGATGATGGCTCTGCGCGGATAAACCGTGTCGTCCGCCACAACCTGCGTGTCAAGCACGGTGATGTTATTACCATCCACCCGTGCCCAGACATCAAATACGTATGTTTCTTCAAAATTGGAGACTATGGCTTCAAAGCTAATTTTCCTCGCAGGCCAAACGCATCGCAGTACTTCCTATCGCCGACACCGTCGAGGGTATCACTGGTTCGCTGTTCGATGTTTTCCTCGCCCCGTACTTCCGCGAAGCCTACCGACCGGTCCGTCAAGGCGACACTTTCACAGCTCGCGGTGGTATGCGACAAGTGGAATTCAAGGTCGTTGAGGTCGACCCACCAGAGTTCGGTATCGTCGCACAAGACACGGTCATCCACTGCGAGGGTGAGCCCATCCAGCGCGAAGACGAGGAGGGCAACCTCAACGAGGTCGGCTATGATGACATTGGTGGCTGCAGGAAGCAGATGGCACAGATCCGAGAGTTGGTTGAGCTGCCACTAAGGCATCCTCAGCTGTTCAAATCCATCGGTATCAAGCCTCCGCGTGGTATTCTGATGTACGGTCCTCCTGGTACCGGTAAGACGCTGATGGCTCGTGCTGTTGCCAACGAGACTGGTGCTTTCTTCTTCCTGATCAACGGTCCTGAGATCATGTCTAAGATGGCCGGTGAGTCAGAGTCAAATTTGCGAAAGGCGTTCGAGGAGGCCGAGAAAAACTCTCCAGCAATCATCTTCATCGATGAGATCGATTCGATTGCGCCCAAGCGTGATAAGACCAACGGCGAAGTCGAGCGTCGTGTCGTCTCACAACTGCTCACTCTCATGGATGGTATGAAGGCCCGCTCCAATGTGGTTGTCATGGCCGCCACCAACCGTCCCAACTCGATCGACCCCGCTCTCCGCCGTTTCGGACGTTTCGACCGTGAAGTCGACATCGGTATTCCCGACCCTACCGGCCGTCTTGAGATTATGCAGATCCACACCAAGAACATGAAGCTCGGCGACGATGTCGACCTACAGACCATCGCTGCTGAGACCCACGGTTACGTCGGTTCGGATTTGGCATCGCTCTGCTCCGAGGCTGCTATGCAGCAGATTCGCGAGAAGATGGATCTCATCGATCTAGACGAGGACACCATCGATGCCGAGGTTCTCGACTCGCTGGGTGTAACCATGGAGAATTTCCGTTTCGCTCTTGGTGTATCCAATCCATCGGCACTTCGTGAAGTCGCCGTTGTTGAGGTTCCCAACGTTCGATGGGAGGACATTGGTGGTCTGGAGGAAGTCAAGCGCGAGCTCATTGAGTCCGTGCAGTACCCAGTCGACCATCCCGACAAGTTCCTCAAGTTCGGTATGTCTCCATCGCGAGGTGTGCTGTTCTACGGCCCTCCAGGTACTGGTAAGACGCTTCTCGCCAAGGCTGTTGCCAACGAGTGCGCGGCCAACTTCATCTCTATCAAGGGTCCTGAGCTACTTTCCATGTGGTTCGGTGAGTCTGAGAGCAACATTCGTGACATCTTCGACAAGGCCCGTGCCGCCGCACCTTGCGTCGTCTTCCTCGACGAGCTGGACTCTATTGCCAAGTCGCGTGGTGGATCTCAAGGCGATGCTGGTGGTGCTTCCGACCGTGTTGTCAACCAGCTTCTGACTGAGATGGACGGTATGACATCGAAGAAGAACGTCTTCGTCATTGGTGCTACCAACCGACCGGAGCAGCTCGACAACGCTCTGTGCCGTCCTGGTCGTCTTGATACACTCGTCTACGTTCCTCTTCCCGATCTGGCCTCGCGTATCAGCATCATCAAGGCTCAACTCCGCAAGACCCCTGTTGCTGATGATGTCAACATTGACTTCATTGCCCAGAACACGCACGGATTCTCTGGTGCCGATCTTGGTTTTGTTACTCAGCGAGCTGTCAAGCTCGCTATCAAGCAGTCTATTGCGATCGATATCGAGCGCCGCAAGGCTCGTGAGGCTGCCGGTGAGGATGTTGACATGGAGGTGGATGAGGAAGACCCGGTACCTGTGTTGACCAAGGCCCACTTCGAAGAGGCTATGCGCTCTGCTCGTCGTTCGGTTACCGATGTCGAGATCCGCCGATACGAGGCCTTTGCACAATCAATGAAGAACTCTGGTGGCTCAAGCTTCTTCCGCTTCCCCGACGCTGAGAACGCAGCGGGTGGTGGAGAGCAAAACACATTCGGCGCTGGTGGCGAGGACGAGGATCTGTACAACTAGAAAGTAACAGCTGACAGCTGGAACGAGTTGGTACAGGATCATGACGAATGGGCTTCCCTTTTTCATCACATAGCATGAGAGGCTATTGACGCCTCATGGATAGATGGAGGCGCGCGTAATTGCCGGCGCTTTTGACGAGATATCAGCAGTATCTTTCACGAATCAATGGCCTGAATGAGAATGCATGTTATCAATGAATTTGCTACGTTTTGCTACTGTGCTGTGTACATCTTGGTATCTAATCCTTCTTCGTGCTTCGTTGCCGAGCGCTTCCTGACCTCATCTTTTCCCGAGTAGCGGCTGAGACTCCAACATTACTGACGTATCATCGCTCAGGTGGCATGAGGGTGGCATAAGGGTATGTATGATCATAGACACAGGGTAACCTCAGTATCACTCGTGACAAAGATCCGGGAACCCCCTCAGCGTCATTCGAAGACGTCGCCGACCCGCTTTGCACGACTACGGTATTGAGTGTGCCATCAACACTGCCATGCGTTGAGCTTTCCTACTTGCATCTTCTTCCCCAACTGCGTCGACTCTGGCAACGACATTTTCGATATTGCTGTGCTTTGGAAAGCGAATAGTTTATGAGAGTGGAAACAATCACTTGTCGTCTTCGTATGTGATGTCGCACACCTTGTCCAACTCGTTCATAATCGTCTTCGCACCAGCGTCGATTGCCGATTGGGGTATCTTCAAGTCTACTTCCTCTCCGTTGTCCCCGTTTGCATTCGTCGTTCCGTTGGCTCCATCTACTCCGTTTGTTTGATCATACAGACCGCGCGTCTGCTCCCTGATCTTCTGCATGGCCAGATTCCTGGCCTCCTCGCAGGTAGTAGCTTGACGTGAGCGGAAAAGATGGGTAACGTAGGCTCTCAGAGCATCTTTGAACCCAGAGGCCCGCAGGGATTCATCGAGCGTGGATTCAATATTGCGGATGCCATCGCCAGAGAGGAGGGCCGAGTAGATGTTGTTCCGCAAATCCTGGGATATAGCAGTTTGGGCCTCAGTGGTGGTCACATTGATGGATTGGGACATGTTTCCGAGTTGGTGAGTCGTCGGTTGCAAAGGGAGAGAGGAGGGCTAAAAAAGGGAGGATGTTGGCCTAAAGTTTTCGATACCGGGCAAGCTACCTTGTATTGAAGTAGTAGGAGATGCTGTTCGCGTAGACGACGGAGAGCTGAGCGCACGTGGGATTGTGCTTTGAAGCTCGGAGGTACCCGGATGTCGTAATTTGGGATGCAGCGTCTCAAACGACTGGTCGGGGTAAGCTCGGCCATATACTTTTCGGCCACATATACTTTTCGGCCACCCAACCAAAGCAGCCACACAAAACAAAGTCGCGATTTTTAAGAAAGGAGCAAGGTCCAGCGGCTAAAGCAGGTGTGAGGCGTAAGGCGGAAAGTATAGGAGGTGGATCTTGTTCACCTTGCAGAGCCACATGAAGTCGATCGGTATGTGGGAGCCATAGCCATCAAGTAGAAGTAGACGATAGCCGCTAGAGGATAGTGAAGTGTTTAGTATAAAGATACGCCGCAACCATTCATATCCAATTAAGTTTGATGTCCATCCATTCTCTGACGTTGTGTAAAGCCAATTAGGTGTGCCCTGTGCGGGGAACCACGTTAATTGTAGATGCTTGCCCTTAAAGATAACTAGGCATTAAAGTTTAACGCCGACAGCTGAGATGGTCTTAATAATTAATACCCACTCACGATCCTCTAAAGATTTGATATAAGCCTTCTTCTTTAAAGAACTGGCAACCACTTAGGAGTTCGTACATACCCCTAGTGCAACTCCAGTCTCATCTATATTCCATATATCCTCATACTGTATGCCTAGCTCTATTCAAGTACGCTTAAACAGCTCAAGGAATGCTCGAATAGTCTCATAGCTAGCTGCCGTAGTCTGTGCGCTCTCGATCGTTCGGCCGACTATAGAGGCGACGCGTGGGTTGCGGGCGATGAAATGGGGTATCTATAGTTGCCCGAGAGGCTCGTGGTCGCCGTTCATGCAGAGGAGCCGGGTGGCCATTTCTCGTACGCGTGGATGGGAGGGAGGTTGTGCGCGTGAGTCCTCATCGAGTATCCAGTCTACTAAAAACGTATTCGGGCAGATGCCGGCAGAGATGGCCCTAGTTCAACGTTGGCGGCGAAGATCGCTCGACGCATGTGCGTGGTTTACCGGGTGCCGTTGCGGGCTCGTGATGCGAACGATAACTGGCAAGATTGCACTCGGCGGATGCGAACGTAGGTGGCTGCAGGATGGGGTTGGTGGGTTGGGATGGCTGCAGTGCAGGGCAAGAAGTGCAAGCAGCCAAGCAGTCCAGCAAGCCGCTGGGCGTGCGGTGCTTTCTGGTATGCGGCAGAGATGGGTGAGACCGTGAGAGTGAGTCAGACGCGGTGAAAGCTCGAGGTCGGTACCTGCATGCATGATGCCAATATTGGCTCCAAGCTCGTAGTATAACACGCACGGGCCTCTTTCCCGCTTTGGCTTCGGTGGCCCTGCTAGCCGCCTGTCGGACGGTATTGGAATTGGCATCCAGAAGCAGGCGACCCAGTCTACGTTGCAGTCCTAACTGCTCTCCCTCCTGCCCTGCACAGCCTGTCTCTGCTCTCTGCTCTGGACGGACATCCCCGGCGACGTCTCTCTACTCGACGCAAAAGGCCCAAGGCGTCTGCAAAGAACCATCGCAGCCCCCGACGACACGCGCTCCCCGATTAGGCGTCGACGGCAAAGCGCTCAACGACCGCCTGAGGAACACCTTCGCCCTCCCCGCCTTGCGCAGTGCATCTGAGGCCTTGGCCCAGGATATCCGACTTGCTCCCACTGGGGACGAAACACGCCGGCTCAATCTCGCTTCGTCTCAGACCGGGTGCCCTATCGACGACGCAGGCCCGGGCTACATCGCCATCGACAACACAGAACGTCGTCCCCTCGACGAGCCTGCGGAGAGGGCTTGGCAGCATCACCTCACTCCGCCCTCTGCCAACCCTCCGAAGCCCTGCGAGGCCGTCGACGTCACCCACGCCATGGCCTACACAACCAAGTACCACGAGGACTCAGATGCCGACGACGAATTCGAGCGCCAGGGCATATCGAGCCCGACACTGCCCGCCGAGTACGAGAGCTCCCCCACGAGCTCAGGCCCACTGAGCACTGAGCACACGCCCACCACCTTTACCCATTCACGCGACAGCAAGAGCAGTCCGACGGGGCACATAATGGAGTGGAACGAAGACCAGACAGCCGACTTCATCGCGGACCTGGGACTGGAGCAGTACTCGGATACCTTCGCCAGTAGGTGGCACCGCGTGCGGTCCAGCCATTGTTTGCTAATGCTTTGTTTGTAGATGAGGGTATTACAGGCGACGTGCTGGCGGCGCTACAGCATGCCGAGCTGAAGGAGCTGGGTGTCGGCAGCGTGGGCCACCGCCTTACAATACTCAAGGCCGTCTACGAGATCAAGATACGGCAGAACGTGCCCATGGACCCAGACGACTACGTCCCACTATGTGAGTCCATTGCCCTTCTCTCTTACTTTCCACGTCTAACCACCACCTCAGCTGCGGATACATCGGCACAGGAAGCGCCGCCAACACAAGACGACTTCGCCAAAGTTATTCGCGTAGTCCAGGCGCGCGACGAGCGCATACACACGGCTGAATCGGAGCTGCGACATCTCAGAGAAGACCTCAGCAGGGTCATGGACGAGAACAAGCGCTTGCGAGAGGAGATTCTGCCACTCGTGCGCATGCTAAAGGACAACCAACCCCTACCCACTCCCCACGAGCACTCTGTCACATCGCCACCTGCAACTCAAGAGAGATCTGGTGGAAGCAGTCTGTCGCGTAAGTTCTCCACCAAGAAGCTTTTCCTAGGATCTGCGCCAAAGAACCCCTCTCCAACTATCCAAGAACATCGTGCTCTTGTCGATCATTCTTCTTTGGATCCTTCCGCAGCAGCCGTGGCAGCCTCCTCACACCTCACAGCATCTCTTGGTGGTGGCTCGCAATTGTCGCCTAGCTCCATTGCGCAACACTCTCCAACATCCCCCGCATACAACCAGGGCCAAGGTCGCCAGTACAGTCGCGACATACCCCGAAGCGGGCACGATCACGACGGCAGCTCGGGATGGAGTCAAAACAACACATGGAACTCAGACTCGACTGCTGTGTCCGACCGTAATCGCGATCCCCGCGCTACGCCCGCACCACTGTCGTCACGACCGATGCGAAACAACGCTGCTCCAACACCAAACCCTGACGATCGCGATCGCGACCGCGATCCACCACTCTCTGGTGGCTCAAGCTCGATGAACGCCTCTGCATCTAATCCTGCATCCACTCCATCCACGAATCCGCAAGTTGAAATATTCAAATCGTTCCGAGTTTCTATCGACGACCCGTGTCACAAGGTGCTTCCAGTTGCGCTCAAGAAATACAACATCACGGCAGACTGGCGGCAGTATGCATTGTATATTGTACACGGCGATCAGGAGCGATGTCTAGGACTGAATGAGAAGCCGCTGATATTGTTCAAACAACTTGACAAAGAAGGTCGGAAACCGATGTTCATGCTTAGAAAGCACGCAGCACCACAAGAAGGCCATGTCAGTACTGTGGGTGGAAATGATGTACGGCCCGTCAACCCGCAGACAGAGAGCTTCGGGTGGGGTAACCAGAACAGAGGGACACCGCTACCTGGAGGCGTTTTGTAGACGACTACTACGCTATTTGATAAAAAAGGATTACTGTCTGGAAGAGGTTGACTTTGTAAGAATACGGTTTCCACTGAGAACGGCTTCTTGCGATATTGCAGCCGAACGAGCGTTGCAGTTGTGAACGCAATCACCGCAGCACGCAACGAAGATGGGATTAGTCTCTAAGAATCGACTTGCGATCAGGGAACATACAAGATGCCCTCTCTACAAAATCTTTGCGTGGCATGGATGACGCTTATCCGGCGCAATCAGCGCACCCACAGCATGATTGGAGTTTCAGCGCATCTGCAACCCTTGTACCATTGTACCATTTACATTCATGCCTGGGGAGAGAAAAGGCAGCGGCTTCATTTCGGGAAATTCTATTAAGAGAGAAACAAGGACAGGGTCAAAGAGTTTGAAGGGATAGAGATGAAGGTTTGGAGACGACGATGTCGTTGTGTTACTTTGAAGACGACAACATGAGGGATCCTGCAGCGAGCACCCCGCTGATTCATTCTGAACACGTTCGAGGCGTATAGCGAGCGTTGTCGTGCCGTACCCATGCTCTTTTTATTCAAAATGCAACGACATGTTGATTGCTGGTTTATCCATTCCGTCAATGCTTGCTCTCGTGCTCGTTAAAGTAAAGAAGCGCATTCTTTAATCCTTGACTAAGCTCGTGCTTTTGGCGTTCCTCACACATCCCGCTGTTTTATCCCGCAGTTTCAATTTTGCCGAGGAGAGTGGTAACTGTCGTAATACTGCATATACTCCTTATCTGCGTGCCAAAGACGCTCCTTCTTACTCTTCAATTCCACCTCATGGGTATCTTGATGCCAATTACCGTCCCATCTCTCCCTCTTTCCCCTCCCACTTTACAAAATCCCCATCAAAACGGCTTCGCAGCTTTCCTCGCCTCCGCCTTCCCACTAACAGGATCCCTAAACTCCTTCCAACTAACCGGATGCATAACCCTCCCCTCCTCACTCCTAGCCAGCACAACACCAAATTCATTTCGATCCGTAGCAACGTAATAGTTCCCACTGTCTCCCAGACTAATCACCGTGCCTCGCACCAAGTCCCCGACCCGGAAACTCTCTTCAATCTTGATCTTGTCCTTTTCCGTAGCCCGTATGTCTTCTCGCCGGATCTGCGCGGCAAAGGCTTCGCGGCAGACGGCGTCATCGATGACGAGTATCTCGGCGCTGGCGAAGCGGGGGCCCAGGCGCGTTATGCGCACTAGGACTGTGCTGTTGACTGTGGGGAGGAGGGGTACGCCGCCGCCTGAGTTGGGCCCAAGAATACCGGCATCGGTAGACGTGGGCGGGCGCGTTATGGAGAGGAGAGGCGCGAGCTTGGTGGGCTTGGACGACGTGTTCGTGGTAGCATGTGCTGGTGAGGACAAGACAGGTCCGGCTATTGAGGCGTAGATTTGTGAGTCGTGGATGTGCGTTCCGGGACCGGGACTGTATTTATCGATACTTCCGAGAAGTTGACCTGGTAGCGCTACTGGAGGAAGCGCCATTGTGGTGGTGGGTGTGTCTCGTTGAAGTTGTGTTCCGAAAAGACTATGTCTCTCTTTGACGGTACTAGTCGTAAGGCAGTATCTTGCTTTGGATATTTGGTGTATCGGTCGGTTCCACGTCCTGATACGTCGATTGCCTTGTCTCGGTCGTGTCTGGGCGGCGAGATTTGCGGGCGTAGTATTGAAGCCCTAATGATCGGTGTCGCATACTGGGATCTGTAACTTTTTTAGCTTCGGAAGCTTACGTCATTCGCCTAAACCTGCCGTAATGCACGCTGTTTGAAGTCATGTAAATTACGGCAAAACATGCTTAATTCCAACGACTAGTTATTACACTACGATGTTTGCTACGAAGCTTCATATCTTGCGCGTACCTGGCGCTAGACTCTGTGCGACAGCTGAAGCTTTGCTGCCCAAATCATACAGACACTTCCGCATAACTATGCAAAGTAGAAGAACGCCGGTTTTGCACCAACCATGTATCTTAGCACCTTGCTCCAATCGCCAAGCCATGCAATCCCACGCAAAATAGTCATGAAAATCATTCGCTCATGGTAACGTTCCGGTAGAAGACGTGCCCAATTTGACCCTCGGATAGGTTCATACGTGTTCCTTCTGTCCTGGGTCTGACTCTACGGTCTCTACGGTCCGGCGACTAAACGGCTTGGTAGAGAAGTAAGGGTTCACCGATGTTTTCTATCTCGGGAATGGTGCATTTCAGATCGAAGGCTTTTGATAGCACGATCTTGAAGATCTGAGAACGTGTTAGCACATGCCTGGCGATTGATATAGGGAGCTCTTACCTTCTGCACGTTGATGCTATGACTAGTTGAGCTGAAGATTAGACTGGCCTTCATTGCTCGTGCAAATCGTTTGGCCTGCGCATTGTCAGCCTTTTCCTCCCCATATTTTTAAGATGTCATGTGTACCTGGTTGGAAATCTCTTCCTGTTCCTCTCGTGGGAAGTTGACAAAGTGGTCGTACTTTGTGCCGACCAGAAACGGGATGGCAGTCTTATTGAAGCCGCGTCCCTGTCGATACCACTCCTTGATAGAATTCAGAGTGCTTTTCCGTGTCAAGTCGAACATGAACAGTATTGCAACGGCGTCATTGCAGACCAGCGGCAACATGTTGACGAACTCACGTTGACCACCCAAATCCCAGATGGAGAAAGTAATCTCAGTGTTCCGGATTGAGATGGTCTTTTCCATGAAGTTTACACCTGGGGTCGTTAGAATTTGCAACTTGTGACACGTGCTTGTGTAACCTACCGAGTGTTTGGATGTAGTCTTCGTCCCAGCTGCCCTCAACGTACTTGACCATTAGGCTGGTCTTTCCTATCTGCGCGTCTCCAACCATGCCAACCTTGATGACAACGCTAGCATTCTTGGCGGCTTCTTGCTGCTGCTGCTGTTGTTGTTGTTGTGCGCTCCGTGACTGCTCTTGGTACGAGTTTGACCGCGTGTTGCCCTCGGAAGTCGGATACCGTCCCATCTGTGAGCTTGGCCGCGAATGCGACTGACCCATGTGTGTCTCTTTGTTGGCATCATAGTAGCCGTGTCTCGGAGGTGTATCCGCGTCTGAGGAAGTGTTGAAACGCGAGCCGTTATGTGTGGTGTATTGGTACGCCGTGTCTGAATACGATGTTGACGGACGGTGAGGCTGCTCGTAGGGGTTGGGGCTGTTGTGATGGCTGGGGTTTTGGTTGAGGTCTGGTAGCGGTGTGACTGTGGAGGCCGTGATAGTCGAGCTCATGCTGTCGTCGGCGACGTCCATGGTCTGGTCCATGTGCTTCTGCGCTTCCTGGTCCCCTAGGACTGGCACTTGCTCGGGCTGCATTGGCTCGGGCTGCAGCTGCTCAGGCGGCACTTTCATGGCAGGTGCGTATGTTTGCGGCGCCGGTTCCTGACTCGAGTATTCTGGCTCCATGATTAGTGTGTCTCAGACTGCCAGTGGCCCCGCGGTCCGTGACTTGAGCTGAAAGCGCGCTGGCACGCGTCGAGAGGGTGAATGCAAGCTGAGGGTGTATTTTCTTCTTTCTTGGCAATCCGTCTACTCGTGCAGTTCCGTGCAAAATTCAGGGGGAGACTTTGTATTACGGGCGCGGCCTTTGTATTGTTGACCTGGGATGTGCGCGATGCGATTGGACTGGGGTAGCGCAGTGTTTCCCTTTAGAGATGCAAGCACCTAAGAGGGGGATGCCGACTAGCGCGCCCCGATACGCCGATCGATAAGCCTCAAAAAAACATTACCGGTAGGCGGGACAATTTTGGACGACCGCGACCAAGACATCCAGAACAACACCACACACAACCACACAATATGGCGAAGCGACCTGCAGACTCGGAGCAAGAGCAGGAGGCTATCAAGAATGGAGAGCGTCCTATCGGGGTTGACCAGCCGAACGACGTAGGCGACTTTGAGGATGAGTTCGAAGACGAGTTCGAGAGTGAGGATGAGATTCTAGAGGCAGGCGTAGACGGGCGTCCGGACGATGAGCGCGAAGCCGAAGAGCGTGAGAGTGCGTTGTGGGAAACCCATGTCTTGAAGCCAACGACTAACGCCTCCAGATGGTATGGATGTCGACCAAGACACCTTCATTCCCGGTCGACACAAACTCTCACCAGGCGAGACGCTGAACCCTGATCTTTCCACATATGAGATGCTGCACGCGCTCGAAGCGCCCTGGCCCTGTTTGTCATGCGACATTGTACCCGACAACCTAGGCGCAGACCGCAAAACATACCCCGCAACCGTCTATTCTGTGGCTGGCACACAGGCGGCGCGAGGCAGGGACAAGGAGAACCAGATCATGGTTATCAAAATGAGCAGTCTGTCGCGCATGGAGAAGGAGGACGAAGAAGGCGATGACGACGAGTCAGACGACGAGGCCTCAGATCCCATCCTGGAGACCAAGTCGATACCATTGACGAGCTGCACCAACCGCATACGCGCCCACCAAACGCCGCAAGCCACATCCGCCCAACCTCCTACGACTCTTACCGCTGCCATGACCGAGTCAGGACAGGTTCTAATCCACGACGTTACCCCACACCTTACAGCCTTCGACACCCCCGGTACAACCATCTCGCCCACACAAAACAAGCCTGTCTGCACGATTCGCGCACATGGATCGAACGAGGGTTATGCACTGGATTGGTCGCCTATCGTACCAGAGGGCAAGCTCCTGACGGGTGACTGTGCTGGAAAGATTTTTGCGACAACAAGGACACAGGGTGGAGGTTTTGTGACAGACACCACACCGTATACCGGCCACAGTGGCTCAGTAGAGGAGCTCCAGTGGTCACCGACTGAAAAACACGTATTCTCCTCCGCGTCGAGCGATGGCACAGTCAAGATCTGGGACGCGCGGTCAAAGTCACGGAAGCCCGTGCTCAGTGTGCTAGCCTCAAAGACAGACGTTAATGTACTGAGTTGGTCGCACCAGACCGCACATCTCCTTGCTACCGGTGCAGACGACGGCGAGTGGGCAGTCTGGGATCTGCGACAATGGAAGCCATCTACCGACATGTCGAGCGAGAAGAAGACTTCACCAGTTGCGTCGTATACTTTCCACAAAGAGCAAATCACCTCAGTGGAGTGGCATCCTACAGACGACAGTATCGTGCTTGTATGTGCCGGCGACAACACACTCACTCTATGGGATCTAGCTGTTGAACTCGACGACGAAGAGAGCAAGTACACAGCAGGCGTACAAGACGTACCACCACAATTGCTGTTCGTGCACTACATGGAGCAAATCAAGGAGGCGCACTGGCACCCGCAGATTCCGGGTGCCATTATGGCTACAGGAGGATCAGGATTCAACGTCTTCAAAACGATCAGTGTATAAAGCAGAGTCGCATCTGCCAATAATCCCAGACTTCTCGCCCTGCTTCTGTTTCTGCATTCCAGCGCGTAATTTCCTCCTTTGTTACGTGCTATCACGTTACATGCTCTTCACCCGAATCCGGTCAACAAAGAGCTAGAGACCAGTCAATCCCGAAAGCATCTTCCACGTCATATTTTGAGACCAACTTCACCTGCCATGTTTCTAACATGCCAATTCGCCTGGAGAGCATCTACAACGCCTTTCTACAGTCTTCTGCTTCTTCCACTTTCCCCAGCGAAGAAACCACAGCCCCCAATACCCAATGGAACAAGTCGGAAACAACACCAGCGCCCCATGTCATCGAAACTCGAATCCTCATAATAAACTCACCATCCAACACCCTTCCCCTTACCCCTCACCATCTCTATCCCATGCATTATCACGCCTTCAATCTCTCTTTTCTGCAACAGTACCGCAGAACCTATCCTCCAAAGCCAACGTTACCACCAACTACAACTCTTGTAACCTGGCCTCATCCCAACCAATGAAAACAACAGATATCTCCTACCCAGAATCCTACCTCCGCACTCCCATCTACGCGCTACCCTTCCCGCACCCCAAATGGCACGTTAGACCTGGTACAGGGGACGTGTACGAAGTTACATGTCCGATCTGGGAGGAGTATGATGCTGAAGTGGGTTATTCGGATAGTGTGGGGGAAGTGAGAGAGAGTGTTGAAGGTAATAGCAGTGTTGGAGGTGGTGTTGAGGGTTGTAAAGGGAAGAGTAAGAAGGAGGATAGTAAAAGGAGAAAGAGGAGAGCGGACGACATCAATAAAGTAGGTAATGAGGATGTGAAGAGAAAGAGATGTAGAGAGTCGTAGGAAAATTGTAGGGAAAAGGGCGCAAGTTTACACCACGATACTTCAAATTGTTAAAGTCCTGGGGACAGACAGAATGAGTATCATAGTTGAATTGATGGATGGATGGATCTACACAGGTCTCTGTATAGGCTTGATCTGCACTGCCGTTGTCGAAGCACCAGACATCGGGAACAGTGGCATAGCGGCCTCATTCATTTCGCGAATCTTTTTAATCAGATTGCTGTTGCGTTGTTAATCCCCTTATTATCAGATCAAAAGATGTCGACTTACCTAACAGGCAGATTCAGCCTATCCTGTTCTCTCCAAAGAATACCTACAACCTTCTCCCGCCCTCTGCTGTGATCTTCCAAATGCTCTGTAATCAACCGTCTACCCAACTCTTTACTGCATCCATAGATTTTCTGGGTACAGCCGTCAAAGCTGCAAATCCACGAATTGCGGGGGCCGTTGGGTTCGTATGTTGGTAAGGGAGTTGTTATTATCGGTGGTGATACTATTGGTTTGGTGTTTGCTGATGATGATGCTGGTCTTGCGTGGGCGGGGAGATTAGAAGGTCGGTAGCGGAGTGGGAGTGGTGACACAGCAGTGGCTTCTTCTGAAGCCGAGTCCGAGTCGCCGGTTGTGGGTGGAGAATCGGGAGCTATGGATACACTGGCTGTACGTTTCCGTCGACCCTTCTCTTCTTCGTCTGCATCCGTGTCGTCTAGTTTTCTCTTGTCGCGACCTGTTGATAAGGCTTGGGTCGGTGTGTCGATGCCCTTATCTTCATCACTACTCTTCGCTTCGTCACTCTGCTCGGCATCTGAGTCATCGCTTGCTGGGACGGGCGCTTTCCCCTTTCCACCTTTCTGTCTGCCTGGCTCGATACTGACCCCTTTACTCTTGCCAGAAAACTTTCCGCTCTTGGGTCGTAGCACAGACAGCCGGCCTGGCTTCCGTCTACCTGGTGGTCTACGCACAGGTGTTGATATCGCATCTTCCACTTCATCGTCAGGTGTATCCGACGATTCGTTCTCTCCATCTCTGAGAGTTCCGTGGTCTTTCCGTGGTTTCAGCTCCACACTTTCAGCTCGTCGTTGTTCGGTTGCAGACAGGTTATGTCCAGCTGCTAGTTCTTGGTAGATGGGTTCATAAGCGAAATATTGTACGGCTTTCCGCCGTGGATGATCCATCATGTAGCACAAGTTCTGTGCATGTACCAGGAGTACATTCCTTGCAGTCTCCACCTCCTCAATCTCGTATCGTTTGACAACTAGTTCTGCAACTCGATCCACTGTGACATGGTTTCGTCCTGCCCGTAGAACACGTTGGTTCACTGCTTTTTGCATGAACTCGAAGAGTGCTGCTGCCTCCCACCAATTGTCGTCTTTCTTTGGCGCTTCCACAGGTTTCCGTGTTCTAGCCTTCCCGCGAGCCCTCTTTGCTGCCGTATTTGTTTGTACCATTTTCGAAGCTGGCATTGTTGTAGATGTGGATTTGGGAGGTCTTCCTGAGCGTTCAGGTTGGGTTGGTTCGATTTGCGAATAGCGTCCCACAATGCGTGCTTTGCAGTTGTCGAAGTCTTCCTGCACGTATGTTAGATCGAGACTATGGACCCATTTAGGTGTTTCTTGCCGGGAACCTGCGTCTGAAACGCTGATACAGAGGGGTACTACTCCAACTCAGTCCTTGGGCTTTGTTCAGAAAGCACATCATAAGAAAAAGATGATGATGATCAAACACCCTCTCAGCCATGGCCACGTCAGTGCAGGGAAAGCGTTCGTCCTCTGCATACTATGTCGTATTAGCATACCCTCTACTCCTATTTCAACAGTCCAGACATGTACGAACCTCTTGGAAGACCAGTTCTGCACTGGGCCCGCTGCTCTTCTTTTGCGACTCGCTATAGATGTCGGTGACGAAGTACAAAAGTTCCACAGCCTGTACCATGTCGTCGTATATCGGCTTGTATTGCGCTGTCGGCCGTATTTCGAACCAGCCTGCATTGCCTTGCGCCCATATCACGTATGCGCCGTCGGTCATTTCGCCGTAGGAGAAGCGTGTTACATTGCGTAATTCGATGTCCATGGGCCTGTATGGTTTCTTCAAGACTGCAGTTACATCAGTCGAAGCCCCTTCCGTAGATGTCACGTCTAGAAGCCAACAGCGCGCCTCACATACGGTATTTCAGCTGACCGCGCTCTGGAGTCTCCAATCTCCCTTCCACTCTAAGCGGTGTGTCTGCATATGCGGCAAGAAGGCTTGCAGGCTTGCCATTGCTTTCGAAGACGATTCGCGCATCGCTTAAGACAAATATCTCCCAGTCGTCGGCATTGGTGTTGGAGGCGTCGAGCGGCCTCAGTATTTCGGATTCTGGAGCAGTCATTTTGAGATGTGACGCGAAAAATGTTGCGTGCTGCGATGCTATGTGTATCGGCGGGTCGACCCAAGGTGAAAGAAGCGGCGGGGATCACGTGAGGCGGGCGCGAAGAGCGCGACACGGGGGATGCGCGCCCAGGGTTGCAGGCACGTGTGTTATCGATAGCTGAAGTACCTGCATCACTCGACACTCTTTTCTTCTTTCACCCAGCACGCTCGGCCATTGTCGAGTGAGTGTAGCTTCGCCCACTTCTTATCGCCTCTCTATATGCCCAAAGCTTGATGGTTTTATCTGTGTTTCATGTAAGAGCTGTCAAGTCAGACAAAATACCCATCACCTCCAATCACCCCTTCACACCCAAGTAATTCAGCGTCAACGTGTTCAGGCTACGCATGGCCGCAATGCAGATATCTAGGGATACCCGAAGAGGGAATTTCATGCAAGTTACACAGGAGAAGGGCGCTAAGAGGCTGATTCATCAAAGTTACGCGAAATTTTTGGTCAACCACTAATTCCCGGGCGGTTTGATGACATGGAAGGTGGACGTCATGTTCAAAATGGGGATAGATTACATTATACTAACAGTGGGTATCTTAAATCCAAACAACGGCTCATCAGGTCGTCTTTCATACTGCAGCTTCCTCAGCAGCCTCCTGCTTGCGTATCTGTTCTTCTAGTCGTTTCTTTTCTGCTTGCTTCAACCTCATCATGGTGACCTCTTCTAAGCTCGGGGTCTTCGGACTAAAGGAGAATTTTGGCGTTCCTAGAGGCGTGCCTCCTGCGCCCTTCCCTACACCTGGACCGAAAGATGTTCTGAAGGACTTGTTCTTCGGGGTGGAAATGGGTGTTGACGGGGCTGATGACGCATCACCATTGGTTGGCGATATGAGATCGGGTTCTCCGTTCGCCCATGACACGGATTCGAGCGACGGGTAGTCGGACTTCCCGTCCAAGACAGCGGCATGCGCGTGATCAAGACGTGTGTATACAATGAAGACGATGGCGATGGTTTTGCGGTGCTTCTCCCCTGAAGGACGAATCTTCTTATCTCTGCCCATAACTACGCTGTCAATCTTGCCATATTTCGTAAACATGCTCGATACCTTGTCCTTGTCCCAATCTGTAGCTTCGCCTTCTCGCTGAAACCGGACCTTGACTGTGCGATCGATCTCGGCGGATTCTCCAGGCTTGGGGGCTTGCGGCTCAGGGCTCTTCTCGACATCCATGAAGCTCGCCTCATCCTCTTCTTTACGTTTTCTCTCCCTGAGCTCCTGGGCTTCCTTTCTCCGCCTCTTGCCGTCTTCAGCTAGTCTTTGTACTTCTTGCTCCCTTCTCTCTGCTTCGTTCATGTCTTCTGCCCTCTTCCTTTTCAGGGTAGTCCCCTCTCGTTCCCTTCTTTCCAGATCATCTTTCATCTTACGCCGCCGACCATCCAACAACTCATCCTGCAGCGCCTTCTCGCGCCGCCTAGTACGCGCGCGGTCATATTCGCCCTTGAGCTTCTCATCTATAAGGATGTCGCGTGCCCATCCTAGGTAGATGAAGCGATCGGCTGCATCTTTGTTTTCGGGGTTCTTGTCGGGATGGTATCGTATTGAGGCCTTGCGGTAAGCTTTCTTGATGGCAGCTTCTGGCGCATCGAAGGCTACGCCGAGCAACTCATAGAAATCCTCAGTACTGGACTTGGCGAGGTCTTCGAGATCCTTGTTGGTGTCGCTCATAGTTTCGAGTGTTTGCAGGCGTGCGCGAGAAGTTCGAGACCTAGGACGGCACGTTGTCGCGTGGGAAAGAAGGTGAAAGTCGCAAGTGGAGTAGTGGCACAATGCTGCAGAAACATGTGAGATGATCGCCCACTAACGCGTCTTCCGGCTTGGCGCGTGTGCTCGGAACGGCTTCCGAAGATTTCACCAAGCTAGAGCTTCGAGCTTCCCTAATGTCACTGTCACCCCGCTGATGTCAATCGCATCTTTAGTCAAGCGCGCAATCATGACTACTCCGCCGAAAGAGAGTCGCAAGGTGCTCGAAGGTATCTTCGCCATCAATAAGCCGCAATGGGCCTCCTCCGCCGGCGTCTTGCGCGACCTCCAAGTCCATTTCTCTCGCTCGCCTCTCTTCGCACCCTGGCTCGAAGCTCAGAAACGCTCCCTCATCATCGCGGATGCCAAGCCAAAGCACCTCAAAAACATCAAAGCAAAGCTCGGCCATGGCGGGACACTCGATCCAATGGCTACTGGAGTCCTGATCGTCGGTATGGGCAAGGGCACGAAATGCCTACAACGATTCCTCGAGTGCACAAAGACGTATGAGTGTGTGGTGCTTTTTGGTGCAGCAACAGACAGCTACGATGCTGTGGGCAGGATCGTGAGCAAAGCGGATTATGAACATGTCACCAAGGACTTGGTTGAGGAGAAGCTGGCGCAGTTCCGCGGCAAGATCATGCAAAAGCCGAGTGTTTTCTCTGCGCTAAAGGTCGGCGGTAAGAAGATGTACGAGTACGCAAGAGAGGGCAAGGACATACCAGAGGTGGCTGCGCGGCCGGTCGAGGTAGAAGAGCTGGAGCTTATCGAGTGGTTGGAACCAGGAAGTCATGACTTTGCCTGGCCGAAGGAAGAGGTGGATGGCGCTGAAATGGAAGGCGCAAAGAAGCTGATGGGTATCCGGAAAGAAGATGCTAAAGTCTACTCCGATACAGCGGCACGAAGAGGGCGAAAGCGATCAAGATCACCAGAAAATGATCACGTCGAGGGCGCAGGGCAGCAGCCGAAGATACCGAAGAGAGACTCCGAGCCCGCCATGTCCGGCGCTTTGCCAGCAGAAGAAGCGCCCACCGAGGTCGCCTCTACCGAGAACGACGTCACGGAAGTCAGTGTCGAAGCATTAGTACCAACAGAAGAAAAACCTGTGGCCTCTTTAGAGCAAGCAAAGGCAACAGAAAACATATCACCGACCACTCAGGATCCTGACATTAAACCCACCGACGCTACCACAGTATCAGCTACATCCGCGCCGACTCCACAGCCCCCAGCAGCCCGCCTCCGTATGACAGTAACGTCTGGCTTCTACGTGCGCTCTCTTTGTCACGATCTAGGTCTAGCCTGTAACTCTCTCGGTCTAATGTCCTCTCTTATTCGCTCCCGTCAAGGCGATTACACGCTCGGCCAGAACGTTCTGGAGTACACGGACCTAGAAGACCCATCGAAGTGGGAGCCCCAGCTCCAGAAGCAACTCGAAGAGTTCATGGAGAAAGAAGGTTGGGAGGCGGAGGATCTAGATGATGATGAAAGCTGGGAAGAGAAAAAGAAGGCGTTGATGGAGCAGCGGAAGGACGGTGATCGGGATAAGAGCTACAGGGGCGGTGGAAAAGGCAAGTGGAGTTCAAAGGGCAAGGGAAAGTATGGGCGAAATGGGTACTCGAAGAACATGGACGGTGGACAAAAATGAGAAATTGGTAGCACTATGACTTGTAAGATGATACCCCATGAACCCGAAAAAATAGCGAGTATGGTAGTCGACTGTGAAACTATAAGAAGAAGATGTGTGTCAAC
Source organism: Alternaria gansuensis (assembly GCA_009289805.1). Taxonomy (NCBI): domain Eukaryota; kingdom Fungi; phylum Ascomycota; class Dothideomycetes; order Pleosporales; family Pleosporaceae; genus Alternaria; species Alternaria gansuensis. The sequence continues at coordinate 125,022 of WBOK01000074.1, forward strand.
AGGTGGAACATGCAAACAAGGTTTCGAACATCAGACGCTCCAGCATCAAACCTCTGTCCTCGAATTCCTTCGACTTAGACTCTATCTCAGACTCTGAAAACTCCTCCGTACTCCCATCACGGCATCCCCCGCGCCTTGCAGCCCCTTCGCCTCATCCCTCCGATCCTCATGATTGATGAACAAGAACGATAGGACCATGATCACTGCACCAACCCAATACAATGCAGACGCATACTGCGCATCCAACACCATCTGCCCAACAAGACTGCACGGGATCGTGAGACTAAGACCGACAGTGACAATTAGCGGAGAAGTAAGCAGCATAGCATACGCCCAGCAAAAGTCCGATATGAGGGATGACGCGCTATTGATAAGCACGATGTTGAGGATGCGGGATGTTGGCGGGAGCTCAAAGGGTTCAACACCAGTCAGATGCAGGATGATGAAGCCAGGCCAAAGAAGCAGGACGTTAGCCAAGCCTACGAGACCGAAGAAGAGCGGCATGTTGACTTTTGTTTCATCGCCAATCCGCGCTTTCATGAAGACGGCGTAGAATCCATAGAGTACGGCAGATACAAATGCCATAACATCGCCGACGGCTAGTTCTTTTGGTGTCTTGTGTGGGAAGGTGCCTCGATTCTCATCGGTATCACCGGATACGTCGACTAAGGAGATGAGAGCCACGCCGCCGAGAGAAGCGAGTACGCCGAGGAGTTTGAGCAGCGTGAAACGCTCAACGCGCATGACGGATCCGAGCAGTAACGTCCAGATCGACGATGTGGAAGCGAGGACTGTCGAGCTGGCGACGGTTGTGTATTCGAGACATGCAGCTGCAAAATAATTTGCCAGAAACCAGAGGAGACAGAACTCAATGGCTAGCTTCGCTGTGTCTTTCAGAGTCAAGCCTTCGTCTATGTCCTGCTCCTTATCTTTTCCGTTTCTAAAACTCTGGGAGCCATGGAGAGAGGATGACAAGAGAACTTCAGCTGCCTCGTCATTTCTGGGTTCATGCGAAGACGATGACAAAGAGGAGGATTCGTGGTCGCGGAGCAGTTTCCATTTCCCTGCTTGCCGTTGCAGAAGATCGTGGACGTGTGCTAGGATAGGCTGATGTTGTTGCCGCGCGCCATTCGGACGGCGACGATCGACCCATAGGTGATGGAGGAACAAAGGCAGAAGAGGTATGATGAAGAAAGTCGTGTTTACGTAGGTAACAAAGTATGGTTTCGAGTATGAGTCGTCTGCGAACATCGTCTGTTTACTCATCAGCTATGCGATTACTACCATCTTTGTTTCCATGTCATCCAAGTGAAGACGAAGTACGTACACTCGCCAGGAAATTACTAGTCGTCCACAGGAATACTGTCGCAAGTAGGAGTACTATTCCCACTGCATGTCTCACTTTGCTCGTCCAAGCTCCTGTCTTCTCTCCCTCGGCCCACTGACTGGCCTCACTTGTTGGGCTCTCGAGATAGTCTTCCCCGCGCAAGTACGCACTTTCGTCAGAGACGTCGCTAACGCGTGGACTTAGCGGCCTTGTCTCAACATCCTCTTCTCTTCTGGGTATCATTTTGAAAGGATGTGGAAATTATCGTAGGTTGCGTATGGCCAGGTCGGTCAAGGGGGATCTTCGGCGATAAGCGGGCTCACGGTCGGGGTACGCGTCGAGGCATGGAAGTGGATGCGAGCGCCCATGAAATTAATCGTCTATCGAAGAAAGCTGAAGATGAAGATGGAGAGTATAGTGGTACGGGGTGGCGGCGTGAGACGCGACACGCGGACGCTTAATAAGAAGGTATCTAAGTTCCGGGGGGAATGCTTGGGGTGTCCTCGTGTCTCAAGAGGCTGGTTGACAGAATTGTGGCGGTGCCGCCTGAGCCACAGCCCCACGTCATCACAGAAACACGGACGGTGCGGGCAGAAGGTACGCGTCCATAAAGCACTCCAGGTAGAAGCATATAGTTGTTGAATGTATTTGTATATTGGTAGGCAGCTATATGAACAGGCAACGATAAACCCATCCTTGATGATAGATTACAAGAAAACAAGATGCTCCTGCACAAGAAGCATGTTCAACACCAAACTCCATGCAAATTCCAGATGCAAGACGGCATTGCGGTAGATGGAGGTCCATTGTCGGCTCTTATGAATGACGCTTATTTCGTGGTGGCATACACTAGCATGCGCAACCGCCTTCGTTGCCCTTGAGGTCGATCGGAATTGTCTCGGGGAAGTCGTTACTGAAGTCACCCACGTCCTCTTGTGCTAGAGCCTGTCGTGCGATAACTACGGATGTTAGCTTCCGAACGCTGGGTTCTGGCGTGATATCGAATTTGCCTTACCTTCAAAAGCTTGCTCAACGTTGATAGCCTCTTTAGCACTGGTCTCGAAGTAAGGGATGCCGCCTTTCGATTGGCAGAACGTCATGGCACGCTTGGATGAAATCTTTCCCTGTTAGGTTGTAGCCTTTGGTGGTGGTTGGAGACACTTACCATCCTTTTGCTCTCCTCCACATCGATCTTATTGCCAATGACGACCTATCTCAGTCAGTACAGATGCCCTCCTAATCTATCCGCATGCACATACAAATGGGAAGCTCTCTGGATCCATCGGGCTAGCCTGAACAAGGAATTCGTCCCTCCAGCTGTCTAGAGTATCGAAACTCTTCGAGTTGTTCACATCGTATACGAGCACGCAGCAGTCGGCACCACGGTAAAAGGCAACACCGAGCGACTGGAAGCGCTCCTGACCGGCAGTATCCCAGAGCTATCCAGTATTAGCTGAATCCATTTGCCCAGTTTGGTCTGTACACACCTGCATCGTTACTAGCCTGTCGTCGACCAGCACTTCCTTGGTCAGGAAATCGGCACCAATGGTGGCTTTGTAGCTTGCGCTAAACTTCTTGTTGACCTGTAGGTGCCGCGTAAGCCTTTTTCCATGTTCTCTAGCCATCATTCGCATCGCGTATAGCTCCAAGATGGATTCATCGTACATATTGGTTCATCAAGCTCGTCTTGCCGACCCCGCTGTCTCCGAGGATAATGACCTGCGTGCATTAGCGATGAAGTGCAGGTACAGTCTAAAGTTGCAGTACCTTGAGGAGAACCTTCTTCCTTGACGCCATCTTGTAGAGTGTGTATGTAGAGTGGGAAGACTAGGTACAGCGCGGTCGATTCGAGGCGCGACGCACGGTGCTTCGAAGTGGTGTGGAGTAGACTGCGCAGGTGATAGGCCGAGGTAGTAAAAATCTATGCAACACCGGTAACTAGGTTTGGAGAGGCTCGGCGAAGTAGGAGGTTCAGTGTGCTGCTTTTCTGGCGCAGATACGGTGAAGATATGTGCAGCTTCGTTACCAGAGATCGATAATGGTTGATGTCAAGCCCGGGCACGGACATGACGCTAGCCGCCCGTCCCCATGGTCTGGTCCAGCCACACACCCACCTGACGCTTCTTTCACCGGCATGCCTACCTGAGTGCCACTATGACACCCAAATACGAAAGAGGAATACATTCTCGTATCAAGAGTTTTGACAGATGCTGACAATGTCGCCCTTCATGAACTCCAGCGCAACTCTGGACCTGGTTCATGCTGGTATATAGCCTCGTATGCTTCGAAGCCCTGAGGCTATCTCGTTTGAGCCTGTCACACGTACTGCCACGTAGCACTGATGTCGCATTTCCATTAGCCAAACTTCCTACACTGTTCAAGCTCATACATCTTCGCATGTCTGACGACACCCTGTATTCACGATGCACGCGACTTGTGTTATGCCTCATGTACCCAAATCTGCGATTGCGTCCTGCAGCCTCCAGATCACTGTAGCAATTAACAAATGATTTATATCAGACTAAAGTTTTCAGTTCTAAACCACAAAATGACTGGATGATTAGGTTTAGTTGCTGCTACAGTATCTACGCCTCACCTCAGATTACTACTGTCTAAGGATCGCATCTTGGATCTGCCTCAATACTCCCCTCAGTTATGAAGAGCCGTGCGCTGTTGTAACCCATACACCCTTGATTGTTTTATCTGGCGAATACTGGGCGCCGAGTATGGCAATATGGAGTCCATGTTCGTCCATCTCGTCATCGCGAGGGAAGTCAATATGCGGGTGCTGTCGCTGGGTTCAGGTGGATTAATTCATAATGCAATTGTTGTTCATGGCGAAGGATATGGAAGGGATGACCTTCATGGTCTGAGGGCTGTTGGCGGAGAGTTTAGTTCATGAGGAAGGATGGTATACACAATATAACGTACGATGGAGTCCGATGATTATGGATGGCGTCAGTGAGATAACTCATATATTAAATGTACTGTAGTTACCCCTAACGTTGACCTTTGATCTCATGAAGGAAAGGAAACAGCTCGATCTATGAAATACTTGTTTCTTGGCAGAGCGTAGACTTGCACTACAATTGTAGTTCTGACGGCGCCCTCTCTTTTCTTGAGTACCCTCAATCTATTGACATAACCCTAACGTTGGCACCAAATCAATCAAACGTGTTCGCCATGACGAACGCAGATCCGCGACAGACAAGCAAACATTCATTGACTAGAAACCCAATGTGCGGAAGGCTAAGCCGGATAAGTACATGATGAAGAACACGAAGATCGAGTTTGCACGCCTGGCGCCGTTATCTTGAATAGTACACAGCAATGATCAAGCTACAGGACGTGCCCACGTCGGTCTCAATAAAAACCCCGCAAGAGCAGAACAAGGGCATGCAAATAAAGGCTAGAGGCTAGAGGAGAAGACTTCGTCACAAAAGAGGAAACGCTAATCGACATTTGAGAAGGAGAGATGTCAAAGTACGACGAGGGACATGAGCAAGCGACGGATTGCGACGCCGAAAGCGAACAGGACAAAATATAACGAGAGGAATCACTCCCTTCCATTAGTGCTATACTCGCGACTCATGCAGTGGGGGACTAAAGAGTCAAAAGTGGAAGGGTCGTATTGCCGATGCCGACACGCAAACGAATGCTGGTGTAGGAAGTTTGGTTAGGTACCGGTATGGTGAGGAGAAGAAGTGCGAAAGTCCGGCGCTAGCGGCGGCGAAGTCTCGAACGTTGTGCTCATATCTTCTCTCCTTTTTCTCTCATCCCAAATCGGTTTTATTGCGCAGCATAGTTGGTCCACTTTGTCTTGTTTGCTCTCTGATGTCTGTGCTGTATGGACAATGTTAGTTTCCATAACGTGCACCATGGGCCATGGTCGCTTTGCAGCTTCTCCGCGTGGGGATCCGAATGGTGCCCATAGTTTTGGTTGACGACCAGCCACAACACAAATACTATATGATATCGCATCGGGAAAAGAGTTTGTTGTGATGTCTTTGTCTACTCAGCTGCCTGTAGTGCTTTCAACCGTTGCTTAGACCATGTCGCAAACCATCGCCACCGGAACGGAAACGATGAGCTTACCAGAAACTATGAGAGCATGGCAATGGTCGACGTGTGGTACCACGCTCGAAGACGCGATAGAGCTCAACGATTCAGCGCCACTGCCGACAGCGAAGCGATCACTCGCAACTGGGGAGTCTCTTATCAAAGTCCAGGCTGCCTCTCTGAACCCAGTCGACTACAAGCTTGCAGAGCTACCAGTAGTTGGACGAATGGCCATCCCAAAACCGGCGACGCCCGGACTTGATTTTGCTGGAAGAGTGGTTCAAGTAGGACCCGGCTGCGACGTCAAGGTTGGGCAGCTGGTTTTTGGCAAGCTCGAACCAAAGCAGCAGTTTGGCACGCTTGGAGAGTACATCATCAGCTCAAAAGCTGGAACTGTACCGATACCTGGTGGTGTATCAGTCGAGCAAGCAGCGACGCTGGGAGTGTGTGGGCTTGTCACATACCAGTGTCTTGCGTCAAATGTAAAAGCTGGTGACAGGGTACTCATCAATGGTGGGTCGGGAGGTACAGGTACATTTGCAGTACAGATTGCGAAAGCTTTGGGATGCCATGTTACTACGACTTGCTCAGGTAGGCATGTCACATTCGCGACTGCGACGCGTCTTCTGATCTCTCACAGGCGCAAATTTCCAACTATGCAAGGATCTTGGAGCTGATGAAGTGATCGACTATCGCGAAAACGATGTTCCTACCCTTCTGGCAAGCAGCTCAAAGCACTATGATATGGTCCTCGATAACGTTGGTCACCCGTTCGAGCTCTACTGGAAATCTCCCTCCTTCACAAAGTCCGGAGTGAAGTACGTCCAGATCGGATCTCAAGTCAGCTTGCCCTTCATCTATGATCTCGCGTTCCGCTTCCTGATTCCCACGTGGCTTGGAGGCGGGAAACGGCCCTTCTCGTTCGGCCTTGCTTCTACGAATCACACAGATTTCATCAAACTAGGCAGGCTTATCGCAGACGGGAAAGTGAAGCCTGTCATAGACGAAACATTCACATTCGAGGATGTTCCCAGAGCGTATGGGAAGCTTAGAACGGGCAGGGCAAAGGGAAAGATTGTCGTCAGAGTGGGAAGCAAGTAAATTACTGGCGGAATGACACGAAAGAACTGCTGCCTTTATAATCAAATAAAGCTGCTTCTTTATAGGAGACTGAATGGCTTCGGCCTTTTAAGACAACCTTTTGATGTAACTAAACATTTTGTAGACACCTTTTTAGTAAAAAAAGATTTATTGCTAACAACAGGTATCTAGGCTTATGTCCTCTTGTTTAGCATTGCTAGCACGCAATTAGTGTGTTGTATGTTTAGACAGAAATAAAAATATGCAATATCCTTTTAACTAACTATCTTAACTAATAACTATTTACTACTAACCGCAACTTTTATTGTCCTGTCGCTATTTTAGCAGTATTATAGTTGCTGTATTTAGTGCTTATTTTTAGATGTAAATAAACAACAACAGCATTACTATTTATATATAGCTTTTTTATTCTTAAAAGTAACTTATAAAATTCTCTTACTTATTAGTTTATTCTAGCTACTTAATGTAAGGCTGAATACCAAATAAGGATACGGGATGCTAGAGATAGAGGGATAATAGTGTATTGCCTGTGGATAAGAGACGAATCGATATCGTCTCGACTACGATATCGTATCTCTACTTATACTAGGGTAATCTAAGGTCATATGGCCTATTTAGACCTAACCTAGTCGCGTCTAACCTCAGCCGTGCCGAACTAATCCGGTCTGACCTTAGCTGTGCTGAACTAATCCGGACTAGGCTAGCTAAATGTCTAGTCCTAACATTATCCCCCTTCTTAGAACTAATCCTCCTAGATTAGTAAGACTAGGGTAAGATAACTTAATCTTAGCTATAATACTGTAGTTAGTACTATGTTGTTAAGTAGAAAGTAGGCTTTCTTTAGAGTATAATTGTGTAATTTTCTAAAAACTTTATATTATATTTTACCTTTACGTTAAGCGTCTGTGCGCTAGAAGCTTTTAAAAGGCCTGCTAGCGTCTTAGCGGGGTTATATAGGCTTCTTTTAAGTTTTCTTACCCTTCTCTCTACACTCTACTTAACAACAACTAGTAAGTCTCTCTAAATTTTAAAAATCTAGTCAGTCCTAGTAATAGGCTATTATATAATATCATAAGCTATAATAAGCTAGTATAAGGTTTATTTATTTTTAAGATGTTAAAGGTGGTGGTTGTTGTTGTAGTCAAAATAGAGTTTCCAAAAAAGTGAAAAGCAGCCACCCTCTACTAGTTAGACGCAAAAGTTAAAAAAAGATTATATATAGTTAACAAGATTTAAACAGTAAGTAGAAAAAGTCTACGCGCTAAGCGCTTAGAGCAGAAAAGCTTAGACTACTAAGCAAAAATTAGGGTTAAAAAATTTGCTAAAAGTACTAAAAAACAACACTAATTAAAACGTGTTTAATAGTAATTGCTAGCTTATAGCTAGCAACAAGATTGCGATAGAGATAGAGGAGGAGAGTAAGAACACGTACGTTACCGCAGTAGGAGCCTCTAATACTTCTTTATAAAAGCTCTTTACCTGCTGCTTCTTACTTTTAGGATTTTCCATACCACATAGTGCTACATATAAACAACTTATATATTAATAATATAATGCTTAAACTGTTTTCTCTCTATTTAATACAAAGACTAATAGCTTGTATTAAGTAAAGTTAAACTTTACTAAGTTACTATACTAAAAGTTATAGTAGTAGAATATAAAGTTAGCGTTTACTATTATTAAGCAGCTACTTTTGTCAGTTAAAAAGAAGCTAGTAGCAATAGTCTTTATAGTAATTAAGTTAGTATAGAAGTTAAAATATAACTATAATTAAAATATTTATATATCTAGTATTATTTATATTAAAGTTATAACAAGAACTATAAAAGGCTAGTTTAGCTAGTACACTATATATACTACGCATATTAATAGTCCAAGTATAGTAAAAGTATATTACTTTAGTAATCTTCTTCTGCATAAATAAAACTTTAGTAAAAAGACCTAGAAGTAGCTTTGTAAGAAGCAAAGGCGTATTAAGACAGCTATTAAGTAGCTAGAATAAACTAATAAGTAGAAAGATTTTATAACATGCCTTTAGGGATAAGAGAGCTATATATAGATAGTAATGCTGTTATTGTTTATTTATATCTAAGAATAGATACTAAACGCTGTAACTACAACACTGCTAAGATAGCAACAAGATAATAGAAGTTGCAGTTAGCAGTAAATAGTTAGCAGTAAATAGTTATTAGTTAAGAAAGTTAGTTAGAAAAATATTGTGCATTTTTGTTTCTGTCTAAACGTGCAACATACTAATTGCGTGCTAGTAATGCTAAATAAGGGGGCATAAGCCTAAATACCTGTTATTAGCAATAAATCTTTTTTTTACTAAAAAGGTGTCTACAAAATGTGTAGTCACATCAAAAAGTTGTATTAAAATGCCGAAGCCAGTATAAAGTTTACGAGGCTAACCTTAGCTTAGTAGCTTCTTGCAACTTATTAACTTAGCTTTTCTGTAACAAATTTTGCTAATTCTGCCTATTTTAGCCCTATTACAGCCTACTATAGAGTACTATAGGCTAAAATAGCCTATACTTGCCTATACAATAGTTGCTGCTTCTAAAATAGACGCTACTGCAGTTAGCAACTTCTATATTAGCATAGGTTATATATCTACGTATTGTTATAGTTATTTTGTTTACTTCCTTGCTAGTAGAGGTGTTTATATATTTAATAAGTTTAGTTGCGTCTTCTTTATAGTTAATAATAACACTATAAAGCTTTTTAAGATCTAGACGCATAAAAGTAACTTTAGTATAAAAATTTAGTACATAAAGTATTTTTATTACTAGTACTTAAGTTAAGAGTGTTGTGCTGTACTTTAATAGGCTATTATTAGTTATTATAAAGTATTTTAGCCTATACTAACATAACATAGCCCTCTACTGCTAAGATAGATTTTTTTAATAATATTAGTGTTCTAGTTAAGTATATTAAAACTAGTAAGCGCGAAAAGACTGTTAAGAACTCTTACTATAACCTAGACGCTAATCCCTAAAAAAGAAAGGTATAAGAGCTTTAATACTTTTGCTAAAAAGTTACTCTTACTCTAGATAACATTAAGCTAGTTTAGGCTAAGCTAATTATATAAGGTTACGCCTTAAATAAAAAGATTATAAAGTAAGTATGCTATTATAAGCTATAGTAGCCTATTATACTTTATTGTTAGCTTTGTTAACTGTTATTAGCTAGTATAAGCCTTAGGCAGAGAAGTTTTTTTTTTATAATAGTACTATTTGCTTTAGTTAAAATCTTAAGAGCAACTTGTGTTCTAATTTTATTTCTACAACAACTATACTATTAAGGCTAAGGATAAGGCTAATAAGTATTTAAAGAAGTAAAAGATAAAGGAGCTAGTTTTAAGTACTGTTAAGAAGGTATGTATATCTTATTATTAGCTATAATAGGCTGTTCTAACCTAGTATAGCGCAAAGTTACTAAAAGTAGCTGTTTTCTACTTAAGCAAGAGGTATATTATATAAATGTACAGTTGTTAGGCCTAAAGTCTTAATATGTAAGTGCTAAAGGCAATACTAAGGGCAGCTTAACTAGGTCTATTGAGAGGGTTAAGACCTAGATTTAGGAGGCTAAAGATAAGATAAATAAACTTTAAATAAGTTAATATAGGCTATAATAGGCTACTCTAGGCTACAATAGATGCCTAAGACCTTTAATATATATACAGAGGGGTGACAAAAAAAAAGATGTCAAAAAGGTTGTTGTTTTTAAAGCTTTGTATTTCTATAACTAGAAAGGCTATACCTAAAAGAGTTTGTGATTTGGAGAGCCAAGAACTTCATCTTTAGGATAGGCGGCTTAGTAAGCTGCTCAGTTAATCTCGCCCAAAATATAAGGAGAAATAAAGTAAAAGTAAATTTTAGTATAACTTTTTCACAAACGTGTAAAAATCTTTACTTAGGAGATATATTAAATGAGCTTATGTAAGCATAATGTAAACAAATTTTAAAGGTTTATATCTTATTTACTTAGAGTCTAATTAAAGGGTAAAAAATATAAGCGTTACATAAATAAGCGCTAATTACGTAATAGCTTAGTAATCTTATAGTATATAAGCTAGTCTTAATTATTTTAACTTAATTTCTTTATAGTATAGTTCTTATAGCCTATAGTTACTGTTATCTTAATAACTAAGCTTGTTTTTTTTTTAATAAAATTAGCTTATTTCTAGTTATAGTATTATACTAAGAATGCTCAGAGAAATTGTAACTAAGGCTTTATATAAGATAAGATATAAAAAAAGAATTTTTATTTGCTCTAAAGCCTAAATTAAGCTGTCTTACAAAGATTTCTAAAAAAGTTAAAAAAATGCTTAAAAAAATCTCTTTGTAAATATCTTTAACATAAAGTTAAAAGCTTACAAAATAAAATAATATAGAATTTTTTCTAGAAAACTTACTATAACATAAAAAAAACATCTCTTATATTTATACTAATAAGTAAAAGTCATGTTTAAAGTCTAAGAAAAAGGCATAGTTATTATAAATATACTAAGAAAGAACTTATAAAACTAGAAGATTTAGACTTAAAATAAGTTTAATAATAATATAAGTTTAATATTAAGTATTGTTAAATTACTAAAATAATGGAGTATTTAACATGATAATTAGCTAAGAGTATAAGTAAGTATATCTTCATTAAAAGTATTGTATAGTTATAGTTTTTGATAACTAAAGTATTATTTTACTGCTATAGAATTATCTATTTTGTGCGCTAATTACTAGTAAGCTATTCTTATTCAATATTAGGAAAAAACATATTAATAGACTTTTTATAATTACTTAATATTTATACTTGCAATTACTTCAGAACTAACACACTAGAGAGGATAACTAGTGTTATTTAATATACATATTTTATAACAGTTTTTACTCGTTAGTGAAAAAGTTATACTAAAATTTACTTTACTTTTTTTCCCCTTATATTTTGGGCGAGATTGCAGGCGCAACCGTGCTGACTGAGCAGCTTACTAAGCCGCCTATCCTAAAGATGAAGTTCTTGGCTCTCCAAATCACAAACTCTTTTACATAGAAATATAAAGCTTTAAAAACAACAACTTTTTTGACATCTTTTTTATTGTCACCCCTCTGTAAAAGCTTTTAGTAAAAATTCTTCATAAAATAAGTTATATATTTCTTTTAATATACTACAAAATCTTACAACATCTTATATATAAGATAGCATAAGATTCTATAGAATAGCATAGAATTCTGTAAGACAGTATAACACTCTTTTAAGTATATAGTAGTAAGTATCAAGCTCTTATAGCTTAGTATGTTTAATTTTAAGTGCAATTTAAAGATTACTTAATTATTAACTCCTCTATATTATTATATCATTCTACTAAACGTGCTAACACAACCCTGTACTATAATATTAATCTACTAATTGTGCTAGTACAACTCTCGTCTATCGCACTTACTTATTCTAAGAGAACCAACATAGATTATCTACGGACAATCTTTATAGCTTTCTAACAATGCTTAAAGTAGTATTTTAAGCTATAAGTTAAGTATAATAAGGTAATTATAGAGCGCGCTACTGCTACTAACTTTACTCTAACTGCTTGTTGTTAGGCTTTTACGTAGATTAAATAGCTAGCGCTAATCCTCTATATTAATAGAAAAAATAAAGAAAAATTAAATATTTTAAAGTGCTTTGTTATTGCTTTAAAATAGCTTTCTAATAATGTTCTGCAGTTTAATATTAGAGATATAACTAATATATGCCTTACTACTAGTTGTATAGCCCCTGCTAAGTTTGTAAGGAGAAGTATAATACAGAAATTAAAAGTAGGTATATTAAAAAGTATTTTAAATACATTGCTAAAGCTTTCTAGTAAATTACATTAAGTACAACAGAGATGCGATTAGTAATAGAATTTAAAGTAGTTAGTATTATGCTAACGCCTATTACTAGTGTTAACTATAGTAGATAGATAGTGTATAAGCTTTCTTAATAATCTTACATTTAATGTATAAGTCTCCTGCTACAACAATTCTCCTCTAACTTTAATATTTAAAAAATTATGTATTTAAATGGTTTTCTTAAAGTAAATACTTTAAGAAAGTATTAGTATTACATTTTAAAACCTTTAATATATATTTACTTTTAAAGTCTATTTTTTACACTAATAATATTAGTTTTAAATGCCTTAATTAAAGAAAATCTTCCTACAGGCGCTCTAGTTTACTAAATATATTAAAAGGATAATTATTAAAAGTATATACTAATATAACTTATATCTCTTCTTTTAATATAGCGATTCCTTAATTCGTACTTTAAAAGAGAAATAGTAATTACAAATTTAGTTCTTTTTTGCTTACTATTCTTTAGTAGTAAAGACTAAGAAGGTTTAAGCTTCTTAATAGGCCTCTTAGTTAGTAGTAGTAGTGGTGGTGGTAGTAGTAGTGGTGAAGGTGGTAGTAGTAGTAGTAGTAAAGATAGTAGTAGTAGTGAGGACGTTAGGCGTGTAGAACGCACTAGAATAGCCTTCTAAATACTTTTAAGTAATAAGCTCTCTTATAGATAACCTCTTGCTATATGTATTGCTAGAAACTCCTTATAAAAAGAAAGAGCAGCTACCTTAGTAGCAAACCTTAATTAGCTACTTTTTCTAGTTACTACATTATAGTTGCTATAAAGCTTCTTAATATAGGTAATAAAAGAAGTCTAATTAGTAAATTTACGCTAAATTGCTTTTAAGTTATATTTAGAAAGCATTTAGGTAAGATATACTTACACTATAAAGTTCTTGATCTTCCTTCTTCTAGTAATAGCAATAGAAGAGTTCTTTAAGTAAAATAATATACTTACCGTTGCTATTTTTCTTTTTAAACTCTAATAACTTCTTAAGTAGAGATAAATGAGCTGTATACTTTTAGTATACACTCTAGAAAGCTATTAGATTTTGTTCAGAAAGCTGTGTAGGGTATATATATGTTTAGGAGAATAAGTTTATTACTTATAGTTTGTAGTAGGAGACTAGAGAAGAAAAAAGAGAGAGTTAATAGGATAAGGTTTAACCTAGAAAATCATTAAGAGAGGCTAAGTATCTATGCTTTTTCTTAAACACTAACATTTTTAGAAAAGTAGAGTAGAGATTAGCAGGTTATATTTAAAAAGCTTTTAAAAAGCTTTTTATTTTTAGCTACTATTTCTTAATAGTCTAGCTAAACAAAGTTCTTGTAACGAACACGTTACAACTCTATTATCCTTACCGTTATCTCAGGATCTTATCTGTGTCGGAACTACTCCGGTCCTGGCCTAGATCGCAGGTATAAAGATAGCTTAAGATCTATAGTTGCTCTGTAGATTTTTAATATCCTTTTGTACAAGGCCTATAGGTGTTTTATTTAAATTAAGGCTTATTTGTAGATTACAACGCACTCTTATATGCCTTGCTGTAATCTCTTCTACTAATACTAATCTATAAGTCTTGCCTGCGATGTTACATTATATTAAAAATCTTATCCTAGCTAGTAACAGTATTTAAAATAATATTATAGCTGTTTGTTTAGACTACGCTTAAGCTTAAGCCTTTCTAAATATAAACTAGAAGCTTTACACTATTAAGTCTAACAACACTTTAAGTAGAATTTTTTAAATCTCTTACTAACTAAAGCTTTTAGGTTTAGAACTTTTAACTTTAATAATAAAGTAAATTACTTTAAAAAAGTTGCGTAGAGTGCGCTAAGGTAGAAATACAGAAACTACTAACAACTTATTAGTATTAAAATTAATTACTAATAGCTAACTAAAACTACTTTAAACTCTCTTTAGAGTCTATCTAAAAATTAACTTACTGCTAAGGTTAACAACAATCCTTATAAGACAAAGTAACTAGTAAGCAACTAGTTGTTAAAAAAGATAAAGTTAAAAAAAAAAAGAAGTAAATTTAAAGAAAAATCTAGTTGCACTTTATAAGAATAAAATTAACTACTTAAATACGCAAGTTGCGTAATTAATATAGGAAGTTACGCTGTTTAGTAACATAGCTGTACTATCTACTAAAACACTACTAATAAAAGTAGATATACTGTTAAGCTAATTAATATAGTATATTTCTACTACCTCTAAGATGCTACGTATTAAGCTTACAAAGCGTACGCCTATTATTAAAAATTTTAATAATAGAACTAACTCTATGTTCTGTTAATAGCAGGTCTTAATAGAAGACTAATTAGAAATTAACTTAAATTACTACTAGACTAAGCGCGCTTATATAGCTCTTGTGTAGAGACATACTACTAGTATTACAAAAAAATACTTTAAACTGCAGTACTTAGCTAATTTAGTTTTAAAATAGTTTAAAAATGTAAAAGAAATAATTACTTTACTTAAATTATATTTTGTAATTAGCAATAAATAGGTAGAAAGCTGTATAGCTTTATACTGCCTAGTTATAAATAAATAAAAAAATGTTTTAAGCTTTTAAAGTAAAGTTTATTAGTACTGCTGTTAAAAGGTTTGTTTTTAAGTTAGAGTAGTTTTTCTACTTATAGAAGAAAATTACTCTTGCCTTACGCGCCCTAAATTTAGGTTTTGAATACTTATAAAATAACTTATTTAATAAAATAGTGTAATACCTTACTGTATTTAATATAAAAAAACGCAATTCTTTTATTAAACTAAATATAGATAGTAAACTAGTGTTTACCTTAGTACTACTAAGAAAGCTCTACTCTTAATAATATTAGAGCCTGCGGCTTTTTTATATTAGCTTCTTATTTAATTTAACTTTAACTCTTACTTACGCTACTTTAAGCACGCCTAGATTTTTGTTTAAGACCTCTATTTCTAATAATAAGCCCTTATAAAATACTTATTTTAAGTGCAGAAAGCCTAGTTAGTTTACAAGTAATTATACTACCTCTTAAGTAAAAAAAATTAAAATTAAATAAAAAGAATACTTAGAAGCTGCAGAACTCTACTTAGACTAGAAACAAAAAAAAAATAAAGACGCCTAGAACAACGCTTTAGCCTAAGCCTTTATAAGTATAATCTTGCTAATATTAACTTATTAAACTTATCTAGAAGAAAGTATTTCTAAGTTTCTACTATCTTTTATTTAAAGGGTTATAGTGCCTAGCTATAATTATTAATTAATACTAAAGCTTAAAGTTTTGTATTTTTAAATTCTTTTATTGCTTACACTTTTTCTTAATTACTTTAAGTTCTTATTTAAAGACTTCCTTTTAAGGTCTCTATTAAAAAAATATTAAGACTAGATCTAGACTAAAGTAGATAAATATATCTATCTTTATATCTAAATTAATAGTAGAAAGATTCTTAACTATCTTTTTATTATTATAGACTTAGGTACGCAAGATTATATTATTAGAATTAAATAGCTCTAGCAATTTAACTTATTACTAGACATAGATTAGAACTAAATTATGTAGCTTATAAGATATTTTGCTATGTATAATCCTGACTTCTCTATTTTTATGTAGTTAAAGGAACTTTCTAATAATAAAGTTGTAGAGGAAGATATCTAGTAGAAAAACGCGCTTTAGAAGAAGAATAAATACTAAAAAAGGTAAAGCTTTATAATAGTTTTAATATAAAGAATTTGCAGCTTTTTTTAGCTTTTAAAAGCTTATTTTACTTTTAAAGTTGCTAATTCTAAACTAGATCCTATCTAGTTAGACCTTACTTTACGCATAGCTATTATTTTAGCAAATGCTTTTTATTATTTAATAAAAAAAACAGAAAATAAGTTTTTTATAATAAGTATTTATAAAATTAATTGTTTATTAAAAGACTGTATAGAACTTAATAATTCTAACAACGTTAAATTAATTTAAAACTAACTTCTATCTATTTACTACTTATATTAAGACGTGTTTAGTAAAACTGTAGTAGACTAACTACTTAAACACCACTTATACAACTATAAGATTATTTTTACTAAACTACTTTTAAATTAGTTTAGCCTTTTATATAAGTAGAGTACTAAAAAACTTAAAGCTACTAAGATGTTTGTAATAAATAACCTTAAGAAAGGACACATTAATTCTAGTAATTACTTTTTTACCTTTTTTATTTTCTATATTTAGAAGCTAAATAGAGACATTTAAATTTGTGTTAATTATTATAAACTTAATGCAATTACTTAAAAAACTTATATTTAATTTTGTATATTAATAAGCTAGTAGCTTACACGCATAAAGCTTAGTTTTTTACTAAGTTAGATATACACGCAGCTTTTAACAAGATTAAAATAGACTTAGATTTTAAAAAGTATATAACTTTTTAGACCTAATATAGAATATATAAGTTTAAGGTATTGCTATTTAAATTATATAACAGCCCTGCTACTTATTAACGTTACATAAATAATGTGCTAATTAAGTATTTTAATAACTTTTATATAGTCTACTTAGACGACATCCTTATCTACTATAAATTAGAGGCAGAACATGTTTTCTATGTATAAAAGGTACTAGAAAGACTATAGTAAGCAGGCCTCTAAGTTAACATTAAGAAAAGCAAATTCTATATTACAAGAATAAAGTACTTAGGCTATATTTTAACAAACTAAAAGCTAGAAGTAGATTTTAATAAAGTAGAACTCTTTAATAACTAGGTATAACCTACTATTATTATAAGTGTAAGATTGTTTCTTAAATTTACAGAGTTCTACTAGTAATTTATACTAAAATACTTATAAATTACTAAACTACTTCTTACACTCTAAAGCCTTTTAAAGCTATTTATATAAAATTTAAATTATAAAAAAGCTTTTAAAAAGTTAAAAGCTGCATTGCTAGAAATTCTTACTTTATACTATTATTACCTTAAATATAATACTAAGGTAGAGACTAATACATTAAATAGTATTGTTATAGGCGTACTTTCTTAGAAACAACTAAATAAGAAATAAAGTCTAGTAGCGTTCTTTAGTAAGATATTATCTAGTTCTAAACTAAATTAGAAAATTTATAATAAGGAACTTTTTGCTATTATTATAGTGTTTAGCAAGTAGCAAGCTAAATTAGTATTAGCCTACTTTAAAACTAACATATATTTAGACTATTATTTACTTAAATACTTTATAACTACAAAGGTTCTAAACGCTAGGCAAGTACGTTAGGCTAAAAAACTTGCCCTATTTTCTTTCTACATCTAATACACCCTTAGGAAGAATAACGCCTACGCAGATATTTTTTTGCAGCGCGAGTAGAATATAGAAAACTTAAAGTTTACTAAAACTAATAATTGTTTACAAGTTCTACTTAGACTACACTAACTAGACAACTAAATTAACTTTCACTTTACTTTTACTTATATTACTTAACTCTATACTTAAATTTTATCTCTATATATAGTTAAAGCTACCTTAAAGCTTATAACTCTAAATTTACTAAAATTAATTAAATCTATTTTATAAACAAATTACACTGCGTTTAAAAAAAAGCGTAACTTATTACTAAATAAGTACTAGATTAAAAATAAGTTACTTTTATACTTAAACTACCTTTATATACTACCTAACTTTTTACTTTGTACCTAGATAATTTAAAAAGTACATAACTAGGTTTTCTCTACTTACTCTAGCGCTATTAAAACTTATTAGTTAATTACCCTAAAATATTACTAGAAAAGTATAAAAACTACTTATAAAAAGTATATATAGAACTGCATAGCTTATTGCAAGGCACATCTAAGACAAACTTAAATCTTTAAGATAATTTACTTTTTACTAATTTTTAATTATTTAATGCAACACTTATGTAATAACTTTAAGAAATTTCTACTAAATAACGCTAGTTATAATAAAATTATAGTTATAATTAATTGTTTATTTAAACAAGCTATTTCTATTTCTTATTATAAAATAATTAACGCAAGGAGTGTAGCTAAATTATTTATTTAATAAGTATACTAATTTAGCTACATACTTAATACTAGAATCTCTAACTAAAAACTTTAGTTTATATTAAGTTTCTAGTTTAAGTTCGGTTAAATTTTACGTATTAAGGTTAAACTATTAATAGCTTACTACAAAAAGACTAATAGTTAGACAGAAATTATAAACAAATATATTAACTAGAGGCTTTAGCTATTTATATTCTACTACTAAGACAACTAAAGTAGACTACTACCTCTAATTAATAAAGCACAAATTTTCTTACTCTATTCTACTTTAAGCATATTCTTATATTAGATCTTTTACAGATTTAATCTTAGATAGAGCTAGGACTAAAAGCAGCTAGCTAACATCTTTACTTTAACTAATAAAATAAACTACAAGAACGCGTTAGCTTTAGCTACCTAAATATATAATGCTTAAGAAATAGTATAAACCTCTTTAAAAAAAGCTTAATATTAAATATAAACTATAGTAAACTGTTACTACTACTTAATTAATTAAAATATTAGAAATAAAGTTTTTTTAAATACAAAGAACCTCGCAACTAATTCCTTAAGCTAGAAACTATTAGCTAAATAAAAAAAACTTTTTAAAGTTCTAAAATGAGTTAGTTATTTATACTGCCTTAAGTTACTAAAAAAGTTTTAAATTTATAACATCTTTGCACTAAAACTATTATATAAAAATCTTTAAAACTTACTTCTTAAATAAGAAGCTTTAAGGCTAGCTCTTACTCTAATTTAAGGCGTAAAAAAATAATAAAATAATAAAATTTTTGCTAGCAAAGTATATTGCTTAAAGTTAAAATACTATGTTAGCTAGGTTAGTTATATTCTAGACTTAACTTAGTACCTAACTTTAAATTTTATAAAAGCTTTTTATAAACTTAAAGCCTTTTATAAAAAAAACTTTATACGTCTAAGTTTTTTAAAGTCCTTAGTAAAGTAAATTATAGCCTAAAAGTAAAAAAAAGAGAATATAACTTTACTATAAAACAATAATATATAAAAAAAAAGGAAAAATTTCTTTTAATAAGTATTTAGTAAAACAACTAGGCTATACCTAAACTACTACTAACTTTTTTCTTTCTTCTCTTTTCTTACCCTTACTTAAAGATCTAGGGAGGATTGCTTTTTTTCTTTATAAAAGGAGAAGGAGCCGGAGGAGAGCCTACTACTCTTCTTCTCCTCTTCTGCCTCCTTCTAAAGGCGCTGCTTATTGTCTTCTTTCCTTAGCAGAGCAACTAGACTACTACTACTAGTTCTGCCCTAGCAAGTAAAGGCTTCTAAAAAGGCAACTTAGCTATCTAGTAAATAGACAGCATTTTAAATCTCTAAGAAGACTTAGTAAGTTAAAACTAGGATTAAAGCTATAGATAGCTTTTTCTTCTAGCTCCTTATTACCTAGACTTTTTTAGCTAGAATAAGGGCCGCTGCCTACACCTGCTTTTTAGTAGAGAGACAGTTCTTTACTAGATTCTTTTTATACTCTGCAGTAGTAAGGAGGTTTATAGTAGTAAAAAGTTTAAAAAACTTCTTTTTAATATACTTTAGCACCTATTTAAGTTAACTTTAAGTTTAAAAAAGCAAGATATATTAAACTTATAAAGGAGCACTTTTCTTTTTGCTGTACGCAGTAAGCGTATTTTTTAAACATCTTAAAGTTAAACTAATATTTAACTTTAAAAACGCCTTGTGTAAAGGCGCGCACTAACTGTAGGCAAATAAGGTAATACGCCTTTAGTAAAGCCTCTAGAGGGCAACGTAGCAGCATCGTGTATATATATAAGTATATATATATGTGTGTGTGTATATGTGTGTATGTGTGTAGTGTTTTAGAGAAGTAGAAAAAATTAAACACAACGTGTTATTATAATATTAAAATAGCAAATGCTTAAGGCTAGTCTAATACTGCTCTAGATTAAAGTTGCGGTAACTGCCTATTAGAAGTTTACAACAACAACAAAAGACGTTATAAAGTTAACAATAAATAAACAATAAAAATATTAAAGAATATATACAGCTACAAAACTAGCTAACTACTAGAAAAAGGGGTAGTGTAATAAACACGTTACAACTTTATTATTCTTACTGTTATCTTAGGATCTTATCTATGTCGGACCTACTCTAGTCCTAGCCTAGATCGCAGGTATAAAGACAGCTTAGAATCTATAGTTGCTCTGTAGATTTTTGATATCTTTTTGTACAAGGTCTATAGGTATTTTATTTAAATCAAGGCTTATTTGTGGATCACAACACACTACTATATGCCTTGCCGTGATCCCTTCTGCTGATACTGATCCGTAAGTCTTGCCTGCGCCGTTACAGTTCTACTTCTTTTTTTTTAAGCTTAAGCTTTCTTTCTTTTAATATCTGCTTAGGCTTAGCCAACTCTTTTTTTTTCTTAATTCTAAAAGCCTAGCTACTCTAAATAGCTTACTGCTTAAGTGCCTAAGAGCTAGACTAGCTATAAAATGTATTAGCAGCACTTTTTAAAAGCTTTCTTAGTGTACATACTTTTCTTTATAAGTAAGAAATAAGCGTGCTAGCAATAATTAAGCTAGTCATAATCTTGCAATAGACTTACTCTATTACTTTTTACTTATTTTCTCTTGTGCTAGCTGTTAGCTACGTTTTAATATATATTTAGATAAATTAGCTAACTTAAGGACGCTTTTATAATTTTTTAAAACTAAAATTTTATATAGCTTCTACTTTTTTTTTTAAAAAGCTATTAGAAAGCTTTTAAAAGCTCTTTAACAGGGACAGAAACTTACTCTCTCTAGCTTTAAAATTGTTATACTTTTAAGTTTATTTAAAAGGCGTTTTCTACTTAAAGTGTAATCTATATTCTATGTTTATAAGATACTGCTTAACGTCTTAAAAGTCTTATATATAAGTACTAGATAGTAATATTAAATTGCGTTTAGAATGCTATTCTAAAGCTTTCTTATAGTATAATACTTTTTAGTAATATTAGCTTAGTCTTATATTAATAACTTATCTAGCTAGCCTGTTTAGCTGCATTTAAATAAAACTCTAGTCTAGTCTAAATACAAAAATATATCTTACTACAATACTAATATAAACTTATAGTAACAATAAAGTATTTCTTATATTTTACTTAAGCTGCAACTACTAGCAGCTTATATACTAAAAGATATTAGAAAGTGTCTAGAAAGCATTCTAATAGCCTACTTTTAAGAAGTGTAACTTTAGTATAGTACTTAGTTTTATTAGTAGCTTAAAGAAAGGCCACTATTCTACTTTATACTAAGTCTGCACTATGCTTAGTATTAAAAGCAGCAAGTTAAATACTCCTTATAAAGAAAATATAGCAGAATTAAACAGTATAAAGACACTGTTATTCTTATCTTTAGTGCTTTTTATTAATAACCTAAAGAAATAGTCCCTACTTTATAAGAATGCGTTAGAAGTACTTTTAGAAAGCTTTTTACTTTTTAACTTACTCTTTATTTACTTATTATCTATGTTTATAGTAACATTTAACAAGTCTCTTTTATAAAAGTAGCGTATTTAGAATTTGCGCTTATTTTCTAGTCTACTAGCTCTCTCTTTAACCAGCTAAAAGAACTTAATACAGCTATTGGCGTATAGATTAACGTTGTTATTATTAGAAATAATTCTTCTAAAAGTAATTACTATGTTATTATTAGAATACTTTAGAAAAGCTTTTAAAATACTTTTCTATATTACTTACGCTTTTTATTAAATTATTAAATATAGCAAAAAGGATTTTATGCTATAGCTTATAGAGTCGCTTAAAATACATGTCTATCTACTAAGTTTCTTAATTGACTAACAGCATTGCTAGCTAGTTTAAGAAGTAATATATATTAGTTCTAGTTACAGAAAGGTTAATTAAGCAAATATAAGCTAAGAAAGCTTTTAGAAAGCTTTTATAATATAATACAGTAATACTTACTTTAGTTAAATCTTAGTATTTTATTTTCTATTTATATATTTTACTTTCAATTCTAGCTCTAAAAAGAAACTTAATAAGCTTCTCTCTTTTATTAAACTAGTTAACTATAAACTTATTAGCAAAGGCTATATATATATTATATAAGTGTTAGAGTGTATAAAGACATACTACTACAAAAGCAAGAGATTACTAGAGACTAGATTATACGAGAATAAAGTTAGTAAGATAATAATTTTATTATAAATTAAGTATAAAAGACTATTAGTAGAAGAAGACGCCTATTTAATAGTAGAGCACATGAACTCAGCTGCGGATTAAACTAATAATAAATAGTGCCTATCTTCCGTAATGCACGGAAGAGGCTATATACCTTAAGATTACGTAGTTAAGCACTAACTTAGTGTATAGTAAAGTATCACTCTGTGCACAAGCACAATGTCTTTAATAGAATTAAAGCTATGCTTCTTTAAATAGGACTTAAGCTAAAAAGAACTAAGAGGTTACGCTAGAAAGTAATGAGAATGCTTTTAAAATATAGTATTAGCGCAGCTTACCTACTATTAAGCTTAGAGCTAATATAAAACATAGTACTTCTAAAATATTATTAATATACTCTTTTAAAGGCTTTGTTAGTAATAAAAAAACGTGTTTGTAGTATCTAATAGTAACTAAAACAAAGTAAGAATAGCATACAACGTCTTAAAGTATAATAATATAAAAGGCTGTATGTAGGCAAGGGCGTAATACTAGGAGTTGTATACTTTAGGGGTAGTCTTAACCTAGAAATATTTTAGAAAACTTTTAGATAGCTTTACTACAATAGTACATGCTATATTTCTGCCTTCTAGTTAATTTTAAAATATATACATTATAGCACTTTTTATACTTTTTCTTTAAAAGTAAACTCTTTGCAAAAAGTTGTTTAAGATACTTAATATCTAACGTTTACAGCAATACAATAATAGTAGTGCCTTTTCTTTATAAGTTTCTCTTATAAAATATTACTATATTATATAAATTTAAGTTTTTATTGTTATCATTAACAAAAACTTTTAAAATGCTTTTAGAAAGCTTTTAGGCTAAAATTTTGCTTTACTTTTTTTATTGACTATTTTAAGACGGGCCTGCAACCCTTGCAGTATAATATTCATAATATACTTACTAGAAATTAATCTTAACAAAAGATGTATATCCTAAAATATAATTAGAAAGCAATTTCAAAGTCTTTAAAAAGCTTCCTACTTAATTTATTATTTTTTTCCACACTATTAAGTGTTTTTTTTTGCTAAACTTTAAGATACTTTATCTTTTTATATAAATAAAAAGTTATAATTAAGTAAATATCTTATTCTTTAAAAGGCTTTAAAAGAAAAGAATAGTACTTTATACTAAAGTATTAGTACTTCTAACACAAAGTATAGCACCTAAGAAATAAAAACAATATTAAGTAGCTTTTATACTTGCTGTACTCAGCGTATAGAAACTAGATAGCTATTAGAATGCTTTTAGAATGCTTTTAGACTAAAAGACCTACTCTTAAAGCTATTATTAAGGTATTATTTATAGTTATAATAGTCTTTAAAAGCTGTATAATATACGCATATCTACTCTTTATTAACTTAAAGTATATTAGTACTGCTACAATATGCTGTTTTGTAATTACTATAAAAGTAAGTCTATTGTTATTCTTTATTATAATAATAATAGAAGATAGTCCTTAAAATACTTTTTAAAAGTATTTTAATTGCTTTTAATACTTTATACGCACTACACCCTCTACTGCGTCTAGGCTAACAAGGTCCTTCTTACTAAGAGCTTAGTTAAACGTTTGTTAAAACCCCTTAAAAGCCTTATTTTATAAGTAAAGAGGAAGGCAATTATTTATATTAAATACTAAAAGAAGTAATAAGTAGTAGCTTACATTTACTTAACACTTTGCAAAGCTTTTAGAATGCATTTAGAACACTTTTAACTTTAATTATTTTTATTTTTACTACTGTGCAGCGCTCTAAACCTAACTAACTAAGTCTACAAAAGGTAGTTAGGCTAACATAACTATTAAACTTTGTCTTTTTGTTTTAAGTGGGCTCTAATAAGTCCAACGCTAATTCTATAGTCGGCTGACATACAAACACCTATTTACCAGCCTAATAGTAACGCTATTTTAGGCTTAGCACGTAACTATACTAACTATATTAGTAAGAAGACCTTTCTACTAGCCTTTAAGGCTACTTTTAAGTAGTCTATTACAAAAGAGAATATTTAAGCTAGCTTTAGAGGCGCTAGTCTAGTTTTATATAACTTACAGATAGTGCTATTAAAGCTTATTATAGTGGTATAGATACTAAATAATTTCTATAATAATTTGTTACTTAAAAGGTATAAATACTACGTAGCGTGCGCAAAGTAAAGGCTAGAATTTATTTTATTTAATAAACTGTAAAAAAGCGCTTTAAGTTTTCTACTAATTTACTTACTAAGTAAATTTTATAGTTACGTAAAGGGGCTTAGCAAATAGCATATA
The DNA here is from genome assembly GCA_009289805.1 of Alternaria gansuensis. Lineage (NCBI taxonomy): Eukaryota > Fungi > Ascomycota > Dothideomycetes > Pleosporales > Pleosporaceae > Alternaria > Alternaria gansuensis. Next base: position 149,874 of record WBOK01000074.1, read on the forward strand.
GAATATTGCTTTAAATAATAAAAACTACTACTCTTTAACAGGCTTTGAATAAATTGAATAAGTGTAAAAGCTGTATGTAGTAATATAAATAAGTAAAAGAGACTTTTAATATAAGTAAAGTATATAAAGTAGTAGCTAAACAGGCAGGTAGTAGTTGTGGCAATAATAAGAGCGCGTTAAAGAGGGTGTAAGGAGAAAGGCGGTGTAGGCGTTGCAAGCAGACTAAACACAACGCTTGTACCTGCGCAGTTAAGATAGATAGTCTAGGTAATAGTAGCAATTCTAATAATTAATTTAGTATATTGCAATAGTCTATTAACTGTAATAAAAGTGCGTAATATTGTGGTGACGTTGACATTCTAGTGAGGATACGCTCGCTTGCTTTTAAGCCACGTTATATAGTATAATTATAATTTAAATACTAAATGCCTACCTGCTTAAGCTGTGCTTCTAAGATAATATTAATCTAAGAGCTTAGTATAAGCTTAACATTAGTAAGTAGAGGATTAGCTAATTTAGGACTAGCCGTACTATATAAAATATTTTTAAGTAGCTTGTTTCTTATTCTATTAACTAATATAAATTAAGTACTTTTTATTTATTTTTAAAATATTAAAGGTAGTGGTTGTTGTTATAGTTAAGATAGGGTTTCTAAGATAGTAAAAAGCAGCTACCCTCTACTAATTAGTTGCAAAAGTTAAAAAAAGATTATATGTAGTTAACAAAATTCGCATACTAGATAGATAAGTTCTAGGAGGAAAGCTTAGACTTCTAAGCGATAATTAGAGTTAAAAAAATTTACTAAGGTACTAAAAAACAACACTAGTTAAAACCTGTCTAACAACGATTGCTAGCCCCTAGCTAGCAATAGAATTATAGTAGGATTGCAATAAAATTATAATGTAATATAATAGAGAAAAAAAGAACACGTACGTACTGCAGTAGAACTCTGCAATACTTTAGAAAGCTAAAGCTACTATATTTTATTTACTACTTTTTACCTAATTAATAGCACTGCATATAAATAATTTGTATATAATACACTACAATAGCGTGTAATCTCTGTAGCAAGTATCTCCTTACTTTAGGCTTTTTTTATAAAAAAAGCATTCTTTGCTACTTTCTACCTAGTACCTAATTCAATCTAACTTAAACAGCGTATATAAACAATTAAATTTATTTAGTATTTAAAAACTTAACTACTTAGCCAGACTTCTAAGTTTATAAGAATTGTAAATAAGTTTTTTATCTGCAATAATTTTATAAATAAAAAGATTATTTAGCCATAATTTAGCTAGTTATAAAGAAAATACACAGTTTTTAGAGTATCTGCTAATACTAGCGTAGTACTTAAGATTTTTACTTTAGCATCCTTTTCTTTATTTTTATTATACAAAAGCTAAGTATAGAGACTAAAACTTAACTTTAACAGCTATTATAAAACGTTAAATTAGTAATAAAAAAAATTAGAAAAAAAATAAGCTTGTTATTATTGCGTTTATATTTTATTGAGCAAGGCAGTAATAGTGTTACTACTTTACTTTATCTAAGAGCGCCTAGCAGTAAAGTAACAAAAATAGGCAAAATAAGGCGCGTTAAGTAAGTAGGCAATTTGCGTTTTTATTTTGCTTTTTTTTTGTTTCTATTTAAAAATGCGATACACTAATTGCGTGCTGGCAATACTAAACAAGAGGGCATACGCCCAGATACCTGTTATTAGCAGTAAACCTTTTTTACCAAAATGGTGTCTACAAAATATGTAGTTACATTAAACCGTTTTCTTAAAAGGCTAAAGCAAATTAAATACTTACTTTAATAGTCTTGCTCCTGCTGCATTTGCTAAAGATACCTAGTACTAAGTAGTATATAGTTTTAACTAAGTAGGCTATTATTCTACTATCTATAATTATATAAAAAGTAAAAGCTACGCTAAATATGTGTGGCTTAATTTCTTCAATAAAGTCCTTTAGGTTATTTAGTGCTACAACTAATAAGATAAGGCAAGATTTACTAGACTTATTAATAGCTAATCTACTAGTGCTACTCTCCTATTCGTCTTTCTTAAAATAAATGCGCAGAGTTGCCTAATTATTACAATTTTGTTAATTAATATTCTTTTTGTTTATTGTCTACTAGCTCAATTAGTATATTGCAAGGAGAGTATAATCTAGTAACTATATTTTAATGTTACAAGTAAAAAGAAGGATTCTCTCCTTAACTTATAGATAGGGGTTAAGGGTTAACCAGCTATTACACTAGAAGGCAATAATCCGCGCGGGGCGCCGGTCACGTGATTGCTATCCCGCTAAGGCTAGCCATCCGGGATGGCCGTGCATAAAGGGATAGCAACGCTATTACAAACTTCTCTCTAGAAAAGGATATACAAGATAGCAGGACAAAGATAATAGGTATAAAGATGTAATAGATCTTCTTATTACACTTATTATAGTTAAGTTAAATAGTTTATTTCTTATACAAATTGTTAACTGGTTATTTTATTATATATAAAATTAGTATTGGCTTCGGCCTTTTAAGACAACCTTTTAATGTAACTACACATTTTGTAGACACCTTTTTAGTAGAAAAAGCTTTATTGCTAACAACAGGTATCTAGGCTCATGCCCCCTTGTTTAGCATTGCCAGCACGCAATTAGTGTGTCGCTCTAGCATGTTTATACAGAAACAAAGATGCGCAATATCCTTCTAACTAACCCTCTTAACTAATAACTATTTACTGCTAACTGCAACTTCTGTTGTCTTTATTGTTATCTTAGTAGTGTTGCAGTCGCGGCGTTTCTAGCGCCTATACTTAGATGTAAGCATACAACAACAACGTTATTATCTAAGCACAGCTTTCTTATTTCTAAAGGTAACTTACAAAATCCTCTTGCTTGTTAGTTTATTTTAGCTACTTAATAGCTGTTTTAACCTGCTTTTACTTCTTATAAAGCTACTATAAAGTTTTTTTTACTTAAGTTGTATTTGCGCAAAAGAAGATTAGTAAAGTAATATACTATTACTATACTTAGACTATTAATATGCGTAATATATTTAATAAATTTGCTACTAAATAAGCCTTTTACATCTTTTATTATAACCTTAATATTTATAATACCAGACGCATTAATAAAGTGTTAATAAATAATAATATTTAACTTTTACGTCTACCTAATTACTATAAAAGCTACTGCTAATAGCTTCTTTTTAACCAACTAGAGAGGCTGCTTAATAAAGGTAAACGCAAGCTTTATAATCTACTACTATTGCTTCTTGTATAGTAACTTAGTAAAGTCTAACTTTACTTAATATAAGCTATTAGTCTTTGTATTAAATGAAAAAAAGAATAGTCTAAGTATTGTATTATTTATATGCAGTATTGTGTAGTGTATCAAATTCTAAAAGTAAGAAGTAGCAGGCAAGAAGCTTTTATAAAGTATTGCAGGCTTCTGCTGCAGTAACGTACGTGTCTTTACTTTCTTCTACCTTCTTTACCTCCTCCGCCTTTATCGCAATCTTGTTGCTAGCTATAGGCTAGTAATTACTGTTAAACACGTTTTAATTAGTGTTGTTTTTTAGTACTTTTAGCAGATTTTGTAACTCTAATTTTACTTAGTAGTCTAAGCTTTTCTGCTCTAAGCGCTTAGCGCGTAGACCTTATTTACTTACTGTTCAAATTTTGTTAACTACATAATCTTTTTTTAACTTTTGCGACTAATTAGTGGAGGGCAGCTGCTTTTCACTTTTTTAGAAAACGTATTTTGACTACAATAACAACCACGACCTTTAATACCTTAAAAATAAATAAAATTAGTATTGCTTACCTTTAGTTAACATTAATAACTTTTTTCTACTTAAATATCTCCTACAATACTTTACAAACTACTGCTTTAGTCTACTTTACTTTAGTATAAACTAAGCCTACAAAAGTATAGCTAAATCTTATATAATATTTTAACTACTAGGAATTTTAGTAGACAGTTTAACTAACAAGTTACCTAATTAAGATTTAAAGTAGTATTTTAAAGAATTACTTAAAACAATATAGCCTAAAGTCTAGAACTCTTTATACTAAATTAACTAATGTTAAAAAATAATAAGATACTTAATATATCTAACTCTAATAATAAGGACAATCTTAGTACTTAAAACATTAGAAATCTTAAGTAATAAGCCTATTCCTAGGCATATTAAGTAGCTTTAATAATAAATATAATTAATTAGCTCTTAAGTGTAAAGATCGTCCGTAGATGATCTGTGTTGGTTCTCGGGGAATAAGTGAGTGCGATAGACGAGGGTTGTACTAGCACAATTAGTAGATCAATGTAAATAGTACAAGGTTGTGTTAGCACGTTTAGTAGAACAATGTAATAACACAAAAAGGTTAAGAATTAGGTAATCTTTAGATTGCACTTAAAGTTAAATACACTAAGCAATAAGAGCTTAATGCTTACAACTATATACTAAGAAAGTGTTTTATTGTTTTACAAAATCTTATACTATCCTACAAGATCTTATACTATCTTATGCATAAAACGTGTAGGATTTTGTAGTATATTATTAAACGCATGTAACTTGTCTTATAAAAGATTTCTGCTAAGGCCTGTAGGACTATGTACCTAGTGCAGAGTAGCGTTATTTATTAGCACATAAAGGCTTATCCTTTGTCTAAGTAGTTTAAGATTTCTTTCTACCTCTATTTTTTATACATAGTCTATACCTTCTTTTTTCTTAAATTTATAATACTATCTTCTTTTTTTATATTCTTATCTTTATAAACTAGCCTAAGAGTTTCTTATAGTACTACTTTTTATTACATACTTAGTAATTATATAAATAGTATTAGTTAACTTACTATAGTTGCCTTTTAATATTATATAAAAAAAAGTCTACTATGTTAAATATCTTTATTACGAAAAGCATGTAAGAATTATTATAAAAATAGAGTTAAGAAATATACTTTAGTAGAGGTGCTGTTGCTAAATTTTTTGCAGTTAGACTAAAAGTTAGCTTAATTAAAGTAGTAGAAGTCTAAAGCTAATATAGTAAAGTTAGTTATACTTAAAGTATTATTAGTAGCACATACAAAGAAAAATTGTCTTTAAAAATAGTATAAAGTACTAGCACGTTATAAGTAATAGTTAATATATAAATTAAAAAAGTTTATTAAAGAGATTAAAGCCTTAAAAGCTATAAAAAATATTAACTAAAAGGTTAGTATCTTAAAAAGTAGTTTAATACCTAGTACGCTATTGTTAGATTAGAGTACGTTCTCTTCTACCTATTTAGAAAGTAATTCTACTTTTAATAACTTCTTAGGTAAGTTGCATAGTACTATATAAGTAGTTAGTAATAATTTATAAGTTTATATTTAGTTTTTATATATTTTTGCTATATAAGTATAGTAATTATTTAACTAAGTATTCTTTGCTATTGTCCTGTGCTTAGTATATAAAGATTTTCTTAACTTTAAAAATATTATTTTTTTTTATTTTAAAGTGGAAGGTTCTTTATAATAATATTTCTAAGTCTACCATTTTTAATATATTAATATAGAATCTTAAGTAGATTTTTGTATTAAGTAGAAAGTTAAGTGTATATATAACGAGTCCTTTTTTGTCTAGAATTAAAAATAGTTTAACTTTAATATTGTTAAGTTTTTTATTAGGTTGTTTAGTGCAAAGATTCTTTATAAGCAAATATACTTTATTTATTTATTTAGCTAAAGTGCTATTTTTTATTTTTAGTTAATATATAAAATACTTTAGTATTAAGCTTTTTTAAGTATTGTTTTAAGTAACTTATATACTATTTTTAGCTTATTTACTATTAGAATAGCTACTTCTATTTTCTAGCTTAGAAATACTTATATAAAAAGATTTAGGTGTCTTTTATAGTTTATATAAGAAAGTATTTATTTTATAAATTTTAAAATTTTGTTGTTATATACTATTTATGCTATAAGTAGTAGCAATACCTAATTATTTTGCTGTTAATTAATATATATTCTAAGATAAGCTTTTATTATGTAATTTATTTATTCTATCTATTTATTTACTTACAGGTAATAAGCTATTAATAGCTTTTATTTTATTTTAATTGTAGCTAATAGTGTTGTCTAAAAGTTAAAAGTAAAGAGCTGTTACGACCTAGAACCAGGACTCGTAGAGAAGTCTTCACGAGACGTCGGCGTTCTTAAAGCAATAACCCGACGGCAGTTAGCAGTCACGTAATTGCTTAGTGCTTAGTACTCTTAGCATAACTAAGCAACACTAATTACACTGCAGGACTGCTTAGTGCTTAGTACTTTTAGCACGACTAAGTAACACTAATTACACTGCAGGACTACTTAGTGCTTAGTACTTTTAGCACAACTAAGCATACTAAGCAGAGTATATACTTGTTAGTATATAGTTATAGACATTAAGCTCTTATAGCTTAGTATGTTTAACTTTAAGTGCAATCTAAAGATTACTTAATTCTTAACCTTTCTGTGTTATTTACATTGTTCTACTAAACGTGCTAACACACCCCTGTGCTATTATATTAATCTACTAATTGTGCTAGTATAACCCCTCGTCTATCGCACTTACTTATTCTCTAAGAACTAACACAGATTATTTATAGACAATTTTTACACTTTAAATACCCTTAAGATAAGTAATACTACAATAGACACCTTTGCTAATTCTTAAACTACAGGAATAACTACGCATGCTAATAAGCTTAAAACTTACTATAGTAACTATAATAAGCTTTAAGTATAGCCACTCTAAGTTAATAGATGCTTTTACATTAAAGGGACTAAAATTAATAATAATAACACAGTTGTACAGGCCTTTACATTCTTATAAGAAGCTGCTAAAAAATAAGCTAACTTTATTTTACGCTAATATATAGATAATACTATTAATAACAACGTTAATAAGGAACTTGTTAAAGACTAAAACAAAAATAAGACAAAAATAAAAAAGATATTTTTACCCTTTAAAGAATCTATAGTAGTAAAATAAAAGATTTAAAAGTTGTAATAAACTTGCTCTGCAGCTAACTATACAACAAAGTTTTAGTAGTACTAAACAGTTATTAAATAGGATAATAACGCTTTAATGTAGATATACTAATAAGGTCTTAAACTAGCTGTATAAATAGAACTTATGCAAAGTAGAGCTACTTTTAACACGCTTAATAAACTTATAGCTAAAGCTATTTAAGTAGACAACAACTTTTATAAGCTTAAGCTAGAAGAATAACTATTCTTACAGGGAAATTGTATACCTAGAAATATAGATATTTAACTATATTAAACTTATTAACGCTTATACTCTAACTAAGGTTAATAGTAAAGTTCTACTCCTAAAACTCTAAAACACTATATAACTAACAGCTACAAGCCTATGTATTTTAATAACCTTAATAAAGGTCTAAGAAAGAATAAACTTTAGTATAATAAAAAATAGTAAGAAAAGAATTACTTGCTATGTATATAGTAAAGAAGGTTATATAAAATAGGACTGCTAAAGCTAAAGCAAGGTAACGTAATAGTTAAATATTCTTTACTATGTAGTACTTAGCAATAATTTAGAGGAAAAATAGAATATTATTACTAGACCTACTATTACAGTTTAAGGGAAGGACTAGGTAGACATTAATAGTTTAAATTACCTCTTTATAATTACTCTAGAGGAAGCCTTAGACAACAACGTCTCTAAGATAATGCTTAATAAAGAAATAAAAGCTACTTTAGCTAACTAAACTAAGTATAGAAAGATAGCGAGGTTCTGAGAAACTTACTAGCTCTCTATACTAGTAGTAAAGGAAATACTAACAGCCTAGAACTAGAAAATTTTACTATTAGCTGTATAGAAATACTATACTACGCTAGATAAATAAGATCTTAATACATAAGTACTACTACTTTTAGAAATATAATGCTTAAATAACTTAGCTAAGAAGATTAATGTTCTGCTAAAGTAGCTTTAGTAATATAGGGATATTTTTATAGAACTTTATAAAAGAATATTAATAAAATACTACTAGTATGCTAATTTACTAGAGAAACTGTAGAAGAAAAATATTATTTTAGAGGCAACTATTAACAAAGTTTTATGCAATAACTTTATATAAAAATAAACTTAAGTTGTTAAGGTATTCTAGAATAAACTAACGCACTAACTCTTAAACAAAAAAAAAGAAGAGATTTACAAAGAACTTTAAGCAACACGCTAAAAGTATAAAGCACTAAAAGTTAGTTATAATAGCGTGTACTATTAGATAAATCTGCTTAACCTAGAACACGCTAAGTACTTATAGATAGTATTTATCCACAACAGCTGCACTATACACTATCTAGATAAGTATAAATTAGAATAGTTTTCTAAAAAACTAAAAGAAATGCCTAAATGCAGAAACCTATAGTATAACTGCCCTAACAACAGGTGCGCAGTATATATATAAAACAAACAACATAGCTTATACTTCTATAAATATAATAATCTAGAAAAGACTTTATAGCTGTATATAACGTAGCAGAAGAATTATAAGGATAAAACTTATATATAAAAGTATAACTAGCCTTTATAGCACGCGTACTTTAATATTAAATGTAGACTATATATAGTTGCTAAGAAGTTTTATAAATTTAGCATATAGTCTTTTTTAGACAGACGCCCTAAACACTTAGAACTACTAGAGCAATAAATGCAATTAACCTTTTAAGCCTTTTTAAGCTACTAGTAAAGCTTAATAAATATTAAATAATAGCATTAGTAGATTTTAGCTCTTAAGCTAACTTTGTTTCTTCTTAAGTAGTGCAAGTAGTAGGCCTATAAATACTAAAGAAATAAGAACTTTACTTACTATATATAGTAAATAGTTAGCCTATGCTAAGTAAGATAACTATTATGTATAAGGTTAGTAAAGTAACGCTTAGTATCTAAGAATATAAAAAAAAAGTTAAACTTAGACATCTTTAAATTAGCTACTTACAATATTATATTAAAAATTCTTTAGTTATAAGAATATAACTAACAAATTAACTAAAAGTTAAAAAAGTTCTTATTTAAGTGCTGTAAATTAGATGTAACTACAAGCTAGCCTACGCATTTAATAACTAAAATAGTAAATAAAAGAAATATTAATAATATTGCTAAGAAATAGTAGACTTTAACTAAGAATAGCCTTACAATATAAGAGTTTAACTTAATAAATACTAAAAAAGCATTTTTAAGTTACAAAGTTAAAGTTTTAAAAAAATATATAACTTTAGATATTTTAAAAAAGTGTAAAGAATTTTAGCACTTTTTTATAAAAGTAGTAAATAGTAAATCTTTACTAAGATACTAACTTTAGGACTATAAAATTATTCTAGAAAAAAAAACTTTACTTTTTAGGCTAATTTATTAATTATTAAAGATAGAACTTAAGAAACTAAGAACTAAGCTAAATTAGGATTTAAAGAAAAAATATATTAAACTTTTAATATTACTAGCAGGATTCTTTATACTCTTTATACTAAAGAAAAAGAAACTACTAAGAATATGCGTTAACTACTAGAAACTTAATAATATTATAGTAAAAAATTAATACCTATTACTAAATATTATAAAGCTTTAAGATTAATTATTTTATGCTAAAGTCTTTATAGTATTAGACTTTTAAGATAAATACTATCTTATTAGAATAAAAAAAAGTAAAGAATAAAAGATAGTGTTTTATATATAATATAAGTATTATAAATATACTATTATATTATTTAGGCTTATAAATGCTTTAGTTATATTTTAAGAACTTATTAATAATATGTTAAAAGCATATTTAGATATTTTTGTTATAGCATACTTAAATAACATTCTTATTTACTTTAAGAACTTAAGAAATTATATAAAACATATTTACATAGTACTTAGGTGCTTAGATTAGTTTAACTTCTAGCTTAAACTAAAGAAATATAAGTTTTATAAAAATAAGGTTACTTTCTTTAAATATATAGTAAAAGCATAAGAAGTATAAATAAGTAAAGAAAAAATATAAGTAGTTAAAGAATAGCTACACTTAATAATAGTGAAAAAAATTTAATTATTTTTAAAATTTTTAAACTTTAACTAAAAGTTTATTAAAAACTACTCTAAAATTACTATCCTATTAACAAGACTTATAAAGAAGAAGATACTCTTTAAGTAAAGTAAAAAAGTAGAAAATGCTTTCTAGACGCTTAAGAAAGCAAGTATAAAACTACTATACTTTAAAATATTTTAAGTAGATTAACTATTACGCTTTAAAACTAACGTATTAAACCTTATACTTAAAGACTACGCTAGTTAATTATATAAAAGTAAATAGCACTTAATTACGTACTATTTACAAAAATACTCTAAACTAGAAGAATAATGTAACATTTATAATAAGGAGCTCTTAGCTATTATTATATACTTATAGCATTAGAGAGTATACGTAGAAAGCTACTTAGAACTTATAAAATCTATAAATTACAAGAACTTAGTTAACTTTACAACTACTAAGATACTTAACTAATAATAAGTAAGATAGTTAAAGCTACTTAGACAATATAAGTTTAAGATTATATATATATTTAAAAAGAACAAAAGCAAAGTAAATGCTTTTAGCTAATAATATAATATTACAAGAATAAAGAAAATTATTAATACTATAATACTTAAAATTAATAAAGATAGATTGCTAGGACTAGTAAAAACGCTAAACATAGTCTTATAAATTACATTTAATGTACTAGAAGAATTATTAAAAGTAATTATTAGATAATATTATAACAACTCTATACACAGTTATTTTAGTATTATATAAACTATACAACTTATTAAAAGGAATTATAAATTTCTAGAAATAAAAGACAAGGTTACTTTCTTTATTGCTAAGTACGTAGACTGTTAGAAGAATAAATATAGTACTTACGCACCTTATAAAGAAATGTAAGTAATAGAACTACTTAATGTACTATAGTTAAATATTTTTATAAACTTTGTTATAAGCCTACTAGTCTTAAGAGACCCTGTTACTAAAGTATTTTATAACGCAATTCTTGTAGTAGTTAATTAATTTACAAAATAAGCAGAGTATATTACTTTTAAAAAAGATTTTATAGCAGTATAGCTAGCATACATTATTAATAACTAAATTATTAGACACTACGGCATACTCAAGTTAACTATTAGTAATAGAAATAAGCTTTTTACTTTTAACTTTTAGACAACACTATTAGCTATAATTAAAATAAAATAAAAGCTATTAACAGCCTATTACCTATAAATAGTCAAATAAATAGAATAAATAAATTATATAATAAAAGCTTATCTTAAATTATATATTAATTAATAGCAAAACAGTTAGGTATTATTACTACTTATAGCAAAAATAGTATATAACAATAAAATATTAGAGTTTATAAGATAGATACTGTTTTATATAAACTATAAAAGACACCTAAATTTTTTCATATATACACTTTAAAACTAAAAGATAGAAGTAGCTATTACAACAGCTAATAAGCTTAAAATAGTATATAAGTTACTTAAAATAATACTTAAGAAAGCTTAACACTAAAGCATTTTATATGTTAACTAGAAATAAAAAATAGCACCTTAGCTAAAAAAGAAAGATAAAGTATATCTACTTATAAAGAATCTTCGCACTAAACAACTAAATAAAGGACTTAACAATATTAAGGTTAGATTATTTTTAATTCTAGACTAGAAGAGACTAGTTACGTATATACTTAACCTCTTAATAAACACACAAATCTACTTAAAATTCTATATTAATATGTTAGAACTAGTAGACCTAAAGACGCTACTCTAGAAAACCTTTTACTACAAAAAAAAATAAAATTTAAAGTTAAGAAAATTCTTACACACTAAGATAACAGCAATAGCAAAAAATATTTAGTTAAGTAGTTAAGTTACCTAGACAGCAACAATATATAAGAACTAGATATAAACCTTACAAACTGCCGTCTACACTTTGCAAAATACTACTAAGATTAGAAGCTTTTTAATAATTAAGTAGCAAGCCCTTAAAAGCACTCTAAGTGCTAGGTAAAAAGTTTAAGGCTAAACCCTTAAAAATGCTAAAAAACTTTATATTTTCTTTAGCCTTCTTGCGCTTTAACTTTTTAATTTTATAAAGCTTAACTACTATTACATTCTCTACGTAATAGTTTAATAAGTCTATTTATAAATAAAGCTACTCTTTGCGAGCGCGCTATACGCGTAACTCTTCTAACGCCTTTTTATATATTTTTATTATAGTATCTTGTGTATTATAACTTTCTTTTATGCGTACGCGTAGCTTTTTTTTTTCTACAGCTAAACGCTTAAACTCTAACTTTGTTACCTATACGTTACACTATTAGCTTTAACGCAAATACTTACTATACTTTTTTAAATAAATATGCACCTTGCACACGCGCTTATTATATATATAAATAAAGTATTTCTAAACTATAGCTTTTCTAAAGAAATTAATAAAGTTGTAGAGACAGTAACAATAATTAGTACTAGTAAGAGGTTTCTGCTTAGGCATAGTGAGACAAGAATAAAGCAGCTAATGCTATTTATATTAAAGAGTAATCTTATTATAAGCTAAGATATTGCTACTGTTATGTAACTTAAGGACGACTTACTAGAAGGAGAGGGGATAGTGTTACAACTTAGAACTAGGACTTATAAAGAAGTTTTTATAAAATGTTAGCGTTCTTAAAGCAATAACTTAATAGCAGTTAGCAGTTACGTAATTGCTTAGTGCTTAGTACTCTTAGCATAACTAAGCAATACTAATTATACTGCAGGACTGCTTAGTGCTTAGTACTCTTAGCACAACTAAGTAACACTAATTACACTGCAGAACTGCTTAGTGCTTAGTACTTTTAGCACAACTAAGCATACTAAGCAGAGTATACACTTGTTAGTATATAGTTATAGACATTAAGCTTTTATAGCTTAGTGTGTTCAACTTTAAGTGTAATTTAAGAATTACCTAATTCTTTACTCCTCTATGTTATTTACATTGTTCTACTAAACGTGCTAACACACCCCTGTGCTATTACATTAATCTACTAATCGTGCTAGTACAACCCCTCGTCTATCGCACTCACTTATTCCCTGAGAACCAACACAGATTATCTACGGACGATCTTCACAAGAGCTTGTCTTTATTACTAATAATTAACTTTAATATACTATAGTGCCTAATAATTTAGTTATTAATAATGCGTGCGCGCTATACTACTATAAAAAATTTCTTAAAAGTAATATACTCTACTTATTTTCTAAATTAATTGACTACTACAAGAATTGCGTTGTATAATACTTTAGTAATAAGGTTTTTTAATACTAGTAGGCCTGTAACAAAGTTTATAAAAATTTAACTATAGTGTGTTAAATAACTTTATTGCTTGCATTTCTTTATAAAGTATATAAGTACTATACTTATTTCTTTAATAGTTTGCGCACTTAGCTATAAAGAAAGTAATTTTATTCTTTATTTCTAGAAACTTGTAATTTTTTTTAATAAGTTCTATAGTTTGTGTAATACTAGAAAATCTTTGTATAAAGTAGTTATAATATTATTTAATTATTACTTTTGCTAATATTTTTTGTATATTATGTGTAATTTATAGGACTGCGTTTAGTGTTTTTACTAGTCTTAGTAATCTATCTTTATTAATTTTAAGTATTATAGTATTAATAATTTTTTTGTTTTTATAATATTGTACTATTAGCTAAAAGCATTTACTCTGCTATTATCTTTTCTAGATATGTATATAATCTTAAACTTATATTAATTAAGTAATTTTTACTATCTTACCTATTATTAGTTAAGTACTTTAGTAGTTATAAAGTTAACTAAGTTCTTATAATTTATAAATATTATAAGTTCTAAGTAGCTTTCTATGTATACCCTCTAATGGTATAAGTATATAATAATAGCTAATAGCTCCTTATTATAGACGTTGTATTATTCTTCTAGTTTAAAAAATTTCTATAAATAGTACATAATTAAGTGCTATTTGCCTTTATATAGTTAACTAGCGCATCCTCTAAGTATAAAGTCTAATACATTAGTTTTAAAGTATAATAATTATTTTACTTAGAATATTCTAAAGCATAGTAGTTTTATACTTACTTTTTTAAGCATTTAAAAAGTGTTTTTTACTTCTTTACTCTACTTAAAGAGTATCTTCTTCTTTATAAGTTTTATTAATAGAATAGCAATTTTAAAGTAGTTCTTAATAAACTATTAATTAAAGTTTAGAATCTCTAAAAATAATTATATCCCTTTAACTATTATTAGGTGTAGCTATTTTTAAACTACTTATATCTTTTTTTTACTTATTTATACTTTTTATGCTCTTACTATATATCTAAAAAAAGTAACTTTATTTTTATAAAACTTGTATTTCTTTAGTTTAAGTTAAAAGTTAAACTAGTCTAGGTACTTTAGTACTGTATAAACATGTTCTATATAATTTCTTAAGTTTTTAAAATAAATAAGAATATTATCTAAGTATACTATAATAAAAATATTTAAATATGCTCTTAATATATTATTAATAAGTTCTTAAAATATTGCTAGAGCGTTTATAAGCTTAAATAGCATAATAGTATATTTATAGTATTTATATTATATTTAGAATACTATTTTTTATTCTTTACTTTTCTTTATTTTAATAAAGTAGTATTTAATTTAGCGGTTTAATACTATAAAGACCTTAATATAAGATAATTAATTTTAAAGCTTTATAATATTTAGTAATAAGTATTAATTTTTTACTATAATATTAGTAAGTTTTTAGTAGTTAATACATATTCTTAGTAGCCTAATCTTTTTTAGTATAAAAAGTATAAGAAATTCTGCTAGTAATATTAAAAGTCTAATATATTTTTTTTTAGATTTTTATTTAACTTAGTTCTTAGTTTCTTAAGTTCTATTTCTAATAATTAGGCTGGTAAAAATGCTGACAGTTGGGTCTGACTAATCAGAACACCAAAACCTTCGCACCTGCGCATCGCTGCGAATTTTGGAGATGGGTTTTGGTGTTCTGATTAGTCAGACCCAACTGTCAGCATTTTTACCAGCCTACTAATAATTAATAAATTAGCTTAAAAAGTAAAGTTTTTCTTTTTTCTAAAACAATTTTATAGTTCTAATGTTAGTGTTTTAGTAAAGCTTTACTATTTACTACTTTTATAAAAAAGTGCTAAAATTCTTTATACTTTTTTAGAGTATTTAAAGTTATATACTTTTTTAAAACTCTAACTTTATAACTTAAAAATGCCTTATTAGTGTTTGTTAAGTAAAACTCTTATATTATAAAGCTATTTTTAGTTAAGGTCTACTATTTTTTAGAAATATTATTAATTTTTTATTTATTTACTATTATAGTTATTAAATGCGTAGGCTAGCTTATAGTTACATTTAATTTATAGTACTTAAATAAAAACTTCTTTAGCTTTTAGTTAATCTGTAAGTTATATTTTTATAACTAAAAATTTTTTAATATAATATTATAAGTAGCGAATTTAAAGACGTATAAGTCTAATTTTTTTTTATATATTTAAATATTAAGCATTACTTTATAAACTTTGTGCGTAATAGTTATTTTGCGTAGCATAAGCTAACTATTTGCTATATATAGTAAGTAAAGTTCTTATTTTTTTTAGTATTTATAGGCCTACTATTTACACTACTAAAAAAAAAAACTTAGCTTAAGAGCTAAAATTTAGTAATAGTATTATTTAATATTTATTAAGCTTTACTAGTAGCTTAAGGAGGCTTAAAGAGTTAATTGCGTTTATTGCTTTAGTAGTTCTAGGTATTTAAGGGGTCTATCTAAAAAAGACTGTATAGTAAATTTATAAAACTTTTTAGTAACTGTATATAGTTTACATTTAATATTAAAGCACGTATACTATAAGAGCTAGTTATACTTCTATACATAAGTTTTATTCTTATAATCGTTTTACTATGTTATATATATTTACAAGGTTTCTTCTAAATTATTATATTTATAAAAGTATAAGCTATATTATTTATTTTATGTATATACTGCATATTTGTTATTTAGGTAGTTGTACTATAAGTACTTATATTAAGGTATTTCTTTTAGTTTCTTTAAAAACTATCTTAATCTATACTTGTCTAAATAGTGTATAGTATAGCTATTATATATATATATAGTTTATAAGTACTTTGCGTATTCTAGGTTACGTAGATCTATTTAACAGTATATACTATTATAGCTAACTTTTTATGCTTTTTGCCTTTAGCGTGTTACCTAAAGTTTTTTTTTAAATTTTCTCTCTCTCTACGTCTAAGAGTTAATATATATTAGTTTATTCTAAAATACCTTAGTATTTTAGGTCTATTTCTATACAAAACTATTATATAGGGTTTTATTAATAGTTGCTGCTAGAATAATTCCTTTCTTTTATAGTTCTTTTAGTAAATTAGTATACTAGTAGTATTTTATTAATATTTTTTTACAAAGTCTTATAAAGATTTATTTAAGTTATTTAAGCTACTTTAGTAAAATATTAATTTTTTTAGCTAGGTTATTTAAGCATTATGTTTCTAAAAGTAGTAAGACTTATATATTAGTATTTTGCTTATTTAGTGTAGTGTAGTACTTCTACATAGCTAGTATTAGAATTTTCTAGTCTATTAGCTTTTTTTATATAACTAGTGTAGAGAGCTGGTAGGTTGCTTAGAACCTAGCTATCTTTTTATACTTAGTTTAGTTAGCTAAAGTTACTTTTACTTTTTTATTAAGTATTATTTTAAAGATATTATTATTTAAAGCTTTCTCTAAAGTAATTATAAAAAAGTTATCTAGACTATTAATATTTGCCTAGTTCTATCCTTAGACTATAATAGTAAGTTAAGTAATTATATTTTATTCTTTTTTTTAATTATTGCTAAGTACTATATAGTAAAGAATATTTAACTATTATATTATTTTACTTTAGCTCTAGTAGTTCTGCTTTATATAACCTTATTTACTATATATATAGTAAATAATCTTTTTCTTACTATTTTTATTATACTAAAACTTATTCTTTTTAAGTTCTTTATTAAAGTTATTAAAGTGTATAAGCTTACAATTATTAGTTATATAATAATATAAAATCTTAGAGGTGTTGTTTTGTTATTAACTTTAGTTAAAGTATAAACATTAAAACATTTAATATAGTTAGGCATTTATATTCCTTAGTATATAATTTCTTTATAAAAATAGTTATTTTTTTAGTTTAAGCTTATAAAAGTTATTATCTACTTAAATAGCTTTAGCTATAAGTTTATTAAGCATGTTAAAAGTAGCTCTACTTTATATAAGTTCTATATATACAGCTAGTTTAAGACCTTATTAGTATATCTATATTAAAGCATTATTATTTTATTTAATAACTATTTAGTACTACTAAAATTCTATTATATAGTTAGCTGTAAAGTAAGTTTATTGCAACTTTTAAATTTTTTGTTCTACTACTATAAATTTCTTAAAAAGTAAAAATATTTTTTTTATTTTTTTTTTAAAATTATTTTAATCTTTAATAAGTATTTTATTAGCATTATTATTAATAAATATATATATATATTTAGTGCAAAATAAAGTTAGTTTATTTTTTAGTAGCTTTTTATAAATATCTAAAGGCTTATATAACTACATTATTGTTGTTAATCTTAGTCTCTTTAATATAAAAGTATTTATTAACTTAAAGTAGCTATACTTTAAGCTTATTATAGTTACTATAGTAAGTCTTAAGCTTATTAGCACGCGTAGTTATTTTTATAGTTAAAGTATTAGTAGGGGTATTTATAGTAGTATTACTTATTTTAAAAGTAATTAAAGTGTAAAAATTATTTCTAAATAATTTATATTAGTTTTTAAAAAATAAATAAGTATAATAAACAAGAGTTTTACTAGTATAATTAGTAAATTAATATAAATAGTATAAAGTTATATTAATACGTTTAGTAGAACAATATAATAATATAAAAAAGTTAAGGATTAAGTAATTCTTAAATTATACTTAAAGTTAAACATACTAAGCTATAAAAGCTTAATGCTTATAACTATATACTAAGAGAGTGTTCTATTATTTTACAAAATCTTATACTATTTTATAAGATCTTATACTATTTTATATGTAGAACATATAGGATTTTGTAGTACATTATAAGACGCATATAACTTATCTTATAAAGAATTTCCGCCAAGGCCTGTAGAACTACGTGCCTAGTGCGGGGTAGCGTTATTTATTAGCACGCAAAGGCTTGTCCTTTGTCTAGGTAGTCTAGGATTTCTTCCTGCCTCTATCCTTTATATATAGTCTGTACCTTCTCTCTTCTTAGGTTCGTAACATTAAGTTAGCTAATAGCTACCTTAAGTAAATAACTTGTTGCTATAAAAAAACTTAAAATAGCGCTACTAGAGAGGTATAGAGAGAAACAAGAGAAAATGTAAACGTTTTTTACATATAATAACCTCTACTATAAGTATAATAAGGTTTTTACTAATTAAGAAAAAATCCTTATAGCAAGCGTATATATAAAAGATAAAGCTTCTAACTATATGCAACCTTATATAAATAACTACTTATTTAATATATAATATAAAGGAGTTTAGGCTAAAGCTTAGGCTTTATTTGTAAGTTAGATAAAGTTTTAATAAGAAATAGAACATATCTTTAGAAAAGTAGATACTAAGAACTAGGCTAAAAAAAGGATTACTTACCTAAGGCAGACTACAATAGTATTAGTATATACAGCAGATTTTAAGCAACTACAAGCACAAATTAATTAAAATAATAAAGCACTTGAAATAGTATTTAAAACAGGCCTAAAACAGAGTATTAAAGATAGCTTAATATACTATGATAAGCTTAATATACTATATGCTCTGGTTAAGCTAGCTACGCGCATTAACAATAGAGTTAAAGAATAATATAATCAGAAAAAATATTTTTTACTTTACCTAGCTAACATGAAAAGACAACCGGGTAAATATAATAAAGATAGCAACGCTATTATAATTAGCAAAGTACAAAAGAAGGCTAAAAATAAAAATACTTAAAAAAAAAGGTATAATAACTTCTCTAAAAAAGAACGCTAAAAGCGGTGTAATAACAAAGTATATCTTTAGTATAGCAAGGTTAGACACTTTGCTAAAAACTATAAAAAAGAACAAGTTAAACAGGCAGCTATTAAAATTAGGATAATTAAGTAAAGAACGCTATACCTAGTAAAGATAGAACTAGATAATAACTTAAGCAACTTAAACTTTTACAAAGAGGCGCGCTTAATAAACAGCTATAAAATTGTACTATAACTAAGACTAGATTATAAAGTCTTTACTTTAAGTAAACTTAGACTAATAGATTAGTGTCGGAAACAAAATACCGACCGATCGATAAATCGCGCTCCGGCTAGAGGATACATATACACGTTGCGACACACCCCCTAGATTACTAAGCTACGTAATCTACCTAAGAGCAACGAGCTCTTCTCTTGGCGCTACAATAGCGAGGGAAAGAGAATAAGGCACGACGGCCTAAAGTAAGGCACTATACTAAGTGCCATAATAAAGTATCCAATAACTACTGAAGAGACATGAGACGATCTGGCCCGTTTATATAGACGCTAGCGGGGCCGTCACGTGAACAGCTTACCAGGATCAATGCTTTTAAGGCTAAAGGCTTTGTGCTATTTAATTTTAAAGTTATATTAAAATAATTACGTATTAAAAGCTCTGTATGTAGTAGTAGTAGTAAGTTCTTAGGATTAAGTGCTTTAAAATAAAGACAAGTCAAACGCCTATTACGCGAGGTAGTAAAAGATTAAGGTAATAAATAAGCTTAAAGGCTAAGCTGAGTTTAATACTCGATTTTAACTTAAAAGACTTTGTTTAGGTATAAAGTTAAGGGCCTACGCAAAGCTTTAGTTGATAAAAAAGCGCGCAACAAATAAAATAAGTCTCTTCTACTTTAGAAGCTAAAAGAATACTATAGTAAAGCTATAGTCTAGTATTTAAAGAAGGAAAAGGAAGTATATAATTACTAATAACTTTAAGAGCGTAAGAAAGAGCAAGTACAATACTAAAAAGCTAAGAATTATTAGAAAACAAGGCAGGCAAAAACAAAGAATAAAAATAAAGTGATACGTAAGGACTGCAGCTTAATTAGTGTAAGGGGTAGCTTCAGGCAATAGTACTTGCTTTATACCACAGAAGATAGTGAGAGATGGCTCTAGAATAATAACGTGTGTATATTTTAAGCAATAATACCTGCTAGTATCCTTGTAGGTGAGGAGCCCCTTAAAAGCACAATTGCAGGTAGGCAAGCTAACAATAAGCGAGTTTAGCAGATCTAGCTAGCACGCAACTATCTATGACAGAGCCTTTCCCTCTAGCCTAGCGTTCTAACAGCCTTAACTTAAAACTTCCTAAATTATATATAAGGATAGCTTAGCAAGAAGCGTGTTCTACGCGCAAGTTATATGCACTTAAAACGCGTGTTACCTATAAGTTAAATACGTGGCAAGCTTTATAGTTTAAGTTCTATAGCGTTGTTGTAGTAACTTTTAGATTCTATTTGTTTATTTCTTAAAAATTTTTAAAAGTAAAAGTAAGAGTGTGTAATTATTGTAGGTAGTTTATACAAGGTAAAATTACTTACTATAGTAATAAAAAAATTTTCTAGTATATTTTTTGTAGTCTTTATTTTGCTTAATATACTTAATACGCAACATTAGCGCACTTTTTATGTACTCTAACACTAAGCTTTAATTTTTATTATAGTCTACTATTTAAATTCTAAGTATATTAAAAAGTTTTACTTATAAGATGCTTAGCTGTACAAGTTTAGTATACTTAAAAAAGCTATTAATTTTATTACTTTACATGTAACCTACTTACGTTGCGTGTAAAATATTGCTAAGTAAAAGAAAATTTATAAACAAACTAAATATTATTATTGTAACTATTATGCTAAGGGTAACTATAGTAGTTATACTAAGGTAAGTTTTTTTTATTTTATTAACTGCGCTTTAGCTAATTTAAATAGGTTCCTAAAGCGCTTAATAAGTATTTAAATTGTTTATACTAACTTTGCTTTTATTTTAATACTATAGTTACTAATACTAACACTTTAAGAACTAACTTTACTATTATTATTACTACTAGCGTTAAGCTTACGCGCTGCTAGCACTAATTTAACCTTAAGCTATCTAACTACTACTACGTTACTACGTATACTAGTACTCCTTTAGGAGTTTCTACTTAGATGCTAATATTTTTACTTTATTTTTTAAGCTTAATTTTTGTAAAGCAGCGCTATATAGCAGCTACTCTTAGGTTAATTGCTAGTTATACAGCTAAGATTGCTAGTTCTACTAGTAATAATAATAAGAATAATAAGAATAATAAGAATAATAATAATAATAATAATAATAATAATAATAATAATAATAATAATAATAATAATAATAATAATAATAATAATAATCAATAAGCTACTGCTTAGGCGCAGTCTAAGCGTAGGTAGCGCTTATAATAGTAGTGCTAGAAGTAGTAGTAATAATAAGATAAGTAGTAGTAGTAAGAAGATTTATAATAATAAGTAAAGGTAGTTAGCTTTTTTACTTATAATTTTGTTTTTCTTAGATACCTAATTTTTTGCGCTCTAAAGGCGCAGTAACAATATTTAGTACACTTTTTTAGCGCGCTTAAAGCGTAATAATCTTTGTTTATACTTATATTCTTTAATTAGTTCTTCTATATTTTTAAACTATAATGCTAGAGTCTAGGTATTTTACAATTTGTTATAACTTTTCTATTATAAACTAATATTCTAACTAGCTATTCTTAATTTGTTTTTCTAATATTTTTTTAACTTTTTAAATTTTTTTACTCTTCAAGCTAATTTCTAGTGCCTAAGTATTGTCTTTTTAACTACTACGCGATTCTTATTACTTTAGTAAAGAAACGTAAAAAATATTGTAAATATAATAGTAAAGTAGTAGTTATAGTTAGTAAGTTTATATTTTAACTGCTTTTTACACTTAAAATAGTCTTATAAACTTACTAGAAAGCTTTTTACTAAGTTAGTAGGCTAGGCTAACGTTTTTTATACTAAGGCGAACTAAGTCTTTTTAGCAGAAGATTTTTAGTTTATATTTTTTATTATAGTATTAGCGTTAGTATTCTTATACTACTAAAAAGTGTTTTTTTACTATTACACGTGCGCTATGCATGCGCTGCACTCTATTTATAGCGTCTAGTACTTTCTCTTCTAGCTTACTGTCCTTAAAAGGCAATGTAAGTAATAAATGCTTTCTATATACTATGTAAAAAAGTATTGTCTTTATTAATTTATAAATAGAGTTGTTGTATACAAGTTGTGCAGTTAGTAGAAGTAATACTTAATTATCTTATTTTTTTAAAGCAAACCTCTTTAGGTATTACTTTGCTATTTAGTTCTAGCATTTAGTTTACCTATTTGTCTATAGGTAGAAGGCTGTGCTTAGCCTACGCTTTACTTATAATTAGTAGCATATTTTTATTTAAAAGACTAAAGTAAAAATTGGGCTGTTATTAAATATAATGCTTTTCTAAATTCTATACTTTAAAATAATATATTTATAGTAAAATTCTTTAAACTATTTTGCATCCTATATTATTAATATAAGTATATAGATTACTATCTTATAAAAAGTAATTAATAATTATAAAGATTGCATTAAATACGCAGCTTAAACTATTCTTTACTAGTAGCAGCCTTATACTAAAATTAAAGCTTACTTCTTTAAAAATCTTATTAAAAATAAGTAATAGTAATAACTAACTATATTTACTATGTTTTAGATTATTGCTTCTTTAGTATACTATACAGGTCTTTACGTAATCTTAAATATTATAGCTTAGCTTTAGCTAGTAATATAGCCTACTAATAAGCTTATAAGTTCTACGTGCGCTAAAATAACCTACTATACGCGTATTATAATTCTGTAATAAAATCTCCTACCTTATAGCTTAATTTAGTAGAACGTAAATTCTACTTTTATATTTTAAGACTTTTTTATTATTAACATACTACACTTGCGTGCTGTTACTATTCTCAGTACGTACTGCTTACATAAAGTCTTTAACTTACTATAAAGTAAAGGCGTCTTTTTATTGCAACTAGCGTAGTTTATTTATTAAAGCTTTTAACTTTACTGTTGCAGGTTTATTACTAACTAATACTTTAGCTAGAGAGCGTAGTACGCATAGTATACACTCTATAGCACTAGTAGTTTAGATACTTTCTATTTTATAAATGTTAGCTACATGCGTTTTATATGCGCTTTTTTAGCTATACTAAGTTATAGAACTTTTTATTCTACTATGCTTTACTTTTACTAGAAGTTTGTTCTACAGTATAAGTAATAGTTAAGTTAATAATAAGTTCTCTTGTTTGTAATTTACTTTTCTTAATAGTTTATTTGCAGAGTTTGTACGCTTTAGGCAGTATTTAACTTTAAAATTAAAAGCCCTTAAATATAAAGCCTAGCGTGTTTAACGCTAGTTTAGCTTTTATACAGCACGTAAAGAATGTAGGTTATTATAATTTATTAATACTTAAATAGTATGTTAAGCGCCTTTTAGGTAGTGTTACTATTTCTTAAAACTTAATATAATAGCTAAAAGTTTAAAGTTATATACTTTATAGTTTAGCTTTGCATTTTGTAGTTTTTATAAGTAAAACGCAATAAAATACTACTTTTTGTTTTTAAAAAGTTAGAATAATATGCTTAAGATAGTAAAAGCTAAGGCATCTATTTTAATACAAATTATATATGTATTTTTAAAGTAGTATAGAATAAGTATATATATAAAGTTTTACTTTAGCTTTGTGAAGGCAGCATGTATATTCTTGTTTTAGTAGAACGCCTATTTCTTTTTTAAGATATTTATAAAAAGTGCTATTTCTATAGCGTAGTTTTTAATAAAATACTAATAAAAGTTTACAAATTCTAAAAAAGACTGCAGCTTCTTAATACTAGTAAGTGTATGCTATTACTTAATAGTAGTAACGCGCGCTAGATCTACGCAAATACTGCTTTTTATAATAATACATTTTAAAAAATAAACTTTGTTTAAAGTAAATATACACTTTTTAAAATTTACGTATAACTTTGCTTTTTATAAAAAGTTAAGTACAGCGTGTACAGCATACTAGTGTAGCGTAATATTATTATTATAAGTATAAATAAGGATATTATTTAGATAAACTATATAGATGTAATGTAAGTGCTCTTTTAAAGCTTTATTAATATAAGCTTAAAAACTTACTAGGGCGTTTATAAGCTTAAAAGGTATAATAAGATATTTAAAATATCTATATTATATTCTAAAAGTAGTTTTCTACTTATCTTCTACCTTAATTCTTAGACAATAGTAAGCGTTTTTAAGATTTAGTGTAGTATAGTAGCGTACGCCTAATAGGCAGTCTAGTGTCTCTCTAATCAAAGAGAGCAGGCAATAATTTTTTATTATAATAGCATTAAGACTTTAATAATCTACGCAAAAGCAAAAAGTCCTATTTTTTTTAAGTATAAATAATATTAAAGCGCCTGTAGGGCTAATGCTGTAGTAAATTTATTTCTTCTTTAGTGCTTTCTTAATATATTTATAGAGCACTTAAAGCTTACAAAAAAAGAAAGTATAAAAAAGCTTATAAGAAAGTTCTTTTCTTTATTAAATAGTAATTGCGTAATCTAAGCTTTTTAGTTATAAAAAAGTTTTAGCAGCTTTGTTATTAAAAATATTAGCATAATTTTATAATATATTAAGTATACGCTATACTTACGCTGTAAATATGTTTAGTATATAGACTTTAAGCTTAATGCTTGCACTATTACTTTAAAGTACTTTTAAGAAGTAAGCTTTTAACTTTATAAGTTCTATGTTCTTTAGGAATACCTTAGTAGCTACTAAGTTAATGTTTACTTTTATATATTCTTAACGCTATATCTGCCTTCTATAGTTAATACAAATATCCTCCTAACTTAAAAAGAGATTGCTAATAGTAGTGCGCTCTCTTTATCTACTTTATACGCAGTAACTTTTGTAATGCGCTTTACACTATTATTATTTATTAAATACAGCTAGAGCTTATATACTACGTATGTATTCTGCTTTTAAAGTCTAATTTAACTTAAGCAGAGAAGTTCTACATTCTAAATAAGTTTTAAATTTATTTCTACAGCTGTTTTTTAACTAATAAGGCTAATATTTACTTATAAGTCTAAAATAACTTTAAGTTCCTTCTTTACTGTAGTTACTAAACGTGCGTAGCACACGCGCTGCATCTTTAGTAGAATATTTATTAGCACGCGCTTTACTAACCTTAAGTTTGCAGCAAGGCTTAACCTTTTCTTGTCTAGTTTATATTAACTAAGACCTTGTTAGAGTTGCTACTTTAGTACTTATTAGTATAGTGTCCTTTTTTCTAGCACTTAAAGCATGTAACATTATTGCTGTTCTTACGCTTCTTAGGTACGTCTAGTGTAGTAGCTAAAGAAAAGTGTTCTTTTCTTTTCTTTATAAAAGTACTCTAGTGTTACGAACCTAAGAAGAGAGAAGGTACAGACTATGTATAAAGGATAGAGGCAGGAAGAGATCCTAAACTACCTAAACAAAGGACAACCCTTTGCGTGTTAATAGATAACGCTACCTTGCACTAGGCACGTGATCCTACGGGCCTTAGCAGAAATTTTTTATAGAACAAGTTACATGCGTCCTATAATATACTATAAAATCTTACATGTTTTATATATAAAATAGTATAGAATTTTGTAAGACAGCATAGAATTTTATAAAATAATAAAATACTCTTTTAGTATATAGTTATAGGCATTAAGCTTTTATAGCTTAGTATATTTAACTTTAAGTGTAAACTAAGGATTACTTAATTCTTAACTTTTTTATATTATTATATTATCTTATTAAACGTACTAATACAACTTTATACTATTTATATTAATTTACTAATTATACTAGTACAACTCTTGTTTATTGCACTTATTTATTTTTTAAAAACTAATATAAATTATTTATAAACAATTTTTACACTTTAATTACTTTTAAAATAAGTAATACTACTATAAATACCCCTACTAATACTTTAACTATAGAAATAACTACGCGTGCTAATAAGCTTAAGACTTACTATAGTAACTATAATAAGCTTAAAGTATAGCTACTTTAAGTTAATAAATACTTTTATTTTAAAAAAACTTAAATTAATAATAATAATATAGTTGTATAGGCCTTTATATTCTTATAAGAAGCTACTAAAAAATAAGCTAACTTTATTTTACGCTAATATATAAATATAACTATTAATAATAATACTAATAAAATACTTATTAAAAATTAAAATAATTTTAAAACAAAAATAAGAAAAATATTCTTACTTTTTAAAAAATTTATAGTAGTTAAATAAAAAATTTAAAAGTTGTAATAAACTTGCTTTATAGCTAACTATGTAATAGAACTTTAGTAGTACTAAATAGTTATTAAATAAAACAACAACGCTTTAATATAAATATATTAATAAAGTCTTAAACTAGCTGTATATATAGAACTTATATAAAGTAGAGCTACTTTTAATATACTTGATAAACTTATAGCTAAAGCTATTTAAGTAAATAATAACTTTTATAAGCTTAAACTGAAAGATCAACTATTTATATAAAGAAATTATATACCTAAGAATATAAACGCTTAACTATATTGAATATTTTAATATTTATACCTCAACTAAGGTTAATAATAAAATAACACTTCTAAAATTTTAAAATATTATATAACTAATAGCTATAAGCCTATGTACTTTAATAACTTTAATAAAGAACTTAAAAAGAACAAGTTTTAGCACAATAAGAATAGTAAAAAAGAAATTACTTACTATATATATAGTAAAGAAGGTTATATAAAGTAAAACTACTAAAGCTAAAGTAAAGTAATATAATAGTTAAGTATTTTTTACTATGTAGTACTTCGCAATAATTTAAAAGAAGAATAAAATATTATTACTTAACTTACTATTACAGTCTAAGAATAAGACAAGGCAAACATTAATAATTTAAATAACTTTTTTATAATTACTTTAAAGAAAGCTTTAGACAATAACATCTTTAAAATAATACTTAATAAAGAAATAAAAGTAACTTTAGCTAACTAAACTAAGTATAAAAAGATAGCTAAGTTTTAAGCAACTTACTGGCCTTTTACACTAGTTATATAGAAAAAGCTAATAGACTAAAAAAACTTATTACTAGCTATATAGAAGTAGTACACTATACTAAATAAGTAAAACATTAACATATAAGTTTTACTATCTTTAGAAATATAATACTTAAATAACTTAGCTAAGAAAATTAATATTCTACTAAAGCAGCTTAAACAACCTAAAGAAATCTTTATAAGACTTTGTAAAAAATTTTTAATAAAATACTACTAGTATACTAATTTACTAAAAAAACTATAAAAAAAAGAAATTATTTTAGTAGTAACTATTAATAAAACCTAACATAATAACTTTATATAAAAATAGACTTAAAATACTAAAGCATTCTAAAATAAACTAATACACTAACTCTTAGACGCAGAGAAAGAGAAAATTTAAGAGAAACTTTAGGCAACACGCTAAAGGTAAAGAATATAAGAAGTTAGCTATAATAGTATATACTATTAAGTAGATCTACGTAACCTAGAACACGTAAAGTACTTATAAACTATATATATACATAATAGCTATACTATATACTACTTAAATAAGTATAGATTAAGATAGTTTCTAAGAAAACTAAAAGAATACTTTAATGCAAGTACTTATAGTATAACTATTAAAATTACAAATGTTAAGTATATATATAAAATAAATAATATAGCTTATACTTTAATAAATATAATAATTAAGAAAAAACTCTATAAATGTATATAACATAGTAGAAGAATTATAAAAACAGAACTTATGCATAAAAGTATAACTAGCCTTTATAGTATACATGCCTTAATATTAAATGTAAACTATACATAGTTACTAAAAAGTTTTATAAATTTAGTATATAGTCTTTTTTTAAACAGACGCCCTAAACACCTAGAACTACTAGAGTAATAAATGCAATAAACTCTCTAAGCCTTTTTAAGCTACTAGTAAAGCTTAATAAATATTAGTTAATAGCATTAGTAGACTTTAGCTTCTAAGCTAACTTTATTTCTCCTTAAGTAGTGTAAATAGTAGGCCTATAAATACTTAAAAAATAAGAACTCTACTTACTATATATAGCAAACGTTTAGCTTATGCTAGGCAAGACAACTATTATATACAAAGTTAATAAAGTGCCGCTTAACATCTAGAAATATAAAAAAGAATTTAACTTAAACGTTTTTAAATTAGCAACTTATAATATTATATTAACAGTTTTAAGTTATAAGAATATAACTTGTAAATTAACTAAAAGTTAAAGAAGTTCTTATTTAAGTGCTATAGATTAGATGTAACTATAAGCTAGCCTATGCATTAAACAACTATAATAGTAAATAAGAAAGAATTAATAATATTACTAAAAGATAATAAACTTTAACTAAGAACAGCCTTACAACACAAGAGTTTAACTTAATAGATACTAGTAAAGTACTTTTAAGTTATAAAGTTAAAGTTTTAGAAAAGCGCGTAACTTTAAATATTTTAAAAAAGTATAAAGAATTTTAGTATTTTTTTATAAAAGTAGTAGATAGTAAAGCCTTACTAAGATACTAACTTTAAGACTATAAGATTGTTTTAAAAAAAGAGAAGACTCTACTTTTTAGGCTAATTTATTAATTATTAGAAATAGAACTTAAGAAACTAAGAACTAAGTTAAATAAAAATCTAAAAAAAAATATATTAGACTTTTAATATTACTAGCAGAATTTCTTATACTTTTTATACTAAAGAAAAATAAGCTTCTAAGAATGTGTGATAACTACTAGAAACTTAATAATATTATAATAAAGAATTAATACTTATTAGTAAATATTATAAAGCTTTAGAATTAATTATTTTATACTAAAGTTTTTATAGTATTAGACTTTAAAAATAAATACTACTTTATTAAAATAAAAAAAAGTAAAGAATAAAAGATAGTATTCTAAATATAATATAAATACTATAAATATACTATTATGCTGTTTAGGCTTATAAATACTTTAGTAATATTTTAAAAACTTATTAATAACATATTAAAAGCATATTTAAATATCTTTATTATAGTATACTTAGATAATATTTTTGTCTACTTTAAGAACCTAAGAGATTATATAGAACACGTCTGTATAGTACTAAAGTGCCTAGACTAGTTTAACCTCTAACTTAAACTAAAGAAATATAAGTTTTATAAAGATAAAGTTACTTTTCTTAAATATATAGTAAAAGCACAAAAAGTATAAATAAGTAAAAAAATAAATATAAGTAGTTAAAAAATAGCTATACTTAATAATAGTTAAAAAAATATAATTATTTTTAGAATTTTTAAACTTTAACTAATAGTTTATTAAGAACTACTCTAAGATTACTATTCTATTAATAAGACTTATAAAGAAAAAGATACTCTTTAAGTAAAGTAAGAAAGTAGAAAACGCCTTCTAGATACTTAAGAAAGTAAGCATAAAACTACTATACTTAAAAATATTCTAAATAGAACAACTATTACGCTTTAAGACTAATATATTAGATCTTGTACTTAGAGGCTGCGCTAGTTAACTGCATAAAGGTAAATAGCACCTAATTACGTACTATTTATAGAAATTCTCTAGACTAGAAAAATAATATAATATTTATAACAAAAAGATATTAGCTATTATTATATACTTATAGTATTAGAGAGCGTATATAAAAAGCTGCTTAGAACTTATAATATTTATAAATTATAAGAACTTAGTTAATTTTACAACTACTAAAGTACTTAACTAATAATAAATAAGATAGTTAAAATTACTTAAATAATACAAGTTTAAGATTATATATATACTAGAAAAAAACAATAGCAAAGCAAATGCTCTTAACTAACAGCATAATATTATAAAAATAAAAGAAATTATTAATACTGTAATACTTAAGATTAATAAAGATAGATTACTAGAACTAGTAAAAATACTAAACGCAGTTCTGTAAATTACACACAACGTACTAAAAGAATTATAAATAGTAATAATTAAATAATAGTATAATAACTTTGTATACAGTTATCTTAGTATTATATAAACTATAGAACTTATTAAGAGAAATTACAAGTTTTTAAAAATAAAAAATAAAATTACTTTTTTTATAGCTAAGTATGTAAACTTTTAAAGAAACAAGTACAGTGTAACGGCGCAGGCAAGACTTACGGATCAGTATCGGCAGAAGGGATCACGGCAAGGCATATGGGAGTGCGTTGTGATCCACATTGCGTTAAAGAAGCTATCTCTAGACTATTAGCCTGTAGGAGGAGGTATTATTTTGTAAGAAGTAGCTTTAGGCAATAGTACTTGCTTTACACTATAAAAGATAGTAAGAAATAGCTCTAAAATAATAACATGTGTATATTTTAAGCAATAATACCTGCTAGTATCCTTGCAGGTGAGGAGCCCCTTATAAGCACAATTGCAGGTAGGCAAGCTAACGATAAGCGAGTTTGGCGGATCCAGCCAGCACGCAACCATCCGTGACAATTAATAAGAAAGAAGAAGAAGGCTAAAAGGGCTACTAAATAGGCCTCTAGGGCAGCTACTTATAAGGCTATAAAACAGCTTTGATTATTTATAAAAACTTCTTAAAAGAGCAAGAGGAGTAGCCTTAAGGCTTGCAAAAGGCTACTTTAAAAAAAGGCCTACTATAAGCCTTATAAGTAGTAGAGAGCTTTAAAGTAGTATTACAGCTTAACTAGCGTCTACCTTACGCACAGGGCGCGCGATTAAATGTTTAACTTAATTTTTATAGCTATATATATTATTAAAGCTCTCTAGATCTTACTACAAAAGAAACTGCAACAGTAGCTATTGTGTAAGGCTCTACAGCCTTAAGTTTGGTGGTGGTTTTAGTGTTCAAATTAGGCGTTACGCTGTCCCGGGCGTTACGCCGTCCACCTCGGTAAGCGTTGAGGCTAGATCATCAGCCGATTCAATCTCTAGCACGGCATCGAGAAAACGCTATTCCGCGCTCAGTCTTTGCAAAAAGAGATCAGATTGCCATAAAATGTTTTTCCGTCCAGCACACACCTGCACACGATCACTCCACACATCAACACGCCCAGTTGCGGCCCGACAGCCCATATACCCGCCAAACGACGCTTTCCGAAACCGGCAAAACCTGGTTCCTAAATTTTCAACCAAACAGTCATCACTTCGTTTGAGCACACGATCCATAGCAACCTCAGGACCCCGACTTCAACGAATTGGCTCCGCAGAACGGATCTCAACATCCAAGATGGCAGGTGACGATCACTACCTAACACTCTCATGCCCTGATAAGGCAGGCATTGTGTACGCCGTCACAGGTCTTCTGGCAAAGGAAAACCTCACGATTCTGGACCTGCAGCAGTTCTCCGACCCAGACTCCAAGACTTTTTTCATGCGCGTGCATTTCGGACACTCACCTGATGTCTCCGCGCTACAAGATAGCATGAAGAAGCTCGCCCCGGAGATGAGCATGACATACCAAATCCGGCGGGTAGACTCAAAGCCCAAGGTCCTCATCATGGTATCCAAAATCGGCCATTGCCTCAACGACTTATTGTTCCGCGTCAGGTCTAGTCAACTCAAAGTCGATGTACCAATCATTGTGTCCAACCATTCCGAGTTCGCTGAGCAAGCGAAGAACAACGGGATTGAATTCCATCACCTACCTGTAACCAAAGATACCAAGGAACAACAGGAGACGCAGATACTGGATCTGATCAAGCAACATAACATTGATCTTGTGGTTTTGGCGCGCTACATGCAAGTCCTCTCGCCTCGCCTGTGCACGGAAATGTCGGGCAAGATTATCAATATTCATCACTCTTTCTTGCCTTCCTTCAAAGGCGCAAAACCGTATCATCAGGCCTATGAGCGTGGTGTGAAGATTATTGGTGCGACCGCACATTTCGTGACGGCGGATCTGGACGAGGGGCCGATCATTGAACAGCGCGTTGCGAGGGTTGATCATGCGTTGAGCCCCAAGGAGTTGGTGGAGGAGGGAAGCAATGTCGAGAGTCAGGTCTTGGCTGCGGCGGTCAAGTGGTGGAGTGAGAAGAGGGTGTTTTTGAATGGTCAGAAGACTGTCGTGTTCAACTAGTGTGACAATGCAAATCGACGAAAAGCAATGTAATGAACAAAACTGTGTACAAGAACTGTCAGGCTTGTTGGCAAAATCGGACTGGTGTTACCTGTTCGAGGATAAGTTTTGCCCAAGCTTCCACCTAATCCGAATGCAGTAGGTATGTGCCTCGAGACGGTGCCAGAGGTACGAATCACTCGTGCATCTGAACGGCTCGTCACGACCCTTTTGTGGGGCAGGGCTGTTGATTACCATTGTCATGGTACGATGTACTCTTGGGTAATCGCGGAGTATGGGCAAAGAGTAGGTGTATAAGAAGGGGAAGATAGACGCATAAAATTGGAGAAGAAGAAACAAAGACACGTATATGCGCAACTCACATCACCTCTTGCTGGCTTATAAAGACTTTCAAGCTGTTTGCTGAATACTGAACCTCAAACACGTAACAGACAACTTCGACATTGACCATGGCATCGACATCAGACACTGCACCAGTCAAGAAGATACAGCTCGAAGGCAAGATCATCGCCATCACCGGCGCAAACAGGGGTACGTACCACCTCCACACCTAACCTTACCTTCTAATAAACCCACCCCAGGCATCGGCCTAGGAATAGCAGACAGCTGCCTCTCCAACGGCTGTGCAAAAGTCTACTCCCTCGACATTGGGCTCCCAGGCGACGACTTCGCCGCCCTCTCCGCCAAACACCCCGGCCAACTCTTCGCGCTACAAGCCGACGTAACAAAAGAAGACTCCATCCATGCCGCCGTTGACCAAGTTCTAGCACAAGCAGGTGCCCTGCACGGTATGGTGTGTAACGCAGGACGAACGAAGCATAAGCCCGCTTTAGACTTTACGACCGAAGAGATCGACCAGTTATGGGGTGTGAATCTATACGGAAGTTTTTACTCGGCGAGGTGTGCGGCGAGGGCATTTATCAAACAGGGGGTCAAGGGGAGTATAGTGTTTACGGCGAGTATGGCGAGTTATCGACCAAACAAGGTGTGTGGGGGGTTCCGCTCTTTCTTTTCTTGTTCTAGGTAGCATTCTTCGGGTTGCGGGTGGATTCCTGATGTGCTAATTACCATCATAGCGCGTGCCCTCTGCACCCTACGGAGCGAGTAAAGCCGGTATCCGCAATATGACGCATACGCTCGCCATGGAATGGGCACAGTATAACATCCGCGTTAACTCCGTGTCGCCCGGTCTTGTCAAGACGGCAATGACGTATTGGGTTGAGCAGCAGCCGGATTGGGAACAGCAGCTCAAGTACTATGGTGGCATGCCGAGGCTGGCGAGTGTGGAGGAACTCGGTGGCGCGTATGTTTATTTGCTCAGTGATGCGGCAAGTTATACGACGAGTATTGATATTCCGGTAAACGGTGTTATTGGTATTTGCTGAGTTGCGCGGTGGAGGTATCAGCGCCCATTTAGTACATTTCCTGAAACACATGAATTTCTGAGTGCACATTTACCTAGTCGAACTCCGTCTTTAACCTTTGTACCTTTTTTTTTCTTCGCTTCTTCACTGCCTAAGGCCTGCATAAGGCGCGCCTCTCACGATGGGGCCAACTTCAGACGCGACGCTGAAAGCGCAGTGGCCTACGCCTGGGGAGCCATCGTTGCCCTGATAACCATCATTTCTTAGACAATCGTCTTCACTACCGGCAAGAACACCGAATTGAAGTTTAGTGCGCATCAACTCCATAGGAAAAGGGTCGTTGCCTAGACATGCGCCGCGACTGATATCGTCCAACGTAGTGTTGCGAGTAGTAACCAGAATGCGAGAGAAGCCAGTCGAAAACGTTGTCCCATCTTGCCAGACTGTCAAGGCACCGAACAGGAGGATGAGGAGTGTGATGAAGACGACTGGCGCGTAGCATTGCCATAACCGCTCAGGTACGTAGATGAAAGAGGACTGGAGTCGCGATCGGCTCACCGTAAGCTTTTCTTTGGTTACTGTAAGCATTTCTGGCATTGATAGTAACGATAGCACCATACTCGAGTAGAAGGCTTCAATCTCCTCGGTCAAATTTTCCTTGGGCTCGCTGTTCTTCTGCACTAACCGTGTTTTTGTGACGTCGGAATAGACTTGCGTGTAGTATGGTCCTGGTTTTGGCGCTGCAAGATCGACGTGTCCCCGAAGAAAATCTCTGAACATGTCGCCAATTGCATGATATGCCGCGATCTTTTTGTAGAGACCGACATGATCTCGCGGGCTGATGTAGTTGTCCGCAGGCTCTGGATCGAGTGTGTAATTCATCTTGCTGTTCACTCCACGCGGAAAGCTTGTGTCCACAACCGGCGCTTGGTGTTCCAGTTTTATCATGGTGTGAAAGGACGGCTCAGTGAAGTTCCATCTGACTGTGTACCTGGTCTCCACGTGTATGCAACGGATGATGTGCGGATCATAGCGATGTGTCCAATTCGTTGCGAGGGGATCGTCTCCCGCTAACTCTTGTGTCGAATTGAACGCGTAACCGATCCATAGCACAGGTTCCGACTTGAAAACACCTAGGTCGACTGGAGCTTTGCCGACAGGTATTCCGCCCTTGCCCGCTTGGAATTCAGCAGCTTGAGGGCGGGAGTATGCGCCAATGTCGACTTCTGCGTAATATACGAAGCGACCATGCGGTGCCAAAATGCTTACGTTGAAGGGAGCACCTAGATCGTTTAATTTTTCAGAGTCGTCGATACTAGTTGCCACCTCTTCGCATTGATAACTCGGTCCAGTAAAGCTTTGTTCATAGGTGCAGTTATAAGATCCTCCACAAGCCTCTTGCCGAGCACCTTGCCTGATGTTGGGATGATCCATATTACTGTATGCCAGCAGAAGCGCAATGCGTCTCAACTCTGCCGAAGGCTGATCGTAGTAGTCAAACCATCCTGGAGCCGTGGCAGAAAGATCAGTAGTGTTATAGAACATCAACGACTTCATATTGCTTCCATCCTCCAACTTGACTGGATGTCGCCAGTTTTTTGTGGACTCCGCCGAGAAGTTCAGCGTGGGAACCAAAAGATCGATTGTTTCACTATCAAGATAGGTTCCGAAGGTAAGTGCACCCGGCGAAAAGATGATTGTTGCCAACGGGATCAGCCAGATGACCTGCAAGTGCGCGTATGCAGTTAGTGTATGTGTGTGTGCAGTTTGTAAACATGGAGTTACTAACCATGGCAATTATACACAAAAGCGGTGCACCCGAGACAGTTTCCCAGTTTCCGAAGAGCGACGGATCTTCCGTCGCACCAAAGATCTGATCAATTGAGAGCACAGTGAACGCTCGGTCCCTAAAGGCTCTCCACATGCGCTGTCGAAAAACCAGCACCACACATGCACCAAAAGCGACTTTCGAGAGGTATGCCAACGCACGTCCGTAAAGAACCCAGCGGAACTTCTTGTCTTCGTCGTCTTCTCGTCTTCGATGCAGAAAGGCATACAAAAAATGCTGTAGAAGCGCAAACACAATGCCCATGAAGAAGGCAAATGCCATGAGCGCCGGTATACGCCAGTGTATATACCACTGTACAGATTGGGTTGCCCGATGCGCGATGAGCCTCTCAGTCATAGGATCTGTTCGCGCTCTAGAAACGCCTGATCCAAATGAATACAGAGTGTCTGGTGTTCTGGAATATGGTGGCCGTGGCCCCGGAGAGAATACTGGGGAGGAGAACATGCCATGCTTAGTATCGTTGGTATCTTGTCGCCAATATGTAGAGCTTGGTGATTGTGGAGAGGTCATGGGCATCATCTGGATACCGAGACCAGAGTCATTGACATCCTCCTCAGATCTTGATGGCTTGTCGCGCCTACTTTCGGAGGACTCGTCGCTCGTCCTGGTAGGTATTGAGGCATATTCTGGTCGGGAGATACGGATCTCCGGTGATGTAGATATGTATGAGTGTGGTGAAGACTCCATGGCTGGTGATCGCTGAAGGCGTTGCAAATTGGGCTAGAATATGATGTGCCTTGCTAATTCAGCATTGGGAGACACGAGGGCCTAGAAACCAATGTTGAAAGGAATGGAAATGTTCAAAGTGTAGTTTCTCAGACGATTCTCAGAAGGCCGGTCAACATCTGGGGACCGGCCGCCCTGGCGTGTAGCTGAACTGCACCCCTTGGGGCTGAGTAGCTACAGTCAGCCGGCATTGGTTGCGCATGTGTAAGACCCATCATCTGATGTCAGTCGGGGTTCTATCATCGCACGGAAGTGGGGCAGCAGTCAGCCGCATCACACGGCACACTTCTCAGCTCCCTGGCAGCGCCCGGCCCTTTCCATCGCACAGAAACGGTCATGCTAAATTCTTGGTGGCTTTCTGCATTGGAAGTGGTGAATGCTGCGCTTGGACATGGCGTGCGCCTGGCGGGCCGCCATGGAACGAAACAACGCTCTCCGAGCAGGTGCGCTAGCCAGGGGCCAAATTCCGTAACACGACATATGCAAACTTGGCTGTTGGCATTCGCAGGCTCGGCAGCGGGAAGATACAGCAGCCAGGAGAGCAAATATACGACACAAATATATCTGTGCATGCGAACAGGCTACAGTGGTCTGGCTGTGGGCACGCAACTCGAACTTGTAGTGCAAACACCTTCAGTTCTTTCCTTGCTCAACTACGTGTCCAGGCTGACGGATCCAGCTTGACAACTCAACCTGTCAAACCTCATAAAACCTCCTGGCTTCGTCTTCCGTCACAGGACTGACGTAACTCTTCTTCGAATCGATAAGTCCATAGCGGTTTCCCTTGATCTTCCACCACATATCCCGGCGATTGCCATTTAATTTGCCGCCAAGAATGTCTTCCTTCAACCGCACCACAAATGTGTTGTACATTTCTGGTTCTTCAAGCTCTGTGAGCTCCTCCCGCATAACGCGAATTGCTTCAAGTGCGCGTCCGTAAGCGCTGTCACTGACACTGTTGCTGATGAGATTGCGGACTTCCTTTGCAACACTGTCGACAGCTTCTTGAATAGCGTCCAAATCGTCGGATGCGGCAAGGGCTTGCTTGAACGAGGGTACGAGATTGTTGAGTTCGATCTTGACACGTTTGGGATTGCCGAGGAGCTCGTCAACATCGAGGCCTGAAAGAGGTTTATCGCGGTCTGTACGCTGGCGCTTGCCACGACCTTTGGCTTTCGGCGGAACTTTCTTGACATCTGCTGCCTTCTTAACGGCATTCAATTGCTTTTCCATGGCCGCGATAAGCTCCGCTGGTGGCTCAGAGTATTTCATTAGGATTTCTGGCGGGTCAGGGATAGGCAGAGTGGGATCGGGATGCGTCGCTCGCCATCTGACGACGTGGAGGATGCGGTGGACAAGAGGTGAGAACGTATCCTCCGGTTTAGCGTATTCCTCTTCGTTTCCATCTTCGTCACGGCCAAATGTCGATAAGTCCATCGCATCTACGTAGTCGCTCATTGCTTCGAGGAGTTCGTCCGTGGGCAGATCTTTGTGCTCAGTGATGGTCTTGCCACTGACTGTGAGTTTGCGATCTAATGGGGGGAACTTGTACCGCCTCATATCTTCTTCAAAAGGTAGCTCAACATCAACTAGGGCTTCCCATTCTAGCTCGATACGTGGAACGAGTAGCAGCAACACCGGAGGCTTGAGATCTTTCGCTACCAACCTTGCAACGGCATAGCAATCGGATTCGTAGAGTGCATGAATGAACGACGATAAAGCGAGCTGAGCTTGTGGGTTGGCCTTCTGCGGTACGATGAAGTTGGTGCGACTTAAGGGAAGATAACGTTCGAATTCTTCACTCTTGATAAAGCCCACCAACTCCAGAGCCTGCTGGGTTTCCAGTTTCACGACGTTCATGTCAGATTCTGAGATATGCACCGCTGTCCTGCCGTATTCATAGCCGCGCTCTAGTTCATCAAGCTCGACGGGCTTCTTCAGACCCGGCTCGTTCAGGTTATCCACCTGGTAGAGGCGCTGGTTGTGAACCGCTGACAGATCTGTCATTGGGTGGTCTTCACCAGCTACAGTCGCCGACGACTCGACGCTTGGTCCAGACGCGCCAGCAGAGTCTGTCCGCACTGCAAATGAACTTGCTGTGGGCGGCTTCGCAATCATGGTACATGGATATCGCTCGACGTCGATGGTAATGGTGGCCTCGTACTTGCTAGTATCTCCCAATGTAAGTGAGCCTCTGTAGCTTTGAACAGGTCGGGTCTCCTTAAGGCGAGGCGTGTGAAGTTGGTCGATAGCTATCGCCAATGTACCGAAGTTGCCGTTGCAGTCGTTTACAAACTCTTTCAATACTATCTCATTCTTTGCCTGGATCGGTTAGTTTGGGTGAAATTCCAGCATTTATCTCCCGTACCTTTTGAGGCTCCTTCCTCTCTTCTTTGTGGCCCTCATCAGGGTCATCAAAGTCTAAACCAAGCAGCACAATCTCGAATGGGGCTTCTGGATCTTTTATCTTCATGGTTATCTGCTCGAGGTCTTCAGTATCCATTTGGCCGCGACCATCAGTCACGATGATAACCCTGCGATCGTACTTCAAGAGGTTGCCTTTCGTCCCTTTCGTTGCGTTGTCAATCATATGAACAGCTACCGCAAGAGCAGAAAGTACTGCTACTGTCAGTAAGGAGCGGCGTTACAAACAGCTGGCACTCACGGTCGCCATCGTCTGTCCTGCTTGGCCTAAGCCGCCCTTGCAGATTTCTGATGTCGCCAAGCAGATATCTATCGTCTGTCAGCAGATGCAATGGTTTCTGCAACTTGGAGCTTACGGTTTCAGTTCCGAGAACACTTTAATATTCTCATATCCCTCGCCTTCTTCCATAATTCCAGCAAGATCTGACTCATCCGTTCGGCAGCCAATTACGCTCATCAGGGCGCTCTTCCTGCCTGTGGCAACCTATACTCCTATTAATTTATTGATGCACACTAGTTTTGGGCAAAAATGAAAGCATCACCGAATACGAAACATACTAAATCTCCAAATGAACGTCGACTTACGGTAGTTGTGATCTTGTCCCACACATACTCCAATGCCCAATCAAGATCTGTCTGATCGCGGCCATGTCTCTTCTCGCCCATCGACCGCCCCAGATCGAGTATGT
Source organism: Alternaria gansuensis (assembly GCA_009289805.1). Taxonomy (NCBI): domain Eukaryota; kingdom Fungi; phylum Ascomycota; class Dothideomycetes; order Pleosporales; family Pleosporaceae; genus Alternaria; species Alternaria gansuensis. The sequence goes on from WBOK01000074.1 coordinate 189,301, forward strand.
ACACTGTCGCCTCTTTACCTGCCATAGTCGCGTCGATTGATGCTTCTTTTGCGCGCTTCGCGTATTGCGGCTAGCGTCGCGTACCGTCAACTTCGGCGCGTTCCAATTCCTCCGAAATGAATTAATCGTCAGAGTATGGTGATCAGGGACGTAATACAATGACGAAAAGGTAATAGAAAAAGAAGAGCGGGCGATGAGAAGATGTCTGTTGGCGCACCATGGAGTGGTGGAGCCTGTTGCTTTAGGCAAACATGGCACGGACCAAGACGCGAGAACATGTGACGAAGGTAGCCTCTTGGAAGGAAGGAGTGAGAATAGGATGAAGGTTGTCTCTAAAGTACTCATTCGTTTTTTTCGATATGCGATTCTCTTGATGAATCTTCTGTATGCTTCAGCACAACATTCTTAGTTTGGTGTGATTCTGGGAGCATTCATGTGTTTTTGCATACGCAAAGACGTCTGTGATACACAGACAATCAATGGTTCAACACCGGTTACTATGTACTGGCCCAAGGCTTTCCCGTAGCCAAAAAAATCTATCCGAACCTCATAGTAAGCTCTGCAGGCTTACTTCCTATAACCTGTTCGATCTCATCCAGGTTCTCCTTTGTCAATTTCCTGTATATATCAACCGCCTTGATGGTCTGGTATATCTGCTCTGGCCTTGATGCGCCGGTAATAGCACTCGAGACATTCTTGTTGGACAGAACCCACGCCATAGATAGCGTAGCAACGTCAGTGTCAAGCTTCTTAGCGATCTCCATGAGCTTTTTGATCTTGTCTTGTTGCTGATTCCACGCGGTGCTACCAACGGTTTTGATGACAGACTGAATGAAAGGGTCGTCAGACTGGCGGAGGCGTGATTCGTCAGGGACGCCGTCGACGTACTTTCCTGTGAGAAGACCACCTTGGAGTGGAGAGAAGATGGTGAGGCCGAGACCACGACGTGTGTAGAGGTTCGCGTCTTTAAATTCCTGATCAACTTTCTCTCGGCGCAGGAGTGAGTAGCCTGGCTGTTCTACGATGGGACCAATGAGACCGAGGCGGTCGGCTACAGCCCATGCTTCTTCGATTTCGGAGGCTAGCCACTCGGATGTACCCCAGTACAGGGTCTTGCCGGTGTTGATGAGGTAGTTGAAGGCTCGTACTGTTTCTTCGATAGGCGTGTAGCGATCCGGGCGGTGTGCGTACAGGATATCAACGTAGCTTAGTTGTAGTCGCTTGAGTGAGGCTTCTGTAGCTTCGATGAGATGCTTCCGTGACAGCCCAAGGTTATTGATCTTATTGCGTGGCGACGAGAGGGCGGAATTGTGAGTACCCCAGTAGATCTACGCGAGTTAATGCACTGCCTTCATACGGTTCCGTCAAGCCTTGCGCACCTTGGTGGAGACGACAATATCATTCCTGTTCCAGTTGAAGTGTTTGATAGCCCGGCCCATGACCTTCTCCGACTCGCCCTTTGCGTATCCTTCGGCACAATCGAAAAAGTTGATCCTACAGAGATGAAGACACGAAGTCAGTGAAAGTCTCGTATGCATTTCGTACACTTTGGACTCACCCAGAATCAAAGGCTGCTTTGAGACAGGCGAATGTGTTGTCGTCGCCGACATGTCCTCCATATGTAAGCCAACCACCGAGCGAGATGGCAGAGATTTGTAGTCCGCTCTTGCCCATGAAGCGATACTCCATCTCAGGGAGATGTTTGGGTGCTTCGGATTGAGACATGTTGAAAAGTGAAAATCGGAAAAGTGAGAACTGGATCGTAAACAGGGGATTGATCTGAGTTATATTGCGACAGTACCCAGTCAGCAACTACCATGTCAATGAGCAAGCCACCAACGCAACCGCACGATAGAGTGCAGGATGGTCTGCTGGATAGGGTTAGTTGCTCTACGACAACCATCTTGAGTGGGGCTATTCGCTGCAAGATACCCCGCACAAGAGCTCAAGGGTGTGGACGGCGCAGGTAGTTGCAACCCCATCCCGCCTGCCGTCATTGCTACGACAAGAGACGAGTTGTAAGCGGTGGGAATTGGAGAGCTGAGGTACAAGATAGACAGCGAGTAAGACTGTAGTTGCAAGCAATGAGAAACGATAGGATGTAATTCAGCATAGCCGAATCTGGGTGCCATGAGAGCACATCTAGAAAAGGAAAAGAAAAGAAAAGTTGAAAAGAGTGTTCCTATGCGCACAGCACTTCACCAGATAGCAGGAACCATTCTCTTCCGCGGACCTACCTTGTCGGCACCAAATTTCTCCACGTACCACTCCTTTGTACCTACCGCTGTCACTCCTAAATTTGTAGCGACGAATATGGTCGCACAAACCAGTGTCCAATTGACCCAGCTACCTTCTGGAGCTGCCAGAAGCGATAACAGCGCATAGTTGGCGACCTCACAGGTATAGTGCGGGCAGAGAAGATTAGGAAACATGGTATGCGATGGAAGCTGGTAGCCGTTGCTCTCGGTGCGGAGGCGGTAGAGGTAGCTGTGGTAGGAGTGCTGCAGAATCTGGGCTGTGATGACAGCCGGCACGATTACCCAGCTACCAACAGCGGGACTGGGCGTCTCAACCCAGATGGCTATGTTTATCGTGATGTAGAAGAGAAGACCCAGTATCCAGTGGGCAAACCACATCCGGCTCTTGCTCGTTGACGTATATGCGTAGGACTCGAGCATGCGGCGCAGGCCCTGAAGCAGCAGGAGAGCCCAGGCCATGCGCTGCTGGCCTCCAGCTTCCCACACGCGTAGCCTGCATGCGCAGAACAGTGAGCAGAGCACCGAAGTGATGTAGAAGTGAGTGAAGTAGTTGTGGGGGACCTGCAGCGAGGCGGCGTAGTCGAGGGCGCGGGTGAGGGCTGGCTGCTGCTGAACGGGTAGCGCCTTCCTCCCGCTCACAGCAGCGACACGAGGACCATAGGCAAGAAAGCGAGAGCGCAGGGCAGGAACGGCCTGGATGGCGAGGATCTAGTAAGCAGCGCTGATTAGCGAGGTTGTCAGGTGGAAGTGAGCGGTGTCGCGATACAAGAAGTGACGCAGCGAGGTAGAAGACGCGCAGCAGAGCCGCCGGGTGCACGGCTTCCAGGGATAGCGATGGCGACAGCGAGGCCATGGCGGGATGGTATTGGCGAGTGTAATAGTGTGCAGGACTGGCGACAGCAGCATGCTCCAGGCCCTGCTAAGTAACCTGGACTTGGACCATCACCGCTCATCACACATCACACATGTCGCAGTATATGTATCCTCTAGCCGGAGTACGATTTATCGATCGGTCGGTATTTTGTTTCCGACAACACATAACTGGTGCTGACCGCTTGTTGGGAGCATGAATCACGTGCCCGGAAGCCCAATTTCCTCAGTGGTTCGGGCTAACACTCGCGACCAAGCAGAGCGGTTGGCCGGAGATGGCCAGGGCCAAATAACGCGGCAAAGGCCGTTTTAGCGGCAGTTTGGAACCGTGGGAGTCCTGTTTCGGCTGGCATGGCGAGCCACGAGGCGCAAACCGCTTCGTGCGGGTGGGAGAGGCTCTTTGACAGCCATGGAGCCATGGAGCCACGCAGCATCAGGCGTCACGGCCACACTGCCCTGTAGAAGTCATGGCGCGCTGCCTGTCGCGCACGACGTGCGGAAAGCCTGAGACCAGCACCAGTGCCAGGGCGAGTGCAGGGTTGCCTTCTGTCGAGACGGGGCCGTCTTTGGATCCATGCCCCCCTTGGATGGCGCAGGCCGGTGAATGGTGGAGCACTGCCTGCTACTGGCAAGCCTCTCAGCTCTCTTCTCCGTGTCGCTCGCTCGACCTCCACTACACCTCACAACGCGCCTCCATCACCAACCCCCGACTGCGACTCCCTGATCAGCTACCACAGCAGCTAAGCGCCCTGTTGTTGTTGCTGTTGCTGCTGCTGCTGCTGCTGCTGCTGCTGCCGCCCGCGCCTATCGTGCTGCAAAGGCCTCCGCTGTGCACCTTCCGTCCCTTGCTCTGCAAGCCAGCATGAGGCAGGAACTCGAGTGTCCTGTCCCAGCGTAATGACCAGTAATGCCGATCCGGTCCTAAACGCACCCTCTGCCCCAAAGCCCTTTCACCTCGACCGCCCTCATAGTCCGCCCTCACCACGCCCGGCACCCAAGGCAGCCGCCTTTCCGTCCCAACATGCCCACGATGAAGACCAGGATGCTGAAGGCGAGTCTGAGGCCGAGACGGTCGTGCTGTCACGGGACGACAACGAGAACCCCGTGGAGCACAAGGTGATCAAGACGGAGCGCATCGAAGACGACGACGACGACGACGACGACGCATCACGGCTGCGCTCCATCAAAGAAGAGTCGCACGCGCATTCACCCCAGTCCAATGGCCATCGCCGGTCGAGCAACAGCAACCATGTCAAGATCAACGGCGCCAAGCACGCCTCTGAGTGCGATGCAAAAAGTCCAGTTCCTACTTCACCCAGCAGCCGCACGGCCTCGCGACACACCAAGGACACCAGCCCAAACGACTCGGCCAAATCGCCTGTCCGATCCGCCCTTTCTCCTCCACAAGCCACCACCCGCGGCCGCAGCGCGTCCACCGTCGAGAACCGCAAGCGCAAGTTACGCGATGACTCGTTCCCCAAATCTTTCGAACCACCGCGGCAAAAAGCTAGGACTGAGGGCTTGAAGGACGCGCGCCAGCCCAATTCGCCCGCTACACCAGGCTTTGGCCGTTCACACAAGCGTTCGCAGTCAACACAATCTGCCATCACAGGTATCGCGGGCCGCAAGCGCCGCGAGGTCACCAATCTCGCTCTGTCGACAGAAGAGCATTGGTCGGGATCGAGTTCAGATCACTCAACATCACCCCAGCCAACTTTCGCACCGCATCTCCAGCACGCCCGAGTCAAGCGATCCACACACCGTGCACTAACGTCGCCCGCTCGCTCCATGCCACAGCGAAAGGTCGATAGGTTCGGCGCAACGCGACTTGCTCGAGAAAGCGAAAAGGGCGACCTTGAGGCGGTCAAGGAAGCTTTCGAAGAAGCGCCCGACGAACTGGATCAGCCCGACTACGCTGGTATCGCTCCATTACAAAAGGCTTCGCTGCATGGCTGGGCACCTGTCGTTCGGTATCTGATCAGCAAAGGCTGTCGTACAGATTGCGAGAGTCACGATCGCGATACTCCTCTCATCGACGCAGTAGAGAACTCGCACCTGGACGTAGTTAGATTGCTGCTCAATGAGGGCCAGGTCAATCCACACCATTCGAACAAGAAGGGCCAACGTGCAATCGATGTGCTGGACCAAGAGGACGAAGACGCAGAAGAGATTGAGAAAGAACTCAGGGAAGCGATGAGAAGGCGGGTAGACACATCCAGCAACGACCACGAGCGCACCCAAAAACAGGCCAAGACCGCATCGCGCCTGCTGTACAATGAATTCAACGTGGAAACCCTGATCGAGAAAGCTGGTGACGGTGACATCCTTGCAGTAGGAGAGCTAATCAACAGTAACATCAAGCCCAACATTACATGTGGCGTTGCAGCGGCAAGAGGTGGACACTACGACATTCTCAGTATTCTCCTAGCGAGTGGCCTCAAGGCTGACCCAGACCCATCCAAACACCCAGAAACACCCATGACGGTTGCCATCGGGCGAGGATACCTCAAGATCATACAACTACTTCTCGAGCAAGACAACTTCAATCCCACTCGCCGAAACAAAGAGAACAAGGCGTACTATGAGATCTCCGAGGAGCGCCATGGCCCGAAGTGGGAGGAAGAGAGGGATATGCTGAAGCGCGCTTGTGAGGAATATCAAGCAATGCATCGGAGCCCTCGAAGAGTCAAGAGGGAGGCTCCAAATACTTCTGCCAACCGCATGAAGAGAAAGGCGTCGCCACGAAGAGAACGGTCGTCCTCACCACGGGCTGAGCAGAAACGGGCGCATCTGGCAAAATCGACGACAGCGCCCCAAAAGTCTCGACGGCTAATGTCTGGAAAGGAAAAGGCAACCAGAGAGGACCAACGAAGAAAGAGAGTTGTGGACGACGATTCATCAGAAGAGGAGAGCGAAGAAGACGTACGACCACCCACCCGAAAGATCAAGCGGCGGTCCTATAGCGAGGGCGAGGAGGCGAAGCCAGTCAAGAAGGCCACGAAAACCCGGTCGGACGATAACGAACCCAAAGGACTAGGTGGAGCACATTCAGACGAGAGCGACGAAGATCATGCTACGAAGCATCCAGTCAAGATTCGCACAAAGCCAGCCAGACCTCTCAGTGCCAAACCGACACCTGAGATTGACTCCCCAGACGAACGCAAAGTCGTAAAGAACAAGATCAAGTACAAGATCATGGAAGACAAGATCAGGAAAAGGAAGTTATCTGATGCATCAACAGACGATGTCAGTGTGAAGAGAACACCAACGGCGTCGGCCAAATCTACGCCCGTGCCTCCTGAAAGGATAGCGACCCCGGAAGCCGAACGCGCACGTCGTCAAGAAGAACACAAGTTGCATGCAGAAGCAAAACGCAAAGCCGCAGAAGCCGCAGCCGATGCTGAAGCGAAGAAGAAGGAAGCTGAAGAGGCGGCCCGCAAGGCTGAAGAGGTAGAGGAAGCAAAGAGGAAGGCCGAAGCCGAAGCAGAGACAAAGCGTCAAGCAGAAGAAGCCGAGGCAGCACGCATACGAGAAGAGCAGGAGACTCGGCGCCGAGCAGACCAGGAAGAGAAACGTCAAAAGGAGCTGCTAGCACGTCAGGACCGCATATCCAGGCTCCCACGAGCTCTACGGCGCGCCTGCGAATTGGGCACGAATCGACCGCTTCATTTCTCTGGAGAAGAACTTGGTGTATCGGCTGTGTTTCTCCCACTGTTTTATGCGACTGCAGAGGACCTTGGTGACTCGCATGCCATACCAAACAAGACGTATATCTGCTCCTTCCAGGCCGTCGGCATACTTGGGCTTCCAGAACTGGATCTGGCGTACCTCAGCACTCCTTACTCTAATTGGTCTCGCATTCCCGTAAGCCGTGCACAACGAGATGCCATCCTCCGTCAATACGACGTGGCCCTCTTAGCCCAGGACTTCCGTTTTCCCATGGAAGGCGCTCCTGATTTCGACTACGCGAAGATTCAGGATAGCATCAAAGAAGCCAAGAACCAATTTTCTGCCATGGAAGGCCTATATTGGGTGGAGGAATCGCTGCTTTATGACGAAGTCGAGAGAATCGAAAGCCTTCGACCGCTGCTTCACGATATGCGTGCTGGGTGCAAAAGACGGCGAATACAGCTAGGTGCTACCAACGATGAACAGCCGGAAAAGAAGCAGAAGCCTCGGAAAAGCTTCATGGACATTGTGCTTGCACAGAACGGTGCCAATGGAACACCGGCTAGCGTCATCGTTAACGGGAACGGATGAAGCAGCGAGTGCATCATCAGGGCCCCCTGATTGTATAAGTACTCCGATAAAAAATAAGCCCACATCGCCGCGCCGCGCTGCGCCGTACCATGCCGTACGAAGAACAAGAGCGCGTGCGGGAAAGCTATACTGGTCAATAATTCTATGTAGTGTTTGACGGCAGTCGATCTCAAGGGCATGCCGAGCCCAACAGCTCACGGTATGAGCACTCATGTGCATTCCATCGTAATTGGATTGTATTGATTTCATGCTCATTGTGTGATCGTCTCCAATTGCCCTGTGCTTCAGTTCGCACAACGTGCTAGGTCATGCTTGTCGGCGTCTGAGGCGCGACCCCACTCGGATGCATATTTGGCGCCCCACAACAAAGCTCCAAGCCCCGGTACACTTTCACCAATTCAAGCCTTCACACGCGCATAACTTGACTATACTGCAAACACGCTCGGGCGATAGATGTACGGCCCGAATTCGACGAATCTAGACCCCGCTCACCAAACCATCTAGTCCTCGCATCAATCAACACCCTTTACGAATCGCGACGGCGACATTTCGCAAATCCTCTACAACCTCGCTCGCGCATTCCCACCTCGCGATGGCGCCGAAGAATAAAGGCAAGGGAAAGGACAAGGACGACAGCAGTAGTAAAGCCGAAGGCGGAAAAGGCTCTGGAGGAAAACTCAAACCAGCAACGTCAATAAACGTACGACACATACTCTGCGAAAAGCACTCCAAGAAAGAAGAAGCACTGGAGAAGCTACGCAACGGGGCCAAGTTTGACGAAGTGGCTAGAGAGATGAGTGAGGATAAAGCAAGGCAAGGTGGTAGCTTGGGCTGGAAGGTTAGAGGGAGCTTGATGCAGGATTTTGAGAAGGTGGCATATGAGTTGGAGCCTAGTACGACTGGTAGCCCGAATATTGGGGAGGTGAAAACGAGTGAGGGGTATCATATTGTAATGGTTGAGGGGAGGAAGTAACAAAAGAGGGATGGAATGAAGAAGGAACACGATTGATACGCCCCGGAGATGAGGATGTATATGCCTGGTGCATACGTAGTAGAAAGACTTATTGTTTCGGCAGTCAGCAGTCAGTCTTCGGAAACGCTTCAGGAACGTGTCTCACCTACGCAGCTAGAGACTTTGTTCCTTGTGCTCGGCAGCAAATACGCGAATCTCACCCGGCTCTCCATGTATCTACCGCAGAAGAGCCGAATGCACGTTATCATCGAGACCAATAGCTGCCAGCAAGGGATTCATGCATGAGTTCGGTTGGTGACGAATAGACAAGTCCATGAAGCAGTTTACTACGTATGTTGTCCTGGGTTGTACCACGCCCCACAAAAGCTCACGTTACGATTCATTTTGTTTGTTGTTAACAATGATGATGAGACCCGAGCTCTTGCGTGTAAGATGGATTATGGCAGCACACGTCAGAGAAAAGAGCTTCTTCATGCGCGCGCCTCATAGTGGCCGCTCCTGGCCACCGGCTGGCTGGAGCTGCAAACAACCTCGGCCATGTTTAGTGAGGCGAAACAAGGGCCTGCCGGTGTCTTTCGGCCATTGTCGAGCTGCGCCGGAGCCGTCCAGCTAGCGTTCCTCTTCTCGCCTTTGTGAAACGTGAATATGGGTCATCACCTGGGCCGCGGTACACTCAGGCATCACGTGCGGCTGGACCATGGCGTCACCACCCTGAGCAAAAGCCTCCTCTTCGGATATGGAGCAGGTGGGTGAGAGCGACAAGTCATCGGCGCATTTCTCGCGGCTCCTCACCGGCTGACGACGTGTCTGGTCTGGCTGCCCTTGTGTGGTAGCGAACCACCCACCCACTCCAAGGGGGGACGCCAAACGCGAGCAACAAGCATTCACAAGGACCTTGACAACAACAACAACAACAACAAGTCGAATAGCCTAATAGCCTGCCAGCCCATCACCCCATCGCCCCATCGCTGAATCTCGCTACAAAGCCAACATCTGCCGCTCTCGCTCTTAACTGCGGCGCGAGTGTTGGAAATCCGGTGTACAAGAGGATTGGCGCGCGCCCCGGCGTCCACTAACGCACTGACCCCACTTCTTAGGCAGCTACCATTACACCTCCAGCTGCTCCGCCGTCTCACCTGCTCCACCTCCGCCTCCAGCTCAACTCCATCAACCACCCTCACCTCGACAGCAACAACAACTACACTGCTGTTGCTGCATCTCTTTGTCTGGTATACAGCGGCGGCAAGCTAGCTGCAGTCGCTCTGACTACCCCTCTCACCCTCGTCGCCAGCCTCACTCGCCCATCATGGCGGCGACTAACAACGCCCCCGTGACTCTGGACACGCCCATCGTGGTCAAGGTCGTGTTCCGCGGCCAGACGAAGAAGTTCAAGCTGCCTCTGAAGGATCTCGGAGCCCACGTGTTGCCTGACAAGGTCCGTAATACCCCCATAATCTTAGCTTGTCATGCTCAGGCGATCAAACTCGGTCGCCTGGAAATGCCATCAAACGCGCCCAAGAACGACCATACTAACCTCACATTTCATGTTTAGCTCCGAAGTATTCTTCAGCTTGAATCCGGTGAGCAGGTCGTCTTCGAGCGCTACTCCGACTCCGCCGCCTCGTATGTCACCCTGGAAGCCGACAAGCCCCAGGTCTACAAGACGCTCTTCCGCGCCGCAAAGGCAAAGCTCAAGCTGCGCCTGAGAGCCACCATTCCTGGCGAAGAGCCCGTACCTGCACCCGCACCCGCGCCGATGCCGCCCCATGTGCTTCCAAGCTACGCTCCCTCTGTTCACCGCATGAGCTCGGATACCCTCACTCCTCAGCGCAACGCGCCTGTCTCTCCCGTCATTGCCCGCTCGCCGGGCACGGAAAAAAACGAGGCAATCAGCCCTGTATCGCCACCAAAGACGGCAGATGCTGACGGCGAGGCTCCTGTACCGCAGCCCTTCACTGCACGTCAAAGTAAGCACCAACGCGTCTACCATGTGTCGTACAATATGCAGCTAACACTGACTACAGGCTTCTTCAACAACCTCGCAACCGCCAACTACAACTCGAGTCTTGCATTCCGCCCTAAGCCGAGCAATTTGTGCACCTCATGGGTCGTCTACTGCAACAACTGCAATGAGCCTATGGAGGACGAGCACTTCCACTGCAGTGTATGCGATGGTGGCGATTACGATCTCTGTCCGGCCTGCGTAGACAACGGCATTCACTGCCCCGGAAGCGGACACTGGATGGTCAAGCGCTTCGTCAAGAATGGTAGCGTCGTCAACAGCACTACCCAGCGCATCGCACCCAAAGTCAAGGCCGAGGAGCCCCAGCAGCAGGAGATTCCGGGAGCTTTTACTGATGAGAAGCAGTCTGTGACCTACGAACAGGAGCCAACCCGCACCTGCAACTGCTGTGTCACCGTTCTTCCCGAGAAGGAGTTCGTTACTTGCGTCCCTTGCGACGATTACGACCTTTGCTTGACCTGCCATGTCAGCAACAAGCATGGCCACCACCCCGGCCACACCTTCAAGCCTGCCACGTCCGAGACTGTCCTCCCCACTCTGGCCGATTTCCTCTGCAACTCTGGCAGGAACGTCCGTCACAATGCCGTCTGCGATGGCTGCGACAAGTTCATCTACGGTGTCCGCCACAAGTGCTTGAACTGCCCAGATTGGGATTACTGCTCCGACTGTCTCAAGAACGCCAAGTTCATCCACCCCCGTCACCGATTCGTACCTATCTATGAGCCTTTGGCTGAGCCTATGAACACCGCTAACCGCCACTACGGTATCTACTGTGACGGTCCTCTCTGCAAGGACAAGGAGAATCTGTCATACATTGACGGTATCCGCTACAAGTGCGCCGTTTGCCACGACACCGACTTCTGTCAGAACTGCGAGGCTCATCCCAGCAACAAGCACAACCACACTCACCCGCTCATCAAGTTCCAGACGCCTGTCCGCAGCGTCAGTGTCACAACTCTCAACGACGACAAGCAGCGCAAGTCGATCGCTAGGCTCGGTGACCGCATGTCTGACAGGCGATCTACCTCGACTGAGACTACTCCTGTCGCTCCTTCCACCAATGCTGCGACCCAGGTCCAGACCATTGTTGACATGAAGCCCTCAGCGGAGCCGCAGGTCAAGAAGGAGAAGATCGCTATCCGTGATTTGCTCGTCGATTCTGTAGAGCTGGTGCAAGAGAAGCCATCTCAGCCCATTCAGCCGCTGATTCCAGCCAAGACGGAGGCTATTCCCATCCCTAGGTCAGATACCGCTGCCGAGGGCCTCGACGCGCACTTCATTCGGGATACCATCGTTGATGGTTCCAAGATCTGTGTAGGCCATCAATTCGTTCAGGTTTGGACTCTACGGAACCCAGGCCCCAATGCCTGGCCACGAGGATGCAGTGTCCGACACGTTGGTGGCGACAACATGCTCAACATCGACAACACCCGTTCCTTGAGCCACACTGACTTAGCTGAGGCCAGCGAGAGCAACGTACTTGGCCACACTGTCGAGGCTGGCGAGGAAGCCCAGTTCCGTGTCCTTATGAAGGCACCTCAACGCGAGGGCACTGCCATCTCTTACTGGCGCTTAAAGACTCCCGAGGGCATGCCTTTCGGTCACCGCTTGTGGTGTGACATCGCCGTCGTTGCTGTGCCATCTCCTGTGGCAGCTCCACCAGCAATCCCTGCTCCTGCACCAGTCCAGAGCGTCCCTACTCCTGTCTCAGGTTCAGCAACTACATTCGAGGTAGCTCCTCGATCGAATCCCCTGTACGAGCGCCTCCTACAGGCTAGAGCTGAAAGGATGAAGCATGTACAACACACTCAGCAACAACAAATCAACCTTCAGAAGATGAAGGATGCGCACCACTCTTTGCAACAGCAGCTGGATCAGCAGAAGATGGAGCGTGTCCAGCGTGTCCGCAAAGCTGCCATGGAGCGTCTTCTAGAGGGCCGTCGCAAGGTGCATGAGGAAGCAAACCGTCGTAAGGAACATGAGGCAGCCCTTGCTACCATCAAGCAGGAGCCGATTGCTACACCCAAGGACAAGATCAAGCCTGAAGAGCCTATCGCTGAACTCCCAGTTGAAGAGAAGCAGCGCGCATCTGAGCCTATTGCTTCCGGCATGATCTTCCCTCAGCTGGACAAGGAGTCTCCCGAGTCAAGCACCTACGAATCTTCAACTACTGCTCAGCCCACTTCTCCATCATCTGAGAAGAGCACAGTTGCTCGTAAAGTCAACGTCGCTTCGGATGACGAGTTCTTCGAGGATGCCGAGAGTGTTGCCCTCATGTCCGACGACGGTTTCATGACCGACGAGGAATACGACATTCTCGATGCCAGCGACGAGGAGATGTCTTAAGCGGGTGAAGCAAGGTCGTCAGTGGGCTACAAATTTCGTGAGCATAAAGGTAAGAGTGCTGATGGTTGGCGTCTAAAGCGATCGGATTTGTGGGTGGTGAGGCGTCAAAAGGGGTGCAACTGGGGAAACACAGCAACAACACAGCACTCCTTACATACAGAAGGCGCTGGTGCGCGCTTCGACACACCTCGACGGGATATGTGAGTAGGGTGCTATATGGCCTCTGGCTCGGTTACGGCTCTCCTACCTCTGCTCAATTTGATTTTTCCTTGACTTTTAAATTTCTTCTCTATGTGTAGCAAATCAATTGGAGTCTTCTTGAATATGTGCTGCTATGAATTTGTGATGCTATCATGGTCTAATTCCAATAAGATGCAATGGCAGACTCAAGATCCTGATGTTTCTCAAAGGGAGCATGACTAAGCCGAGGGTCGTCTTGGCGTGGCTTTGCTAGTGAAAAAGTGCCCCAGAAAAAAAAGGTTCAAGACTGAAAGTATCGATACGCAACACCACCTACGTTACCATGTCGAAGGATACCGAGATGCTTTCCGCGGAAGACGTCGCCACCGTCTCAAAAGAGGAGCGCCGCGAAAAGAAGAAGGGGAAAAAGGAAAAGAAAGAGAAGAAACGCTCGCGGGCCGAGTCGAACGCTGAAGTCGCAGAGGCCGATGCTACTGAAGATGGAGCAGAGACACCGGCAAAGAAGCGCAAGCGAGAGATACTGCCCGAAGAGCTCGAGATCGATATTAGTCTCCCTGAACCCGCATCGAAGAAGGCCGCTCGTAAAGCAAAGAAGGCGAAACTAAACCCGACACCTGCCGCCAACGTAGGCGGAGCAGAAACAGTCACGAAAACGGATGGGGCGACAAAAGAAGACAAAGACACAGCTGCGAAGCGTTCAGAGTATGGCGTCTGGATTGGCAACTTGCCATGGTCTGCGACCAAGGAGTCGCTGCGGAAGTTCTTGACCGACAATACTGAAATTGCGAGCGAGCAAATAACACGCGTTCATATGCCTCCGCCTACGAAGCCGACCCCCGCCAACTGGACCACCAAGCCCTTGAACAAGGGTTTTGCATACGTCGATTTCTCCACAGAGTTGGCAATGTACTCGGCGATTGCCCTGACAGAGACGAAGATGGACGGACGCGCGCTGCTCATCAAGAACGCGAAGAGCTTCGACGGACGCCCAGACAAGCCCAAGACGGAGGAGGGTCAGGACAATGGGCGTGGAGCCAAGGGTGCTAAACCAAGTCATCCTCCGAATAAGCGTGTCTTCGTTGGCAACCTCTCTTTCGACGTCACAAAGGAAGACCTTGAGGCACATTATACCCCATGCGGAGCGGTCGACAATGTTCACATGGCAACATTTGAAGATACGGGCAAGTGCAAGGGATATGCTTGGGTCACGTTTGGCGACGTAGAAGCTGCGACGTCAGCGGTCAAAGGCTTCGTGTTCAAAGATCCGTCTGCGTTCAAAAGTAAGAAGGACAGGGACGAAAGTGATGACGACGAGGACACGAAGAAACCCGCAAAGCAAAGGAAATGGCTGGTTAACAAACTCATGGGCCGGGAGTTGCGCTGCGAGTTCGCTGAGGACGTCAAGACGAGGTACGACAAACGGTTTGGCAAGGAGACACCAACCGAGTCTGTGGATGGAGTTAATCCGGGCCGATGGAAAAACTTTGGCAATGACGGAGGTCGAGGTGGTAGAGGCGGTAGAGGCGGTAGAGGCGGTAGAGGTGGTAGGGGAGGTAGAGAAGATAGGGGTGGCAGGCAAGACAGAGAAGAAGGCAATGGCGGACAAGAGTCGAAGCGAAAGGTTGACCCAAGGGCCATCAAGAGTGGTGCAGCTCATTCAAATGCCCCCAGGGCAAGTCAAGCTATTGTGGAGTCGCAAGGCAAGAAGACTACTTTCGACTAAGAGTAGGCGTTGTAGTTGGGGACAACATTTCGGATATCTTGCTGCGTGTTTTGAGGCTGGCAGGCCATGGGCGCATGGTTACATATATCATTATCCACTTCCCCATCCTTCTTGTGTTTCTCCAAACACATTAATGCTATTGTTACGCCCCGAAAACCGACATTCGTAAACCTAAAACACATCGCTCCATCCATCATCGATACTCGTTTCTCCAAACACTACATCCGAAAAGCTCACAAACCTGTCGAACCCTAAAACGCATTCTCCATCATCCCTAGCCTGGCATGCGAACGTGCGGGCATGAAAACAATACGCTGTGTCTGGACTCGTGGCAGAGGCTTTGAGCGAAGCGCACTTCACCTTACGCCCTGGTATCATATGCAAGATCTCTTCTCGCGTGGCATCTTGCAAGTGTCACGTGTATTGACCCGTCGCAATGCTCCAGAGGAAAGCGCAACAAATCTAGCTAGGGGGGAGACAAACGTCATCTGAAGGAATGGAGACACTGCCTCGGTTTTAAGCGCTACCTACCCGTCTCATGAGACGGATAGAAAGTATTACTTTCTTGAAGTTCATTTAACGAAGAATTTAATAGCTCCAACGTTTCCCAGTACAGGACTTTTTTTTTCCAGACGTAATCAAACATACTAAGGCAAAAACCATTAGGTTCAATCAAGTTCTCTTTAACGCGTGCAGCCGTCAACGTTGACATTGTCGTAGCGTACTTCCGTTTTTGCGCTTCATGCAGGGCGTTTTGCGCAAGGAAGCGGGATACCCCGCTCTTTTAGGATAGGTTTTGATTGTAGCTTCGTGCTCGTTGGAGCCGTATGCGTCACCTACGTTATGTGCCAACTTCCGAGGCGCATGAACTACCTCGCAAAGGTGTTCATTCTTTCCTAGCCTTCATGCAAGTGTGCGTTGGCAGGTGTGGTGTACTTTCAAACCCAACTAGTCTAGAGATCTTCATCGTTGGCAATGCAGAAACCTATGCAATCTAGGCAACAGCCTGGGTAGATGTGCATCCTATCTTATTTTGATTTTCTTAGGGTGTAAGCTGGTATAATACGTATTAGATTGGGACCATCCCAAGGTTGTCCACGCTTCAAACAATCTGCATTACAGGCCATATTTCTATTGCAAAGCGAATATTACCATCTTAGTCCGTTGATTCAACTACGATAAAACTACTGTAGCTCTTATCGATCCTACCTTAGACTTTCTCGTTAAGTTATCAGAAGACTATTAATTAAATGAACAGAAAATGCCCAAATGTAACTTTGTTGAGTACAGAACCTTATTCGATAGCTGCACAGCAATACCAAAACATGTTATTACAACGATCAGATACAGTAACAGGGACTGTGATGAACATAAAGGATCTTCATACAATTGCGGGGACGAGGCAACAGCTGCAAAAGGTCTAAACGGCGAACCGATTCAGCTCGGTTCTACCTCGCGGCCAGGGCCATGTCCAAGATGTCTTTCCTAAGCCTGCATACTCGCTCGGGGCTTCGAAAATAAAATGGCTGTAAAGATTCCAATTGAAAGGATTAGGAGATAAAATGATGGCTGAAAGGAATTCGTTGCACTAGCTGTGGAAGCCAACTCGCACCGGCTGAAATCTATTCACTGTCAGAATACAATTGTATATAGATATTAGGATTTCTACCTTCAATATCCTTGTACACGCCCGTAACGCTTTTGTACTTGGCTTGCCAGCATTTTTTGATAATCGCCCCAAATGGTCCAATTGTTTCTGTTTCGGGGAATTTGCCTTGTTTGAATAGAGCCGTGATCTCTTCTGCGGGAAGATCTTGATATGGTAGTTTGCCTGTCATGATAGCGTAACACACAGAGCCAAGAGAGAAGATGTCAGCATCAGTGCAAAGCAAGGGTCCAGGGTACCGATAGCTAGCGTGTACTGAAACCAGCAGCTCAGAGCCGTCGAGAGAAGAGCCACCGAAATCAGCAAGCTTTGCGTCGAAATCCTTGGTCAAGAACACATTGTGTAGATTTAGGTCACCGTGAATAACGTTTGCGGCGTGAACGAAACAAAGGGCATTTGTAACTTGACGCGCCCACTGTACTCTCTGCTCAATCCCGACCTCGGGATGTTTGCGGAGGAACGATGAGAGACTCCAATTTGGAGCTAGTTCGAGCCGGATACCTGAACCGTACGGGCCGTGGTACCGCAAGAGTCCGCTGTGCCCTCCCCGTTGGTCGAACCGCTCGTATATCAGCTTCTCCACATCGACTCTGCTGCCGTTGTCATCATCGTGCGGGGTTTTTATAACAGTTTGGGAGGTCGCATCAAGACACACCAGGCCTGTTGTGCCCCAGCCGACAATGTCCTTGTCTCCAAATCCCTCTGGGAATCGGATGAGGTCGTCCATTTTCGAGGGTAAGGGGGGAGGCCTGTGGTGGACAAATCGTATCGGAGGAGCTGGCGGTCGATGTGTTTCTAGCGTGATTATTTCTCTTCTGCGTTGTCCCCCACAAGTTTGCCCCCAGATAGTCACCTGAGACGCGCAACTATGGATGCGCGCGGAACAATGTAATACTTTCTTAACCGCCGACTGGCTTCGTGAGATCGGGGTGTTAGCTTTCGGGTAATCATCGGCTTTCGGATGATCCCGCATCCATGCACACCACGTGACCATCCCACACTGTGGTGCCCCCTCGAAGTTTTAGAGCGCCACCCGCGAAGCGCTTTAGAGCGTAATAAATGTAGTGTTAATATACTAAGTGCTAAGCAATAAACGAGTTAAAAGTTAACTTATTTATGTTTAGAACGCTAGGTATAATTTACTATAAAAACGTCTTACTAATTGCACATTAGCTTCGTACCTAAGATCTAATACATTTGCCCCTTGAGTGGAGCGGTTGAAAACTTCTAGGGGGCACCACAGTAGAAGATTTTTCATCTCCGACCTGTCCAGTTTTTCCCTTGTAGATATGGGGCTGCACAGACGACAGTTGGAACCCCCCGAGACGAACAACAGCATCAAACTACATCTACCAGCAGCCGCAGGAGCCTCAAAAAGTCATCGCCTCCTCACGCTAGCGCTAGCTTGATACCTGCAAAGCATTTGGCTAAGATGCGCGGAGTGAATCGACGTTGGCATATTATGTAGGTCTGGTGAGCGCCAAAAGGTCCCCCCTCTGCTCCTTATTTTTGGCAGACGGTACGGTTTTACATTCTAGATCAGGCTTACTGCCTGGCAAACGTATCTGTCCGACCTTTCGTAAAAGGTCGGAAGTGTAGGAGCAGCTCAAGTGCACCGCGGCGTTATGATCCAAGACCATGGGAAGCCTATAATCACGCGGGAAAAGCGAGTTTTGATCGGGGGAGGGAGAGATTCGGGGTTCTTCAGAGGATGGGGGAGATGAATGCTTGTGGTAACGGTATCACTCTTTCTTCACTACGATTTAAATTTGCCGTCCTGTGAACACCCTGCTTCACCTTCCACAAAAGACTCTACTGAGCTGCAGAATTGGTAGCCAACCACTGCCCAAACGCCGCCGCATTCCTCGTCTGCATAAAAACAGTACCTGGTCCTGTAAACTTGCATACGAGCCCCTCACCCGCCGTCATGTTACTGATAATACCTCCACTGGAAACACGCTCGAGAACGTACTTGCAGTTCCACGCTACTAAATGGCCGTTATCGATGATGTATTTCTCGTTGGCTGCGAGCTAGTTTGGGTAATGTCAGCGCTCCATTGACTCTAACCATGGAAACATACTGAACAAGCGCACTTACATCCTTCCTGATAATCGCGCCAAAGCTCGTCACCCAAAGCACACCCGTGCCACTAATCTTGTACACAAAAAGTCCTTCTCCACTGAACATGGCTTTTCCAATGCCCTGGCTCTTATACTCAGTCACAATACCTTGTGTGCAGGCTAGAAAGGCGTCGCGGCCTACCGACCACTGTTCCTTTCCGCCAAGCTTAATGATGGTGATGTCACCGATGGAAGGAGGAGCGAGGAGAAGTTCACCAGGGCCCGTGTAGGTAGATTTGCTCATGTCGCCGCCGATGAGGGCTTTCTTGAGGGAGAATTTTAGATTGCCTTTTAGCGTCATGGTGGGGGACATTGCTATCATTGCGCCTAAACATCTTGTTAGGCACTTGTTGTGCGTGTGTTATGTCGGATGACTTACCAGGTTTCGCGGTAAATGGACATCCAATCGCTAATTGTACGGTGAGAATCGAATTCGTATCTCGGTGGCTCACGCGGTAGCTTCCTCCGTTGAAGGTTCCTACGTCGTCTGCTGAGGCGCTTCCAGGACCTGTATAGACTCCTGCGCCTGCATACTGTGGTTGCTGTGGTGTGGGCTGTTGGCCCATTTGCGGCTGTCCCATGCCTGGCTGTCCCGTCTTCTCGGCGGGATATCCAGATTTCTCATCCCGGTATGGGCTTGCACTTGGACTTCCACCGGGAAACCCACCGAAGCCAGGGCTCATCGGCGGCTGCTGCTGCTGATGTGGGGGCGGCGATTGTGCTTGGCCCGGTGGCGGGAAGTGCTGTTGTTCAGGTGGCGGCGCATATTGCTGTTGCTCAGGTGGCGGCGCGTACTGTGGCTGTGGGTTGAGGTTGCCACCTGGTGGAGGCGGATAGTGTTGCTGTTGGTGTGCAGGAGGAGATGAAGGCGGTGGCGGGTAAGACTGGCCACCTGGAGGAGGCACATAGTATTGCTGTTGGGACTGTTGGTCTAGTACGTGTTAGAGGCTTGTTTATAGAGGAAACGTCCGATATGTGACGGGGGTTACAGGAGGGGATGAGGTGGATGTACCTGGCGGCGCTGCTTCTCGTCAGTTCACCTTCCCATGTACTGCGATATGCGACTCACGAGGGTAGTAGTTCCCACCTGGCGGCGGAGTTCCTTGATATCCCGACATGTTCAAGCTTCCAATGCAGTCCACGCGACTACGGCTGTTACTCAGAAGTCCACGCAGGAGTAGATGTTAGCAACAACACGCACACAACTACAGGTGGTGGGAGAAGGAGGAGAGCGGAGAAGGAGTTAGATTAGTCTACGGAAGCATCAGCGCCATATGCAGTATAGACGTTTTAACCGCGCGCCCCATTGGTGTTTCCTTGGTCAAGCTGCTCAGCCTCCAGCGCGCAGCTGTTGGCTAGTGGGGTGCCTCAAGCTGCCGAATCAGCGGCCCGCAACTGTCGCTGGGCCATGTGCCAAGCCTGTGCGACTGGTGAGCAGAAGAGTAGCATAAAGTGGTTCATGCACGAGGAGCTATCTTTAATCAGTGAAGGTGTAGTCGGCAGAAACAAACATGTTCGGATGCATCCCCGATGCAGGGGAGCTCCGGGAGGCACCGCAAGCTATCAGGGTTCCGACTTGCGGACGGCAAGCAAGCGCCCATGATCATCTTAAAGGCTGATTTGCATCTCATTTGCTAGCGTGGATGTTTTGCTACTAAACGTCACATATCACGTAGTGAGCATGTTTCTCTTGGACGTCTATCAAACCGTCTCTTTTCGAATCATCGTAAATGCACATATGAACCAATCCACAGACATAGCTTCTCATCATGATCATGACCGTTCTCAACCGCCGAAAAAGCGGCATAGCAGCGACTGCCGTAGCGTCCGCTTATCGAGAAAACCCAGCCCAAGCCATGCATAACATTGAACATCGTAAAGCGCATAACATCAAACCATCTAGCCCACCATTCGCCGTCTCTTTCCAATCTGGGCAGAGAAACCAGTCTTGATAGCCTGTACCGAACGTCTCGATCCGCAGCTGTTGCAAGTGACAAAGTTAAGACGGTTCTCACCCTTGGACAGATCCGTGTCGGGCGAACGGCACGTCTTGCATGTTACGTATTCGACAATGTACCGTCTGAGCACGTTCTCCAGTTGCTTCTGCTGGAAACGACCCTTGATGACCAAGCGCTTCTGGTCGGCAAACGAACCGCTCGTACCCAATTCGGCAAACAAGAACTGAGCAACGTGCTCGTCGGAACGCTTCATACGCTTGCAGATCTCGGCAAGATTGGCGAAAACAGTCTTCTTGTTGCCTTCGCGCATACACTGTGGGGGCGGGATCTTGTAGCTCTTTGTGCCGGAGCTGGCGAGGTCGGGATGTTGCGCGTGGAGAAGCGTGAAGAAGCGATTCAGGAGTAGGTTGTACGAGATGGGAGTGGTCGAATCGTGCTGCCAGATGCCGGTGCCCTTCATCATGTCGCCCTCTTGTATCTCGGGTTCGGGGGCAGCGACCTCCTCTTCGCCTTCGGGCTTGTCTCCACCGGCGGCAGCGAGCTTGGCCTCGAAGTCGTCTTCGACCTTTTTCTTGCTGGACTTCTTCTTCTTTTTTAGTGCGGCGAAGTCGCCCTCTGCGTCGTCCTCTTCCTTCTTCTTGGTTGACTTCTTCTTCTTCTGGGATTGTGTCAGTACCCTGTCAACGGTTCCGTTACTTTTTTCGCCTTTACCTTCTTTGCCAGATCGGCGAACATGTCGGTGACCTCTTCAACCTCTTTGTCGTCGCCTGTAGCCCCACTTGTCAGGGACTGATTTATTGCCCGTGTGCGGGCTGTCTTACCACCACCAGAGGAGTGGCCCTCGGCAGAATCCTTGCCACTGTTCATCTCTAGTGGCTCTGTAATGTCGCCGTTGCTGTCGACAATCGTAGCGCCTTCGGAAAATTGGACCGACTTGCGGGGTTTGTGGTCAGGGAGATCGGCCTGAGTAGTCAGCTGTTAGCATATTGCTCTCTAATGAAGATCTGAACATGTGCAAATTAGGCAGCTGACATGCAGCAAGCCCACCGCTCATGCACAGGATATTTCAACAAGGAACGTGGGATTTGATGACGTACAGTATCAGCCATGATTGCGGTTGCAGCTTCGAGCTTAGTCTTCAGGTGAGCAGTTGTGGTGTGGTGGTACCGATTCAAAATAGGATGTATTGTGTAGGAGTGGTGGTCGGAGATCAAAGACGAGCAGTCACGTTAAAGTTCGCCGCAACACATGTGTGAGTCGAATGCTGTGAGCCAAGATTTGCGTCACGTGCCGGCAGCCGCTAAGCCCCACCTCCGCTCATTGGCTGGAGCGCTTCCAACTCCATCACCAAACGCGCCTACACTATACCGGTCGCGACCCTATTGCTTTCGCTAATGCTGCTACGGTAGTCCGCCGATCGATTCATACATTCACCGCCCTCTCTTGTAATCCACCCACCACTACCTTCATCATGTCGACAAGCAATAGCGAGAGCTTCGTTGAGCAAGACTCCCCCGACGAGATCGATTTATTACCGTCCTCGGCAACAAGCTCCTCAGCCGATGAAGAAGAATACATGTCGGACGCGGACAGGGAATGGAAGGAGTCATTGCAGCAGCTAGAGCTACTATTGACCATGGTCATGGTGCCGTATCTGGGGAAATACTTTGGCAGAAAGGCCGCATACTGGGGTACGTCATGTTCGATATGCAGGTGACGAAGTGGATTGCAAGTTGCTAACAGTTTTCTAGGATGGGCCAAGTTCATGGAATGGAAATACCCTGTCGAAATCGTTTTCTCAAGTCCGAAGACATTCAAGCTGGCTGGAGCTGTCGAGGCGGCAGCGACACTATGAGAGTTTTACTTTACTTCGGCGGCTTCACACATTCGAGCATCGGCGTTTATGGCGTTGAGATTCACCCGACATCTAAATGCGTTGGGCGTCACTTGTACCTACGAGTTTACTACTGCGACATATCGAACACATGCATTAGGGAGCAACGCCCGTATCCACTTGGACACTCAGTATAGAGCCCGTCCGTTGATAATGATCCTCCCATAAGCACCATGGTGCCAAGAATCACCAGCCACGGTCAGAAGCCTATACTGCATGTGCTTCGTATCTATACCGCCTTATATGGCATGGATCTTCTCCATTTCTTGCCTCTTCTTGCTCTTGGGCTTCCCTTCTTTGATACGCAGCTTCTCAAAGTAGACGTAGGCACCATAATAAACACCAGACGTGTTACCGTTCAACGCCCCTTTCTTGCTGCGGAAAAGAGATAGTTGGCGAGCATTCAGGGTCCTGGGCGGATTGTGGAAGGATGCGGAGGCTGCGCGAAGAAACGAAGCCTGGGTCACACCGGCCTTCTTGAGGTGCGCGTTGATCTTCTTGCGGACGTCGTCACATGTATCTATTCACAAAACTGTCAGTATTTGGTTCTCTTGCGTAGTGCATGTACCAAAGCTTACCGAACACTGGCACGTCATCATCCTTCTCACCCTCTAATTTAATATCGTCAACACTGGGCACGCTTTCCTTCGCTGCGTCTCCTTCATTCTTCTTCGCCTTTTTGTTCGGGGTGGTCTTGATGCCCCGCATCTCGCGCTCCTTGAAGAAAGCCCACGCTGCGAGATATATGGAAGACTCGGCTCCCTTGTCCTTTCCGTGTTGGCCCATGAACCGCGAGTATGCATTTGGAGTGATGCCGACCTCTTTCTGGAACTCGCCAACTTTCATCTTGCCGTTGTCAATTAAGGTGCGTATCTTACGCCTGCAGATGAATGAGATACTGCACGTAGATGATGGCGCAACACGAGACACGTCTATTGCATCTTCGCGCGCATGATACGTATGAGAGGTAACGTGGGCGACTTGCCCTTGGATAAAATTTTGCATACCGTACAACATCGCAATTCTCTGTCACCGGCATATTTTCAAGCTCAAAATCCAGCCTGTCTTCATCGCCCTTCTGCAAGAACTGGTCTGACGTGCGTTTTGTCATCTGGGCTGTTTATGTATAAGGGGTTCAAAAACACTATGTGACGAGAGCACGATGGTTTGTAAAGAGGTACTTCTGGAGTGAGAGAGCAGAGACGGGCGGGAGGGGGTTGCCATTGTGATCACCCCCATGCTAATGACGTCGTGTTGCGACGCGTCTGGTGTTTTGCGCTAGTGGGCGAGGAAGGCACAACGCGTTCTCAAGGGCGAGTGTCAACATTGTCCATGAGCGCTGCTCTCAGACTCGACTATCTTACTCACTTTACATTAGCGCACAGTACCGCGTGGAGATTCTGCTTTTCCGACTATGCCGTTAGGCAGTAAACAGAATGTCACAAAAAAACCAGAGCATTTCAGGACCGGGTCGAAATAGGCCTATAATCTTCGTTGGTCATTCCTAGCAGTCATGAGCTTCCTTTGATAACCTCGCCGAAACATGAAAAGCCGGAAAATCAAACACGGCACAACCGACCGTTCTGAGTTTGAGCGCCTTGATCACCATCTTTGACGACCCAATCCTCACTACCAACAGCTGTGGTAGCGTAGAAGACGCCTTTTGGATCCCACTTCTTCTTAACAGCAAGAAGCTTGGGGTAGTGGTTCGCGCCATAGAAGTCGGTTTGCCAGTTTGGCTCCTGAATGTCCGCCTCGTTGAGGTAAACACCGCCACCCTCGGAAGCAGGAGCAACCGCGCGCCATGAGTCCATGATGTTACAGGTGAGGTAGTCGGAAGCTTCAGCGAATTGAGCCGCCGTCGCATCTTCAGGAACCAGATTGGCGGTGATGAGGAAAGATTGGGTGTTACGCCATGCCTCGTTGACAGCATTATCGACGTTGGAGGGATTTCCCGGAGCCATGTGGTAGCCGCCGACAGTGTGACCACTCATTACTGTGTCCTTAATGGTGGTGTAGAATGAGTTGAACTTGGCTTCGGTTTCCCAAAGACTCTTGGGAAAGAGACGGGTAGCTTGACGGATGTTAGTCACACCAAGCGTATCCGCGCCCCATGATCCTTTGTTGGCGGAATAGAAGTCCTCGTAATAGGTAGTGTTGGGAGTTACTGAGATGTTGAACGACTGGAGATCATCAAAGTAGCCTTTGGTCAGCGTGTTAAAAGACTCAATGGTATGGCCTGGCGCAAAGAAGGGAGTCATTTGGAAGTCGAGCGAGGTACCGTAGTTCCAGATCCAGAAGTACGAATAGGTTCCGGCATTGGTGAATTCAGGGAAGCGCTTCATGTAAGCATTGACGCCTTTCCAAAAGTTGGCGGAGTCGTTCAACGGAGCCTGGTAAGAGAAGACGGACTTGGTAACCTGAATTCTGGGATGGGCTTTGGCAATTACGGAGGTAACAACGCCGAAAGTTCCACCTCCTCCTCCGCGCAGCGCCCAGAAAAGATCGGAATTGACGGAATCAGAAGCAGTTACGAAGCGTCCACCAGCAGTAACGACCTCAAAGGCGAGGACTTGGTCAGCAGCCATACCGTAAATGGACGTGAGAGGCGAGTGGCCACCTCCGGCGACATAACCACCACTCCATCCAACGGTCTAACTTCGGTGTTAGTAATTGCTTCTTTGGTATTACGCCTGCCATAGTTAACTCACCTCACAGATACCAGCTAGGACGGTCACATTGTGGTCGCGAGCAGCCTCCAGAATCTCGAACCCTTGGACACCAGCACCAGCTTTAAATGCTGGGCCATTGTACTTAGCTGATTTGTAGTTCTTGATGAACTGGATTTCTTTGAGGTTGTGTGTCCAAAGGCTGAGGGCACCTGCGCCAGACGACTTCCCGATATAATCATGACCAGTGTTTTTAACGTTCAACCTTAAGTTCATGTTGCGAGCAAAGTTAACGCCAAGCTGCACCTGGGCGACGTTCTTGACATCAATGGAGTATGGGGCATAGCCACCTAGCGTGCAGGTACCATTAGGTTCGTCGGTAGGCATGCATGTACGGCCCTGGAAGAGCGGCCACATCATTGAAGTTGGGTCACTCGTGCTGATCACAAGGGTTAACGAACAGTTCTCCACATGGAGAGATTAACTTACTGGAGATCAGCTGTGGTGAATCTGGCTGAGATGTCTGCGCATTTCGCCTCATCATAGTCATCCCAAGCCGATATCTTGTAGCATGGCGCAGCGATAGGGGTGGTCTTGATGAGTGCTCCTCCAAGCAAGAGGTCGAAGATAGACCACACCCACTCTTTTGGGTAGTTTGAGTCGCCTGGAAAAGCTTTGCATTGGCCACTGCCGAGTGCACGCTTTGCTATGGCCTTTGTCTCGTCATCACCGTCGAAGCCAAAAAGTGCACCCACATCGACCTCGTTGATTTGGCTATCCGCCGTCTTCAAAGCCTCGTCGGTCAATTGGACTGCCTCCTGCGGGAAAAAAGCAACGCCAGCAGGTGAGTCCGTGGAGACGGTAGCAGCAGCAGGTGCGACATCGCGTACAGCAACAGGACTTCCAAGGGCGCCGATAGCGTTCGCAGCAAGAAACAAAAAAGATCCGCGTGCAGGCATAGCGGGAAAACTGCAACTCAACAAAAGCAAAAGTGCTGGGGATGGAAAAGCAAATCTTGTCTACACGATGTGTCTAATAAATGAATTCATTCTCACGTGGCGCTAGGCCAAAGGATTCGTTCGAGAACCACATATCGAGCCACATGCCAGATAACACTTGAGAGGAAAAGAATCGGAGGGATCTCTGCGCTCTATGCAACAACAGTATGCAGGTCGGTTGTACTTACATTACTCGTAAAGCTCGTCCGAGTGTAGTTGCCGCCCGTCGCATAATTTCCCCCTTCCCCTGCGGCCCGCCCGTTTGGTGGCGGTTACTCCGCCAATGAGGTTACTCTAGAAGGGACGGTATCGTTCGGCTGACCTCGGCCTCGCGTTCGGCTGACCTCGGACAGGATGGTTAACAGGCATGTTCAGCTGACCTTAAAAATAAGCAAGGGTTAGCTTAATCTCTTAAGCTCATACTAACTCTATTAATTCTGCCTTACTTTAAAAAGTTTAAAATATATCTAAACAGTTAACGTATCAATACGCAGTATTATTTACTTTTATTATAAGTATACTTATGTTGTTTTTTATAATTAGTACACAGCTAATTGTGTTATATTATACTAAAAACTAAATGTAACTAAGTTATAACTTAGTAATAACCTAGTTCTTACTTGGTTTTTCCTTAGTTTTTTCTTAGGTCTTATCTAGTTTTTACTTAGTACTAACTCTGTTTTAACTTCTAACTTAGAATCAACGTAGTTCTACTTTATTTATTAATACTAGCCTAAGCTATAATGTACATAGTAGAAATTATACTAAGTTTAATCTATTACTTATAGTGTAAAAGTAGTAAAAAGTGTAGTATATATTTATTTTTTAAGGTGTCAAAGGTGGTGGTTGTTGTTGTAGTCAAGATAGGGTTCCAAAAAAGTGAAAAGCAGCTACCCTCTACTAATTAATCGCAAAAGTCAAAAAAAAAGATTGTGTGTAGTTAACGAGATTCGAACGATTGGTGGATGAGTTCTGGGAGGAAATGTCACGGATGGTTGCGTGTTGACTGGGTCCGCCAAACTCGCTTATCGTTAGCTTGCCCACCTGCAATTGTGCTTATAAGGGGCGAAAGCTCAGACCACCAAGCGATAATCAGGGTCCAAAAAATTTGCTAAGGTACCAAAAAACCACACCAATTAAAACGTGTCTAACGGCGGTGTAGTATATATAGAAGATTGTTTAGTTTACTTAGTAAGCCGCTAGCGTGCTTAAGTAAGTTTAAGTAAGGGTCAGCTCGCCTGCACACGCTGCAAACCCACTTTTTTCGGTGTCAGCGGAGTTGAAAACTCAAGGTCAGCCGAGCACGCCCGTGCGATTCGGAGATTGAGATTCCTTGAGCGAGGAAGGATTTGGTCAAGGGTCCTGAGCCCCACAACGGATCCTTAGCTGCACCAGCTACGAAGATGATGTAGAGTTTTTGAAGCAAAGATTAGCAGTGAGACGGCTTCTTGGAGAACCTCGTCTATCCCGACGAACCCGTGGTGGGTCACCCGTGGGTCTACGGATTGCAAATCGTACTGGATGAAGAGTAGGATGCCGCAGAGACACCTTCAAGCGTTGTGGGACGCTTCTACAACCTGATTTCCCTAAAGTGGTTGTAGCGAAGGATTGCTTGCCGCTCACCGTACTTTCCGGCAATTGTTACCACGGAGAAAATCAAACGGGAGAGAAAATGAAGAGAACGCCACCACCTTTGTTCCGAATCCATGATTGGGTATCACAACAACTCCACACGGAACATTCTCTGCCAAGCTTCCTTCCGGAACGCACCCCGAGAATCGATTACGGTTGATGTTCATTTGCTATTCCGTGGATCGAGGCCACAGAGACACAAGGATGAAGAAATTCGTGAGCCGCTTACTGTTGCATCGACCAACCATGTACGCCCAAAACTTAGCTTACTTCTTCTTCTGGGGGCATGGTGATGAGACGGAAGCGGGAGATGAGATCCTTGGAACCCTCCTTGCAAGAAGGACCGTCCCGAGGTACTATCCAATGTCAGTGTTCGTTGCACATACTTCATCCCTTCTTTCGCGTGTCCTTCGTGTACACATAAGTCAATCATGGCGAACAAAGGCTTACAGCCAGTGAACTTGTTCCTAGCAATCTTCCCGAGCATTTGCTGTGTTTTGATAGTATCCGTACGTGTTGTGGTGAAACTAAAGGGAGGTGGATTGGGTGCTGGTGAGTTTGCTTAATGGTCCACAATACGTTCTCACTCTCACGCTTTCCAAGAAGATACACTTTTGATCATAGCGACTGTAAGTATTGATTCCAATTCACGGCATTCGTAGAACATCAGCTAATTCATATATCGGCATATAGCTTCTGAATCTCGTTCTATCTTTCACAACATGCGGCTGTAAGTTTGCCTGTATTCCCACACGCAACATGTTCGATGTATCTGTACATGCAGCTGACAAAGTTTGGTAGACATCCTCACCAGTTACTATGGCTACCATAGTCGCAACATCCCCGATGGCGCAGTCGATCCGGTCGTAATGATGAAGGTACGTCACGTAGCAGCATCACCGTCGTTTAGCATGCATGATTCTGACTGTAACTGACAGTGGAACTATGCGAACTCGATTATCTATAATCCCATCCTTGCTTTGATCAAAGCCTCCTTCCTAATGACACTCATCAAACTACGATCGCAGAACAATTGGATAAATCGTTGTCTCTGGGGGACACTCATCATGAACGGTTGCTTCGCCATTGTTGCACCTCTCGCCTGTATTCTACAGTGCAACCCGATACCCAAGTACTGGGATCCCAGTGTACAAGGGCGATGCGTTGATGCTGGCGCCTACACAGTCAGCACGTCGTCAATCGTGCTCACGACGGATGTCCTGATCCTGCTCATGCCTTCATGGATTCTGCACGACTTGAAGATGCCACTGGGGCGCAAGCTCATGGTCATTGCATTCTTGTCCTTTGGAGTTCTAGTCACCGTGGTCGGCGCGGTGCGCACGAGTGTTCTAGTCAAAGTCTTCGTCCTGAAAAAGACTACGGCGGATCCAACATACGAAGTCAACTATACCCTTTCCAACATCGAATCTGGCCTTGCGATCCTCGGAACATGTGGCCCAACAATCAAGTACCTTCTCAGCTGCTGTATCCCTTCGTTCAAGAGTGCAGATAAATCAAGTAATCGCAGATACGTGTACCCCACAATTGGCTCTCAAGGAGAAGCTCGGTCGAAACGCTTCACGAGGACGCACAGCACGTTCAAAGAGATCGATGAAGTAGAGCTGACCAACATACCGGGTGAAGGAAAGCAAATGCCTACAAGGAACACACAACATGAGGATCCAATGATGATCATGAAGACAGTGGCGTGGAGGGTAGACAACAGCCACGAGAAAGACTCAAGCAGTACGAATGGCGAAAAAATGCCCCGGGATCTGCTGTGAGAGATCAGGGAGGGCTGACTACCCAATGCCAGGTGATATTGCCGGTGCGACAGACTTGAGCTTGGGTATACTATTGATAAGAATTATTACGGGTTTCTAAGTAGTGCCTAATACGATGTATACTGTTTGATGTCTAGGCCGAGGGTAGTTGTTAGAAAAAAGTGCATGACCATGCCGCCTTTCCAACATACTCTACCACTCAAAAAGATTCTCTTATGTGCCTTGTTTCGGAACAAGCAGACATGACCAGATGATCTGATGGTCCCGGGCCGCCCAGCCACTCAGATCGACACGTACTGAAGTAGCTTTGGAAAAGCATACTAAGGGCAGTAACGTGATGAGAGCAATATCGTAGCTTAGATCGATGCTACGATGTTGTTCCGGCATCTATGTTCTTTAGTCACAGCAAAGGGGCTGGAAAGTCTTCACATACGCTGAAACCGTACAATGAGTGGCATGTCTCGCATAGTCTCTTTGCATTTGTAGAAGCGCACGATGAAAACATCTTGATGAGAACTTCCGTAGGTAGCTTGAGTAGTCGGGACATCTCGTACTAACTGTATCTGGTCGAGATCGAGGTAGCTCCCACTTGTCTAACTTTTAGAATGAAGGAAGAAGAATAGTCGCGTTGGTCGATGAAATCGTGTGGGAGGATATTCATCTGATACCCAAAATCTCTTACACATTATCCAGACATCGAAATGATCAATAGATCTGGGCTCCTCTTTTTTTTTACGCCATCGCCTCGCTATCGTCCTCTTCTCAGCTTTTCCTGCATCTTCATAAACTCCTTCCTGCGTCACCTCTTACAGTTGCTTTGAAAGCTCTTGCACCCAGGCCAACCTTCCCTCGCCAAATATCTCAGCGGTCGCGGGCATATTCTCGCCACCTTCCAGTAACAAAGTACGCACAATGATCTTATCCGGCATGACGTCCTGATGATGGTAAATATGGCTAGTGCAAATCTTGCAGAAATAGCATCGCACGAATTTGCCTGCACCTAGTCAGCTCTCTCCCCCTCCATCGAAAGCGGAAACTAAACATACCGCTAGCACCCTTGTACCGATACTGCCTGATGTTTTCCTCGCCGGAGATGATCTGCAGTTCATCTTTCGGTATGATCTGATTGCATGAGTACGGTCCACCACCGAGCTTTTGGCACGTCGAGCAATGGCAAAGCACGTGCTCAGCATTTTCGAGCTTCGCCGTCCAGTGAACGCTCTCGCAATGACACGTCCCTCTTCTTACTCCGTCCCCTCTCAACAACGGATGTTCGGCTGCGGAACCAAAGAGCACACCATCCTTGATGTCGATGACCAGGCTATCCTCGATCAGCGGCTTCGCGGCTTTGGAGAAGGCCTGATGAACAGGTTCAGTGGTGAGATAGTAGTCCAGATCCGCTTGGTTGGCAAACTCGAGAACAAAGCCATGTGTCATGCCTTTTGAGAAGGGTTCCCAGGATCTGTTCTTGCCGGCTTTGAGTGACTGTATGAGCGGTTTACCGGTGTGAGGATCTACGGATTTCTGCTGTAGTGCCATGAAGGTCTTGAAGTGGTTCTCCAAATCTGACCATGATATATCCTGTCGGTATTTGAAGAGCACAATGTGTGTTATTGGATCGCTTGCCATGGTTTCCGATGCAGGCGTAACCTGTGATGAGGTGAGGGTGGTAGAGGGAGCGGATTCGAGAATGTCAGCGATGTTGGGGAACATGTGGAAAACGAAACATGGCTGTTGAGCTGAGAGGCTCGATGTTATATCAATGGAGCTATTCTAATGTTACGCAAGTCACGGAGCGGCATCTGGGGTGCATGGCCGCGATCGCGCTCTTCATGGAAGGCAGCTCCGGGGTTAGCGCCACTCGATGTAGCAAATTTCGCCGTTTCCCCTCTTTGTGGGGTACCTGCGCCGGGGAACCAACATCCCGCCATCTTTGCCTGCAGTCTTCAACGAGTCATGCCGGATTTTGTAATATCATTTTGACGCGCTATTGGGATTCTACTTCAACTTCGAAATCGTAGCAAGGTGGCTAATACCTTCAATCCCAACTCTTCCTGCCATCTATCTCACGGCGTCTTATCTAACCCAGATCCCATCGCTTGTCCAGGTCCACTCGCGTTCTTTCAACTTTACACTCTCATCTGTCTCCTGCAGCAACGCATGCTCATGATCAACCGGACAATACCAATTACTCTTCATCTTTGTATTCTGTCAATCCCCCATGTGTCTGACAATCGCTCTCATTCAGATCCCCCGAAAGCGTAATGCAGAAAACCACCGTGCGATACAACGATATCCTCTTGTGCGTCGCGGTCGTGTAAGAAGCGGCCGAGTTCAAGGGCGCGTGCCTCGCGCAAACCGCCATTTGGTGCCCATTTGCCTTTCCTATCATTCAAATGGGTGTAGATGTCTAGACGCGTGGGAAGTCGCAGGCCCCGCCGAATTCGTTCTGGAATCGCTTTACATCGCTTGGTGTGTTCGCAGGCAGGTAGGTCTGTGGCTTCTTGGGCTAGAAGAAGAGCCAGGATGTTGCTTTTTTCCAGATTGCAACCATGGCTCTATGTTGATGAGTGCGGTCTGGATAGGTCGATGCGAACGAAGAAGGGGAAGTATCGTGAGAGGTGTTGACATTGTTCTTTGCCCTTCGGAGCGCGTGAACAAGTGAACTGCCAGTTTCCCCATAAACCAAGGCTTTCACCATCAAATCTGCATCCAGATGGAGAGAAGCGCGATACACGAATTTTCCAAACCTACGGCTCTCGATTTCTTGCTACATGGCTAACACAACAATGCGTGCGAAGCTGTCTCTTCTTCCAAAACTAAGCAGCCATCAAGGTACCTCGCGATGCGCTATGTCCGATCCAATCACAGCCTACGCCCAGTCCACCCATCCGCCACAAACTCTAGATATTCCCCTTCAAGTTGTATAGGATCCACAAAAACCTCCAACCCTTTGTTTTGCGACTTAACGTCGAAGACTCGCATGATGACGTACATCCTAGTCGGTTCTTATCCCGTCTGCACGGCCATGTCATGCATCTGGTTATTTGCGTCAGTCATGCGCCCACAACATCCCTCATGCAAGCTGAGATCTTCAGAAGGGGAAACTACTTACTAGTTTGTACTGCGCAGAGCTCAAGAAGAATGGTGACTCGCAGGAGCCAGTTGCGCTTTTGACTTCAAGGTAATACTCAATCGGGTGCTCCGCGAAGTCACGGTTCTCAGTACCGTCAGGGTAGTCACCGGTGCAGTTCCTCTTCAACCATCCGGTCAGAATACCATCGCGATCTGTATAGACAAAGTCCGCTGTTTCGCAACCCAGCCAGTTGGTTATGCCGGCGTATTGCGGATACCGTGAGAGTTCTCCACGGATAGTGCTTTGCCAGTTGTCGAGAGTAAAACCAGTTGGAATGAGAGAAGAGAGCGTTTCGAAAACCTGCAATAGTTAATGATTAGATGCTGGATAGTCTGGGAGAAAAGAAAAGTCTTACAAACGCTTCACCCAAAGCACCATTGTGGCGGTCAATACCCCTTTGATGCGAGCTACGATTGTCTTGGGGATACGCCGTCACTGGAATCGAAGAAGTGCCTCTTCTCATGCCCGCATATGTAGCATCTTGAGTATGTTCAAATCTAGGCGAGGATGGTGCACTATCCTCACCCTCCTCCTCCTCCTCCTCATCAGGTATCTCGTAAACTGGCTTTTCGATCCACGACACGAAAGGTATATCGTGTTCAACCAGAATCTCGTCCAGAACTTTGGGAGCATTGCCGATGATGACAGAGATGTCATGACACGCGCCGGAGTCAATGCACATAAAATCAGCAAGTAGCTTCGGGAGTTGTGATCGATAGCATGTTTGACGTTGCTTGGGGCCTTCAGGCACGTAAATCTTCAAGCTGCCTTCTGCTCTTTCGTGGTGTATGAATGATCTGTCGCTTCGGACTTTGAACTTGAGGCCCAGGTCTTCATTGTCGATAACTAGATTGGTTGCGAGGTCGCCTTTGAATACACGTACAGCTGACAGAGTTTCGAAAAGTGTGAGGTCTCCACGAAGAGCCTTGACGCTCTTGTACTTCGCGGCACAGCTTTGCAATGTTAGTTCAGTATGAATGGAGGACTGGCTGCCAGATTACTTCCATGGCAACAGCAGTGCTCGGATGCTGTGCTAGGGCATTCTCTGGAATCCACCGTGTATGCCTATATGCTTAGGGGATAACTCACCAGTACAGAGCGTAGGCTTTCACTTGCAGCTGTTGCGTTAGATCATCGTCCTCCTCAGCACCGTCTTCGATCGTGGATTCCTCAACAACCAAGGACGAGAGATAGTGTCTCTTGACACCCATGTGCTCGAACATGATGTTCATGATCTGCACCTCTTCAACAGAGAATTCGAGTAGGATGTCATGCCCAGCAAAGGCGCTTCCATATCGGTCATGGTCCACAATGGCATATATATCGTGACGGCCGAGGAGGGTTGTTATTCCACTAGCAAGTTTTATGGGCAGGAACTTGGTCTCTGCCAGTTCGCTTAGTGCATCTTTAGTCGCCTTATCCAGCTTGGTCTTGGCCAATACCATGCCGACGTCGATGAGTCGCTTTCGAATATCAACATAGCTGGGAGCTTTCTTGGCGACCATCTTTGAGATTTCCTTGATGAGCATACTTGAAGTGACTTTCTTCACCTTGAGGTGTTTTACGAAGAAGGATTCCAGTTGTGGGTACGTGGAGCTAAGATCTTGGTATCCAGAGAGTAAGAACGGTGTATGCCACACACACGTCTCAAGTGTATGCCAGGTATTGTTCGTGCCCAGGATGTAATCTCTCACCCCGAATACATCCCTATATATCGTTAGCGCATACTAGTTCGAGCCTGAGCAAGCGACTGTGCAAGTGTCCAAAAGTAGTCTGAATCGAGTTCCCAGGATGGTATGTAACTGGCGGGAAGAATTTAAGAAATGATGACCTACCGCAGAATCTGCCAGTCTTTTTCGCGAGTCGTGTTATCACAGAGATAGGTATAGATTTGGCCAGCAACAGCAAGGCTAGTGATGGACTCCGGAGCTTCTCGTCGGTTTTTGAGCTCGAGCATGACATCAATCGTAGTAGTATCTTTCACATCCAGTGTTCCGCTGAAGAACCTTGAAAGCACAGGGACGTCGCCATAGTGTGGATTCAACACGCTCTTGTATCGCAAGAAAGCTGGGCCGCACCAATTGCATCGACTTCGATCTACCCAGCTTCTACTGCTGGGAATCCACAGTAAATCTTGGGAGAAAAATTGGCTATTGCAGTAAGCACCACCCTTGGATTGAAAAGCTTTAGACTGGTCAAACATACCAGAGATCATCGTGATCAAGCGGTGTAGCAAGTTCTGCCATGCTTACGTACACCACCTTTAACAACTCAAAGTCCGGATCTTCAGCCAGCAGTCTGATATTTTGGAGAGCGCGCTTGTAGAAGTCAAGATCTGGCTGGCAACGCACTCCAAAATCTTCGAGGAATCGCCATGTCTTGTACCCGGCAGGGTCGAGCTTGTCCGTTGTCCGTATAAACCCTGATAGGAGGAGTATGGGAAATTTGGTTGGAGATTGACCAAGCTTCAGGACTCGGTCAATGATGGGTTCTGTGGGCAGGTACGTGTTTTGGAGAGATTCATCGTGCAGAGGCTGACCCTCGATGGATATACATCGCACCTTTCGGATCCTAAGATCTTCTGCGATCAGAAAAGCATCATCCTCGTAATCGCGCCAATGCGCTCTGAGTGTGCTCAAAAACATTGAAGGCTTGTAATTGTGGATTACTTCCAAAGCTGGCGAGAGGGTTACCGGAGAAGTTTCATCATTGCAATTTAGGAGCGGTGGATAGTATCGAGCTCCTGTGGTTAGTCGCAACCAATCTTTCCATTGGAGCTTCTGGTCGTTGACAGGCTCTATTTCTAATCTCACCAAGGATTTGTCAAGGAAAGCCGCAAAATTTCGATATTTTGAGGAATGAATTCCAGTAAGAAGCTTTTGCAGATGGTGTTCATCTTCAGACGGGAAGTAAACTATCGTAGAGTCCCTCACATGTTTGCGCTTTGTCGGCACCCAGATCCATTCCTTGATTTGTGACGGATTCCCGTTTGCGCAGAAAAGGTATCGAAAATGCGATGGTATACCAGTGGGAGGCGGAATGGCTTGGTGGTGTATCTGCTTGATATTGTCGACGACCAACTCATGTGGACATGCCTCGACCCCAAGTGCCATGTAAAAAGATTTTCGCGTCGGGTCCCAAGATGCATGCGTGTCCAAGAGATGCAATCCAATAGAATTGGGGATCGAGATCCCGTCAACCTCTGAGAGGTATATGTGGTCTAGTCCACCTCCGCCGCTCTGACTTGGTGCGCCTGCCCATTGTTGACGATTCTGCAGTGGAATTATAGCCAGTCGCTTCAGTCTTTCCTGAAGTGGGACATTTGGAGATGTAGTCGTCCATGCCGTCAAGAACATGGAGGCGAATGTAGTATGCCATGGATCGCGCGGATCGGTTGTTCTCAATTTCGACTTGTGGAGGTCTAAGAGATCCGCCTCTAGTCGTTTAATCATGTTATGAAGGCCTGCGAAACACACTCCAAGTGACCCAAGTTTGGATAAATACTTGGAGACGTCGTAGTTGGGCGCAAGGTATGCATCATCCGAAAGGTCGTCCAGGATCGGTTCGTCGTCATACAACATGTGTTTTGGTAGTAACAAAATTTCCTTAGGTTGTTTGAACCGTCGTTGTTGCCAAGTTTGTAAGACAGGTCTCCGTGCAAGTTCCTCTACGATCGACGGACATAGCATCTTCCATCGATCGTCGCTTAGTTCGGTCGGCAGGTAGTCGAGCCAAGAGTAGCGCAAAGGATCATCATCCTTTGTGAAGCTTTCGACAGCCGTTGCGAACGCCTTCCCCACACCCTTGAATATTGAGGCATTCCACTCATTATCAATAACGCTCTCTCGGTTTGCGGAGGTGACGAAATCTGATTGGATGAGGAACTAATGGAAAGAATTAGCTTATTTCTTTCTTCACTACAATTAACTTACCTGTATTTGTTGTAGACGCTGTAATGGTAAGTATGCGAAGACGTGCTGGCCAATTGGATTAAGTTTGGGTTGCTGCGTTGCAGGCTCCACAGGAAAAGCTAACTCGACGCGCGTTGATTTGCGCCCCTTTCGATATTGGTTTTCCGGCATATTCTTCATGACGTGCGTAAAACAACGATACAAACTCTCGTCGACTGTGGTCTGATCACCTGACTCATGGTGTCGTCTAAGTTGAATACGAGTCATGGGAGTATCGAGAGCTGTCTTCTCGAAAGTAGTCGCTGTCAATTTGGTGTCCAGGTCCGTCGCATGGACTTGGAATCTTCGTAGCCTCTGCAGGAAGAATACTGTCGTTGCTGGCATACTCGCGACTGCATTCAGCAGTCTTTGGTAATCTGCGTCTGTAGACTTCGCCAGATGTATGGTTATCCTGGTAGTCACATCTGCAGGGAGGATGATTGCCTCAGCATCCAAGGGCGTTACCATGCCAAGACCATCGTCTCCTTGCCGATGTTGGAATTGGAATGACCAAATGCCAGATTGGATCTGGACTTCTTCGGCGACAGAGAACACAGATTTGAATCCGAAGCCCTTTTCCCCAATGTGATTGTCTGTAGATGATGCCTTTTTCGAACTTTTTCCAGTCGCGCACACTGCTTCGACGTTCGCTCGTTTGAAGCCATCCTCATTTGTTTCTACAATGAAAGTCTCCCGAGTAATCGTGAATCGAAGGAATGGCAGCTTCGATGTGCGAATTGCCTCACTGTACAGCGAATCATCGGCGTTCTGAACCAGTTCATACAGAAATCGATATTTGGACGAGTATAGCTGCTCAGAAATGCTGTTTTGTTTGTCAGGACATGATCAGAGAGTGGTTATGCACCGCGAACCTCTTCGTAAAAGCTGCTTCGGTCTCTCGCTGTCGTTCGACAAACTGCATCATCAAATGATGAGTGCCAGATGGAAGTGCTGCTAGATCCCCTCGTGTTTCATCATCAAGATAGCCCTTGGTAACGCGGATACGATCCAGGATTGCTGCAGCTTCCTGCGTTGTGGTCGGCTCGGCGCTTCCAAGCTGCTCAAGCACCGCGCGATGCCTGCCACTGAAACTTGATTCGACGTCGATCATGATAGAGGCTCAGAAACGGGTGGTGATATCGGTAGATGCAGGCAGGGTGGTACAAATGCTATTGCGACAGACGTTCTGATGGTATTGACGGGTTTGTGTGCTAATGAGCCAAACAGATAGACTGCCTCGCAAATGAATATCTGATAAAGAGCTGTTCCCTGAACAATGAAGATCGAAATCATCTGGGTAATTGGAGTTAAAGTTGAGTGAAGGTGGAGGGTATGGAGATTACATATGTTCGATGGTGGGGGTCACTACCGAAGTCATTGGTTGCAGCACGTGTGCGGCACAGTGCATGTTCACGTATCAGGTACATGCAACCCCGAGACATTCGGGGTAACAGTAGGCGCTGTGTCTTTCGCGCAGTCCAAATATGCTACAGACAAGCTGCGTAAGGATGCGCGCAAGTCTCCTTAGAGATAGTTTCGAATCGTCCTAAATCCACCTGACACTCAACAAGCTGGGAGGTGTTGAATCGAAGCTAACCTATTCTCTGGCGGTATCCAAAAAAAAGAAGAAGAGAGAATAGATCCGGGGTTCAGCTTCCTTTCGTCGGTTTAACAAGAAGGCTGCTGTGATACAACGAGATTTGATCCTGACATCTTAATTCATGTATGCCTCGTAGGTATCTATTGCGCCGAGGCAGTTCTGTAGGCTACGTGGCCAGAAGACTGTGGGATGGCATCTCACAGGAAGACCTCTAGGTTGAACTCCAACGTACTCACAGGGTATCTATGCGATCGTCAGCGTCGTACTTTGAAGTGGTCTAGAAGGAACTTACGGCAACTCAAACTTCTGCAGCACACTTGGGTGCAGAATACCAAAGACACCAATGGTGTGGTTCTTGCCGCTGAGGTTGAGCTTGATAGCCGCTGAGTGTCCAGCAAGGAAGGTTGGGTCTGCGATAAGTCAGCATATCTACACTCTTCCCAATCCCTAAGGGTGTCCACTTACCATCGACCTCTTCTATCCAGTAACCCTGCAGCTGTTCGTTCTTCAATCCGTCTTCTCGGGTAAGAAACGCTGACCGAAGCATAAGCATGAGCCTGTCCAGCAGACCATGCACTTGCTCGAAGCCACTTGTCTTGCCCATGAACGCGGCCGCGAAGTGGCGTTCGTTCCTACTCTTCCTCTCCTGCTCCAAATCGACAAGGCCAATATCGCTGACCTCGAAGATCTTCATCGGTACCGAATGATGCTTGTTAGAGTTGATCGTCTTGAGAAGACCTGGTAGTAGCGATGTACGGACAAGCTGGTACTCTGCTGTCTTAGGGTTTGCAAGTTTGACTGCCGTTTTGCCGTCGTCTTTCCGGTTCAGCCACTCAAAGTTCTCTTCGTGTGAGCAGAGAATGAGAGGCATAACTTCGGTCCACCCCGCGGACGCAGACTCCACCCGAACTATGTCACTGAGCTTGTTGATCGGCAATGGGGCTGATACAGCAGCAGTTTTGTTGGGGTATATTCTCGGTAGCTTGTTGAAGCCGTAGGCGATAGCGTAATCCTCCATGATATCGGCTTGGTGTAGGATGTCCGCTCGGGTGATTGGCACGGAAACGTCGAGAATGTTCTTGTCGGACTGAGATGGCGAAACATCGTGACCCATGCGCGACAAGAGTTTTGAAATTTCCCCAGGCGATAATTCTAGACCAGTGACCTGGTTCAAGTAGTCGACCTCGACCTGCATCTGCCGCGGTGATAGATCCGGCGACTCTCTTGACTCTCCATTGTGGGGCGAGTTGATCTTAATAGGTTCGATTGACTCGGCGTAACCAGCGAACATGGCGACGAGCATGTGGTTGACGATCTCGACCTTGGTTTTGTCGGTCGCAGTGATCTCGATGAGGACGTTCTCCGTGTCAAGCGTGATCTTGCTGTGATTGCTGTTGATAATGGGTGGTAGCGAGAGAACTGTTCGATTTGAGTCGTAGATTACGGGGTATACCGGCGAGTCGCGAATGATGTGCAGGAAGCGTCCAAGGTGCTTATCTTTCTGCTCAAGGTCAAAATGGTAGTCTGTAGGAGCGACAGACGACTACTGACCTCATAGAACTCCATAAGCTCCTTTGCATTCATCGCCTTCTCCTGGTTAAGGGGTACGAACTTGATTTGCTCCGGCGGTAGCGCTTCGTATGAGAAAGGGCCCTTGATTGCTGCATTTCGTTAAAGATCGCTCTCAAGTAAGCCTCTAGTATCACCTACTGTCTAGATCGTGTGTTCCAATGGATACCAGCGTCCGTTGACGCGCCAGGTTTGAATGTAACTTGTCTTGCAATGCGATGAAGGACTCGTATCGTTCTTTGGTGAAGGTGATACCCCGTAGTATGACACCTGAGCAGAGCTCTCGTATTTGCTTGGTCTAGAAATAAATCCCGTCAGCACAAGCATTCTACTGCTATGCAGAGGATGGGCATACCTCAGGCTTGATGTTCAGCACCTCAAGCTCTCCTCCCTTGGGCGCAGTGACGGTCCACTTGGGCAACTTCTGCTTTTCAAGGAAGACCTTCAGGTTCACGGCAATACCCTCGAAACATAGCATATCGTATCGATTCGCCGGAATCTCGATCTTGAGTTGTGGTGGTTGCGCCTGGTCTTCTGGCTTGGTGCTCAAGGTCGTATCCTCGTCCAACTCAATGCCGAATTCGAAACAAAGGTCGTCGAATTCTTGGTAGGTGTACTCTCTACCCAGCTCCTTGAAGAGGGCCGTCTTGTCTACCCCAATCGTCGGCATTTTGGCGGGTTATTTGGTCTATGGGAGGCTCTGGCGCGATTCTCGTACGCGGTGGAGGGGTATTTGGAGGGGCAGAGTGGGTGTCAGGAGCGACTCTAGGGCGGTTGGCGTTGTCGCAGTACTCGTACACGGGAATGTGTGCGATATAGTGGGCGTTGGCGATCTGTTGCTTGCTCAATCGACTGGCGGAGTGGAAGGTACAGCGGCGTAAATTATTTGGTATGACTCCAAGCACTCGAGGGAGGGCTCTGAGCAATCGGAGCTTGCGTCGGACCGGACATTGCACTAAGCCTGATGGAGCATCAACTCACTCGTGCAAGCGTATCGGTTTGGCTCTTCTATACAACGGACGAATGATCGATTATCTGTAGCAAGGCTGGTTTGGGAACGTCGTCT
The DNA here is from genome assembly GCA_009289805.1 of Alternaria gansuensis. Lineage (NCBI taxonomy): Eukaryota > Fungi > Ascomycota > Dothideomycetes > Pleosporales > Pleosporaceae > Alternaria > Alternaria gansuensis. Next base: position 229,998 of record WBOK01000074.1, read on the forward strand.
TTCGTCACATATTCACAAGTCAGGTAATGCCTTGATCGGTTGCATAAAGGTTCTTCACAGATTTTGTTTCTTAACATTCAGTCGTTCGTAGATGCCGTTTTCGCAAAGGTTGCCGTATTGCAACATGAGCCGGTCAGACGCCGCCAATGCCTATAGTTTCCACAATGTGCCTTATCGAACTTGCGCCTAAATCCTTGCTTAGCCAAGAAATTCTCCAAGCTTTCGACATAGTTGCAGTCCTCGCTACAAGTCCAAAGTCTTGTTCCCACATACGGCTACTTTCCGTGTAGGCAATCTTGATCTGCTGCCCAGCATGCGACCAAGTGTGTTGATTGAAGGTACAAATTGAGCCGCTCGGAGGCTTATAGAAGACCATGAATTTCGCAACACCACATGACACCAACTTCAACAGCGAGGTTACTGCGAGTCGTATCGAAGTTGGCAGTCGCTTGCAAGCGTGTTTAATCTTTCCAGTCCCAAACTTGTTTGAGGAAATGCGCCATGTTGACCTTTTTGGATTTCATTTCGGCCATCCATGGGTGTTCGAGCATTCGCCAGGGGGTGGCTCTCCGAGGACATTCCTTCTCAAGACTAGAAAACGTTAGCAGAGATGCATTCCTACACGAGACAAAAAAGACATACCAGCACTCGATGAAGTATTTGAAATTCTCTGTCCACTTGATACCGTTCTCGGGCTCGTCTTTCAGCTTGGGAATGGGTTGCCGAACGATGTAGGTGAGCAGATCAATCAAACCAGCGCGAGGGTTCATCTCGGTTCCGTCGGCTGGAAATGGGAAGCGATGCTGCGCAACTTCAAGCAAAGTCACACCTAAGCTCCACACATCACTAGTGATGGTATAGCTTTGTCCGGTGATGCGCTCGGGTGCCATGTAGTACGACGTTCCAATGAAAGTGTTGGCGTCTCCCTTGGTTCCAAACTCTCCAGACACTCCAAAATCACACAGCTTCACCTGACCGTTCCGACATAGCAGAATGTTGCTAGGCTTGATATCCCGGTGGATGATGCGATGAGAGTGGAGGTATGTGAGTCCGTTCAGCACGCCCTCAGCAACCTTGCCAAGCACTTTCTCGCCTGTTCGGCCTCCAAGCTTCTTGACCTCGCGGTATACGGCATCGAGAGAGCCGCCCTCGCAGAACTCCATAGCGATACTGATAGTCCCTGTGCTGTCGTCCATAAAGGCGCCATAGTAGCGGCAGATATGGTCGCTGGCACAGTTCTTGTTGAAGGAAAGCTCTCGTACGATTTGCTTCTTGACATCGGGGTCGGGATTCGTTGTGATGATCTGGAGCACACATTAGGCAAACAAAAAGAAGGAGCGTATGAAAACGCATACCTTCAAAGCAAACGTAGTCTTTCCGCCTTTCAGTATGCATTTTGTGACGGCGCCACCGGCACCTTCCCCTAAACTCCCTTTCTCTTCGATCATTCCTCGTGAACTCGCTGCTCTCCACGCTGCGTCGTCTAGATCGTCCACCTCCAACGGTCGCCCCTTCTCTGCAGCCATGGCGTCCAAGTCTGGTAGCGGCTGGCTACTATTTGCCCGCTCCATCGAGGGTGCGCCCTCGCTTCCTCCTTGTGATATCGCCGAGATGGGATCCGTGCCTTTTTGCAGGCCAGGAAAGCCTAGGGCGGCATGGTATGAAGATGCCGACCCATTTGCTTGTACTTCGCCGAAGCTGCCTGATCTTGAGTGTGCGCTCGCGTCGCTCGAGCCTGAGGCGGAAAGACCGGTCCCTATATGCAGCGGCGGCAAGGCTCGCGGGTTCCTCCCCTCGTGTGGTGCGTTGTTGCTGCCCATAGGGGTGACTACGCTTAGCTTGGGCATCTGACGGGGCTGTGGTGCGTTCAGCGTGGGGATTGCGTCGCTCGCGCCATTGGCGACAGGCCGTGCGTTCGGGGACGGCGGTATAGACAGGCCAAGTTGTGGCGGTCCTCTCCGCCCTGGGCGCGCGCCGGGGATGGGTGGTCGCAAGAGGGGCGCAGGCGCCGACATGTTTTGCTGTGGTTGAGGCGAAGGCCCGTTGTTGAACGGCTGCATCTACGTTGTTTCCCGTTGCAGGCTCTTCTTCTTAACCAATTCTGGCTCCGGGGACAAGGAGGGGGAGTGAGTGGTGTTGATGTCTGGGGTCCCAACAGAGTGGGTCGCTGCCGTAAGCCGAATACTGCTGGCTGGTCTTTTGCGCGGGTGACGTCTCGGGGCCGATGTGCCAGGAGGTGAGGAGTGGTGAGGTAGGGTTAGGCAGGAGTGACGTTGGGCCACAAGTCACACAGGCAGGAGCGGCTCGACAGGCGGCAGGCGCGACGGGGTGGTGCGGGCAGGGCCTCGTCAGGAGGCGGCTCTCAAGGGGCTCGAAGACAGCTCTCTCCCAAGACTAGGCAGGTGGCGGGGTCGGCCAGGAGGGACAGAGGCAGCGGGTCTTTGGGGTTTCAAGACTCGAGCTGCGAGCGTGCTGGAGGGGCTCAAGACGGTGGTGGAGACGGACTAGGCGCGTGCGCGCGAGGCTTGCCGACACGGGGACTGGTAGGCCGCTGTCCAGCGCTTCGAGACAGCCTTGACACCTCTCCCACCTTTATTTGACGCGTGGACTGATACCAACAAGACGCCGACGCGCAGCCACCAAAAGGATGAAACGGACCTCAACAAAAGCCCGTGGTAGCACGTGTTCGTAGAGGACGGCCAGAGTGTTGCGGCGTGGATGATGATGCAAATGGCGAGTACCTTCAGGCCTGCAAGATGCCACAAGATGGGATGCAATGCGTCTTGTCGAGTGTTTCCGCACGCGCTGCGGTTGCTCTTCTTATGCATGGCCTCTAGCTTTGTTTCATCTTCCACCTGCCGTGTCGAGGGCCGTCGTTCGAGCGTCTTAGTTGATGCGCTGGTTGGTGACTGCGTCTACATTGCCGCCAGTAGCTACTCGACTGACGTTGGCCCGCATGCGAGTGCATTCCCGACTACCTACAGCAGGTGCTCCCTGGAATCAATAGTCTCTCGAGGCCATGGTAACTGCCTTAGGGCTTACTACGGAGATCAGGGTGAGGTGTGGACTTGAATGCTGTCCTCGAAGCCCTAGCATTCACCCCTGTATCCAATTGAGCATATTCATGGCGCTTAAAGGTGCATCTTGGCTTACGTTAGACCCTCCTGCTTGTCGACCAGAGCCAGGTACACATACGACCGCCACCAAACATCGCTACCCCTGGTTGCACCACGATCCAGCGTGCGCAACCAAACACATGCCGCCTGCGCATCGACCTGGCCCGATACTCCACGTCCCGTCACCATCTCTTGTGTCAAGCAGCGCTGCATCCCATCCTCGGAACGCTGCCATCTCAACACGGGTGCCGGCGCGGGTGCAATGTGCATGAAGCCGTACCGTAGTGGGGCCCAAACGGAGCGAGCAGCCAGCAGTCTTGCAGAGCCCCGCTGCGTCAAGAGCTATCAATAGCAGCAACACCACCGTTCCCACTAAACATACTCTGAACCCTTCGCCATCGTCAAACTGCTCCTCTCAAGTGAGTGGGCTGTGCAACAAGTAAGAAGTAATAATAGGTCTCCATATCCTAAAGAAAGGCGACGATGCATGTCGAGCCCATGAAAGCCTGTGCACTGCGCCATCTATTGCCGGATCCCCTTCCGTTCGCAGTCGATCAAGAACATCTGCCCCGGCTCTACGGCTACCTATCTACCGGTGGAATGACTTCACACGCTTATGCAGAGCGGACAAAGGGCTGTACAGCACACATTCACAATGTTCACCTTGCTGCAAGCGCATTCTTCAACAATCATATAATTCTGCATCTTAGGCACATTCTACCTACGCAGCAAAGTACTAGCGAGTGTTTTTGCTAACAACACTCACTCCCATATCGACCACCCAGCAAAGCAAGCTCACCAGTAGTTGGTTTACAATTGCGCAACTACGTCCAGCAATGACCATCGCATTGTCTGTCCTTTTGTCATTCAATTCAGCCCTGAAACGACGAGGAAATACGCTTGACCTCAGCACGTTCATCCGCCTCATGAACCGCCTTGCCGACCTTGGGGTTTTCATCTAGTGTCTGCTGGACCACTGGAAGCTGGGATGCGGAGAAACGACCGGTACGACCAAGGTAAGCCAGACGCTCACCCAATGCATCGACCATATCGTCCTTGCCATCGCCCCCAGACAAGCGCTGCAGAGTCTTGACCGCATATGGCAAAGGCACGCGCTGCCGAAGGCTCTCCTTGTAAGCACGTACGAAGTGGCGGACGTATAGCTCCATGCCGAGTACTTGGGCTGCATAGCGGATCTGGATGATGAACATGTGATCTGCTTCGTCGCCTCGAGTAGGAACAGGAACGCCAAACTTCTTGTCGGAAGCACGAGTAATGGCATTGACCCACCTCATGAGGTGTGCGACGGCTTTTTCCTCGATATTCTCCTGAGCGAAGTACACAGCGGTAGCCTTAGAATGGGCGACCAGATAGTCGCGAAATGCTTCTGAGATGACGACCAGAGCGAGCTTAGGGACGACCGCGATGATCTCCGTGCCTTCCTTCTTCCGAACGTCGATGTTGCCGCTGTAAAGAAGCTCCTTGCGAGCGGAAGCCGAGTAGTTGCGGATGTCATAACCATCGCGCATCGTAGTCATCGTGTCGATAGTGGCTTGGATCTGGACGCGGTTTGGAAGGGTGGCGCGGTGTCCGAGACAGCTGAGGTCTGCAGAGTTCATTTCGTCGATTACAAATGAGGGATGAAGAGTCTGTGTGCGTGTGTGTGTGTGTGTATATATGTGTTTGTCGGAACAAAGCTTCTAAGGCTTTTTAGTTGAAGTTGTGTAGTATGTAGGGTATGAGTGCTTGTTATACTAATCAAGTTACAGGGTACAGGCCGATATATACAAAAAAGGGTGTGGTTGTAGGTGCACAAGTGAAATTTTCTCGTCACTGTAAATCGGATGATCGACTCGGTGACCTCTTCACAGCTACATTTTCGATTGAACCAGTCATCAGAGCGGTCAGTCCACGTTTTAGGAGACTGCGGATTGTATAGCAAATATCGGAGTGGTTTGCTTCGTACCACAATTATAGCCAAGCTGACTGAATGTTTGACTCTTGATGCTTTGCGATTTGTCTGCTTGTTTGGGTAAAAGAACAATGTACTTTCCAGCGTTTCTTAAACCCTTCTTTCCTTGAGAATGTACACCATCCGACATCGCTTCGCGCGCGTGTACTGGTCTTTGCATCATCATCCATCCTCGTCGCACGGACTCTCCTATGAGTAACTAAACTTGAATTTGATCCGCTCCTTTGATCCTATAGGCTTCCTTGCAGGCAATTCTACAAGTCAAACTCATGGATCAGCTCTTTCACTACCATCAACCACGAGTCACCCCCCACAGCAAGTCTCCCCTGAAGACTTTTAAGTCCCCGACTACTTACTCCTTTCTCCTCATTCCTAGAAAATTAGCACCACCCCCAATTCTAAAAACTTAAGGATCAACCACAAAGCCATACCAACTCTCTCAAGACACCTCATCAATGTCTACCACTTCCGACAAGACCAACACCACCGGGCCCATGAAGCGTAACAACTTCCGTCGCCGCAACGGCCCCAACACCAATTCCTACATCAACTCCCTCTCCCCCATCGGCCAAGTCAACAAAGTCCTAACCGACATGACGAAACTAAACGGCGGCTACCACCTCCGCAACTGGTCATTCTCCGCACGAAAAGAGCTATCCCCCAATATCACCATCAAAGTGGAGGTACCCGACCCCAGCGGCAACAACGTGAACGTCAACGTGCCCAAGCTAGCCTTCTTGGCTGCTTCACCAGCATTCCGGCAACATATAGAGGGCCACCCAGAAGACGATTGGGTCAAGTTCAGCCACAAGGGCGTGACATTGGAGTCTATGCGGACCATCTCAAAGTGGCTGCGAAAGGTTTGTACGGACAAGCACACCTGAGATCAATCAAGCTAGCTTGATAGCTTGATTGGAAGATTGATGCCAAGCCAAGCCAATCAATCCAGCCAAACCTC
>WBOK01000740.1:0-13269 GCA_009289805.1 Alternaria gansuensis
CTGGAATAGGACCGGTGTAGGTCCGATACAGATAAGATCCGGAGACAACAGTGAGGATAAGAGAGTTGTAACGTGTTCGTTACAATTATCCCCGTTAAGTATATTGTTTTAATACCTTAGATTATTGTTTTTTTGTGGCGTGTGTTAAGTTACTAGCTATATAAAGTTTTAGTATACCTATTATATTATACGCTTATTTTCTTCTACGCCTTTCTAACTATGCTTAAAGTTCTATCTTTCTACTATTCTTGTCTACAGAATTCTACTTCTAGGTATTATGCTTATACTAATTATATAAAAAAGCTAAGTTTAGAAATAGCTTTTTATTATTAGTAGTATAAAGTAAAAAACTTTTTCTATTTTATAAACACTATAACTAGCTATTACGCTAGTTGTATTTTTATAAAAATAAAGTATAGTTTATTTGTTTCTAAAAAAAGTAAAAGAAAGTTTATTGTAAAAAGTATAAGAAGTACTTTAAAGTTATATATTTAAAGGCTTAGTTAGCTTAAAAAAAGCTAGAGCTTTTAAAAACTAAAGCGCAAAAGTAATTATTTACTAATTAAGATTTTAATATTCTAAATTTTTAGAATGATGTAAAGAAGTAAGCAAAGAATAGCGCTACTTTTAGTATAGACTTTTTAATAACTAAACTGTTGCTACTTAGATTATTAACTAACTTAAGTTAGTTATAGGCTAACGCTTTTTTTAATTTTTTTTTATTACTTCTTTTTTCTTAAAAACTTAGTTCTTTCTTCTTTAAGTGTACTTAATGGTACTTAAGTACTTATAATTTATAGTTTATTAAATCTTTTTTAGCTTTTAAGTATTTAAGCTTTTTAGCTATTTTTGCTACTTAACTAAGTATTTCTACTAATAACTAATTTTCTGTAAGTCTTTAATCTCTTTAACTTTATACTTATTATTTTTAAGCTTTATATTAGTAGCTAGCTTAGTATTTAAAAGTACTTTTTTTAGAAGTTTTTTGTAAAAGACAAAGTAAACGCGCATACTTAGTAATAATTAGAGTTTAAAGTTTATATTGCTTATTTCTTTTATAATTTCTAATAGTCTTACTTAGAAGTTATTTCGTTTTTTACTTAGTTGCTTAATATTTAAGTTTTGTTATAAAAGAAAAACTTTATCTTTTTTTTTAAAAGATAGTCTTTTAATATTTTACTTATCAGCTAATTTAGCTATTATAAAGTTTTTATAAGCTATATTTTAACTAAATTTCTTATATAGCTTTTGCATTAAGTACGCTTTATTATTTATACTTAATATAATACTTTTAATATCTTTTAAATTTTACTAAGCAGCTAGCTTATATTTATAGTTTATTTAGTATAGTAAAAACTTTATAGTTACTAACTTTATACTATTGTAAGCTAATTACGCTGTTAGTAAAAGTTAAACTTAGTTATTTTATAGCTTATTAGTATATATTTTTAAATACTATTTTAGTGTCTAGTTTGTTTGTTTTGTTTAGCTATCTATTTTAGGGTAGAAGCTAGTTAAGAGCTTTTTCTTTATACTTAATTTTGCTAGAAGTATGTCTTAATACTTAGACAGAAACAGTTTGTTATAATTAGTAATACACTTTTTAAGTATTTTATACTTTAATACTAGTACTTTAGTAACTTTATACACGCAGCTTTTTACTATAATAGTTTTTTTTTTAAGTATAAACTTTGCTACCTTAGTTAATAAATTAATAATTACTAAAATAGTGTTCTATAATTAAGCTAATCTTAGTTCTAATAGTTTTAAAAGCTTTACTATAAAATTTATTATTATACTACTTTATAGTTTTATTAGTAGCTGTAAAAGTTATAATAAGCTATAAGGCTTATATTCTTAGACTTATTTTAGTAATACGCTAAATAGTTACTTAATATATTTTATACTTTTACTTATAAGCGTAGTATTATAAACACCTTAGCTAGTTATCTAACTATTTTCCTAATTGCTGTATATTTATATTCTAGAGACTTATATAGTTCTTTAATAAGACTTAATCTTATATACAAAAGTATAAAGATTTAATTCTTTTAAACTATATCTTAGTACTCTTATTTATTTTATAGTAGTTTATTAAAGCTATTTTCTTTAGGCTTAAACTGCTAGTTAGTTACTTTTTACTACTACTGCTATTATAGTGTTTCTACTTGCTTAGCTACTTTAGCTACTTTAGCTAGTTCTAGCTAGTTATAATATAGACTGCTGTTTAGTATTTTTTTAAATATAGTGTTATATAGTTTCTTATAACTTTCTTTGTATAAGTTAAATTTTTTAGTTAAAGCATCTACTGCTTTATTAAGTATTTTAGCGCAGTGTATTATTTTAAAGTTAAACTAAGCTAGTAACTTAGCTTATTAAACTTATTATTAGTTAAGTTTTTTTGTTATTATAAACTCTGCTAAGTTCTAGTAATTAGTAAAAATCTTAATTTAGTATAGTAGTCTTAATAAATAGACTTTCTACTATTTAAAGAAATTAACTACTTTTAGTAGCTCTTTATTATAAATATTATAGTTAAGTTCTGCTCTAGAGAACTTCTTTAAATAGTAGAACACTAGTCTTTATTTTTTCTCTATACACTATTATAATAATATAGCTTTAAGTACGTAATCTAACGCGTTAGTTTTAACTTATATTTTTTTTAAGTTGTATATCCCTAGTATAAGTGCTCTAAGAAATATTTATTTAATTTTATTAAACGCTTTTTATTATTTTTTGTTTTGAGTAAATTCTATTTTTTTCTTTATAATTTTTAAGAAGAGTGTAGTAATCTTTAAGAAATCTTTAATAAACTTTTAGTAGTAGTTAGTAAATTTTAAAAAAAATTGCACGTTCTTAACTGTTTTAAGTATTAGCTTTTTTTATATAGCTACAATCTTTTTAAAGTTTATCTTTACTCTCTTTATAAATATAATAAAGCTTAAAAATTCTGTCTCTTTAATATAAAATTTGTACTTCTTTAGCTAAAAGTACAGCTTATAATTTTTAAGCTTTCTAAGCACTTTCTTAATATACTTTATATAATCTTTAAGCGTTCTACTAAAGTACACTAGTATATTATCTAAGTACGCTGTAATAAAAATTCTAAGGTATTTATAAATTATGTTATTAATAACTAATTAAAAAGTTGCTAGTGCGTTTATTAATTTAAAAAGTATAACTATATATTTAAATAGTTTATATTTTGTTTTAAACGCTATTGTTTACTTATAATTTTTTCTAATTTTAATGAAGTAAAATTTTTCTTAAATATTACATTTTGTAAACTACTTAGCTTCTTAAAGTTAATTTATTAGCTTTATTATTACTAGTAAAAATTATTAGTTCTTTTGCGTTATAATATTTAACCTTCTAAATATAATACATAGTTGCTACTTTCTATTAAGCTTCTTTATAAATAAAATAAGTAAGGCTAGTAGGCCTAATTCTAGTTAGATAAATTCTTTTTTTAGATTCTCTTAAATGTAATTCCTTAGCTTAGCATTATACTTAAGTAATATTAAGTATATTAGTTCTAGGCTTAGCTTAGCTCTATTATTTAAAATAATCTTATAATTCTTATTCTAATAGTCTGCTAGCTCTATAGCCTTGTTTTTTTTAAAGAGTTTCTTAAACTTGTTAGTATAATACTCTTTTAGTATTTCTAGTAGTAAAAGTCTTTTTTTTATAGTTATTACTTACTTTATCTAAATAAATCTTATTTTTTAAGAGTTTTTTATATAGATTTTTCTAATCTTATATAGTAAGATTTTGCTAAATCTTTTATTTTAAGTTAAGCTTTAATTTGTTAGGCGTACTTTTTTACGTACTCTAGCAACTTTATATATAAGTTCTTTTTTAAGTATTATTTTTATTTGTTTGTTAATAACAGGGTTATAGGCATCTAGCTAGTTATAACTAATTAATATATTTAATTCTCCTAGATCTATTATATTAATATTTATCTAGCACTTTATGCCTGCTATCTATAGCTTTATTAATTTAGTTTTTAACTATATTATGCTGTCTCTATATTTTATAAGTTTCTTATTAGCTAGTATTATTAGGATTAGTTCTCTCTTAATCTAGTATAGTATATTATACTTTTCTACTACTTATTGAGAGATTATTATTTATATAGCTCTACTATTTATAAGCGCCTATATGTTTTAACTATATACAAATACAGTTATAAGCAACTACTTTACCTAACTATTAGTATTTTATACTTTTTTTAAAGTTATTTTAAGTATGCCGTTACTAGTTTAACTTTGTCTCTAGTAGTATTCTAGTTTTTTGCTTACTTACTTTTTTTCTTTTTAGAAAAGTAGCATGTACTATACTTAGTGCTATAGTGTATTAAGCAACTATTATTATAATAGAAGCTCTAATAAAGGTTTTAGTAAAGTATCTTTTGCTTTAAAGCTTATTTTTTTAGCTCTAGCTTCTTTGCTTTATTAATTAAGCAGTCTGCTGCCTTATAAATATTTAATAATAAAGTAATATAGTAGTAGTAATTTGATTATTATGCTTTTTTAAGTTACTTTTAATAGTATTTATATTTATCTTTGCATTGCGTGTATAAGAGTTACTAATAAATTTCTATTTTCTTAAGTTTATAGAGATAACACTTCTCTACTAGGCACTTATCTGCCTATAAGTTTAAGTAGTAGTACTAGTCTTAGTCTACTTTACACCTTTTTTTTATAGAACTTGTAATTAACTTTATAGTTATATTAACATAACTTTTTAAACTTTTTAGTACTTTCTACTTCTTTAGCTTTTTAGTTCTTAACCTTAGCTACTAAATTATTAAAGTAAAGTTATTAGTGTATTACTTAATACTTACCTTTCTTAGCGTTCTTACTAGTAATTATAATTCTTTCTTAAAGTATATACTTGTTAGCGTAGTGCGTTGTTGTTCTGTATACCTAACATTAGTTATTAGCTAATTATTTTAGTACAACTTTATTTTTAACCTTTTAATTTATTAGCCTAAGCTTACTTAGAGTAAGAACTTTATTATTTAGTTTTTATTATAGTATAATTTTATAGCTATTTATTAACTATGCTTTTTTATAGAAGTCTAAGTTGCTTAGGTTATTATTTAGTTCTATTTAAACTTGATATAGCGTTTCTTGTTTAATTATCCTAATTTTAACAGCTGCTTATTTAACTAGTTCTTTTTTATAGTCTTAAGCAAAGTGTTTAACTTTACTATATTAGCAATATATTTTTTTATTATAACGCTTTTAGCGTTCTTCTTTAGAAAAGCTAATTTTTTTTTTAAGTATTTTTCTTTTAAGCCTTTTTTTGCACCTTACTAGTTATAATAGCATTGCTATCTTTATTATACCTACTATGTTGCCTTCTTATATTAGCTAAGCTAGGTTAAAAGTAATTCTTTTAATTATGTTGTTTTTAGAGCCTATTGTTAATGTATATAGCTAGCTTAACTAGCGCATATAGTATGTTAAGCTTATTATAGTATATAAAGCTATTTTTAACATTTTTTTAAGCCTACTTTAAATATTATTTAAAGTGCCTTATTATTGTAATTAATTTATGCTTATAGTTGCTTAAATTCTACTATATATACTAATACTAACGTAGTCTGCCTTAGGCAAGTAATCTTTTTTTTAGCCTAGTTCTTAGCATCTACTTCTTTAAAAATATGTCTTATTTTTTATCTAAACTTTATCTAACTTATAAATAAGGCCTATATTTTAGCTTTAATTCTTTTATACTCTATATTAAGTAAGTAGTTGTTTATATAAAGTTGTATTTAATTAAAGGCTTTATTTTTTATATATATACTTACTATTAGAGTTTTTTTTTAATTAGTAAGGGCCTTATTATACTTATACTATAAATTAATGTAAGTAAGAAATATTAATAGTTTTTTTTATATCTTTTTGTACCTCTTACGTAGTGCTATTTTAAGTTTTTTTATAGTAATAAGTTGTTTATTTAAAGTAGCTATTAGCTAACTTAAAAGCTAATTAATTATATTTATTATCAAAGCTATTTACTATACTTAAATATAGGCCTATTGCTTAAAATTCTTAATCTCTTAAGCACTAGAGTTATCTTTAGTATTAAAGTTAAATATATTAAGAATTTTATTATATTTTAATATTAGTTAACTAAGCGTAGAAAGTCTTAGACTCTAAGCTATATTATTTTAAGTAATTTTCTATAATGCTATTATAAATTTTAATTCAGCAACTTATTAGTTAAGTTATCTACTAAAACTCTTAGTAGTTAAAGTATTACACAGAGTTAGTTTAAACTTATTTAAACTTAGTTCTTATTAAAATAAAGCTAATATATAAAGTAGGTTATAAAGTATTGTAAAAGTAATTTTAAGTAAAAAAGAGTTATTAATGTTAACTAAAGGTAAGTAATACTAATTTTATAAAAAATAAAATTACTAGTTAATAATTTGTGTAAGAAATATACTATTTAAGTTAACTATAATAAGTGTAATAATAAAATTTGATAAATTTTTATACTTATTATCTTTTGTCCTGCTATTCTGTATATCCTTTCTAAGAAGGAGGTGTGTAATAGCGCTGCTATCCCTTTATGCATAGCTATCCTAGATTGCTAGCCTTAGCGGGATAGCAATTACGTAATCGGCGCCCCGCGCAGATTATTGCCTTCTAGCGTAGAGGCTAGTTGTCCTTCAACTATCGCTCGTACGTTAAGGTGAGAATCCTTCCTGTTACTTGTAACATTGTAGTTAAAATAAGGTTCTAAAAAAGTAAAAAGCCGCTACCCTCTGCTAATTAATTGCAAAAGTAAAAAAAACTAGTGTTTAGTTAATAAGACTTGAACAGTAGGTAGATAAGTTCTAAAAGAAATTCTTAGACTACTAAGCAATAATTAGGGTTAAAAAAATTTGCTAAGGTACTAAGAAACGACATAAGTTAAAACAGATCTAACGGCGATTGCTAGCCTATGCCTAACAACAGGATTACAGTAGGATTGCAATAAGATTGCAACATAATGCGATGGAGAAGGGAAAGGATACGTACGTACCCTATATATTATATAAGTTCTAACTTCTATTGCAAGCTAAAGTAGCGCTACTCCTCTTTAGCAACTTCATTTTGTAGCTATTTCCTCTAGGGCCGCCGCAATAATATTATTTAGTTAACATAAAAAAATTTGCAACTCTACAGTAAAAATTCTTTCTTTTAGTTTATAAAATATAATATCTTTCATTGCTTCTTATATTAGATTTATAGTAGTAGAGTTATAACGCGTTAAAGTTAGGACGTTCGCGAAGTGGGGATGCGCAGGTGGCTCGGATGCCGGAATGGCTCGGATGCTGCGCAATTACAGTAGCATCAAGACGCATAGTGCGCTTATCTGAAGAAATGCAAGCCTGCCGAGTATGCGCCTCTACTATAGAAAAAACGCCAAGATGAATTTTCATGAAGACCGTTGTTAGGTGGAATAAAGTTATAGCGTATCAGAGCGATGCCATTACGCTGGTGAAGGTGACGTCCATGTGAGAGCGCGCAGCGTGCTGAGGGATCGGCGTGGGCGTCATCACCAAGCTCTGTCGCCTCACTTCACGCTCCCGTTTACCACAACCCAACTCAGGTTCCATCACATCTCAAATGCCACCGAAGAATGCGACAACGAATGCCGCGCGCAGAAAAGGCCCATCATTTAACCCACCACGGCCTGTAAACGCGGCTTCCCAGGCCTCCAGCTCCACGAAACGCGCCCCCACTGCAGCATCCCGCGCGACTGGTGCTGCAAAGAAGAACAATGCCGCTGTCTCGAAGAGTGGCTTCCAACCAGCTGCCGATATTATCGACCTGTCTGATGACGACCAAGACGAAGAGCTTGCCGGAGATCTAAACAGCTCAGACTTTGACGACATAATGGAGGACGCACCCGCTCCTAACCCACCACCAGCAGTCAACCCCGCCCTTTCAGAACCCGTCGTACCCCGACCGCTGCTCGCACGCCTGCTCCTTGAGAACTTTGAAGATCCGAATATACAAATCCAAACCGGTGCGATGAAGTTGGTGGGAAAGTATATTGACGTCTTCGTCATGGAAGCTTTTCTCAGAAGCCAGGATGAGATGAAAGCAGCGGCAAAGGACGGAGGTGCCGTTGATGGTTTCCTTCAAGTGGACGATTTGGAGAAGTTGGCACCCCAGCTTGTCTTGGACTTTTGAAAGTGGTATGTACACGAGGACGCAACACTTCGGCACGTATCGGTCATCTGAGAAGAGAGGCCAGCTACTATAGGGATGCATACAAGCCTACTTGAACATTTTGATGGGGCTATGCTTCAGGCATATCCCAATCAGGAGCCTTTTACACCGACTACGGCCGTGGCTTTGACGATTGCGTCGCGCCAAATCTACGCTTTCCATAGCCTATCTTTGGACGCCAGTACTGTAAGGTTATTTTTGGAACACCGCAGGCCATACAGGACGACGGTGGATACTCGGCGCACGACTGCGACTCATAGTAGTCAAGAGGCGGAGAGAGCAAGAGGCCGAAACATGGACATGTACATCAGTCGTTTTCAGGACGAACTACCGCACAGAAGCCAAGCCGAAAGGACTTACGAACAAATGAAGGACACAACAGCCTGACACGTTTGAAACATCTCGCAATGGTGCCTGGTCTCCGATATCTTGTCGAAGAGCTTTACGTGCACAGCCTGATAGCCATGTAATGCACAATGTCGCAAGCAGATGTTCCGGTTGCCTGGCTTGTTCGGTTTTGAGGTTGCCGTTGCCACGCCTGGCTTGAAGCAAGACGGGGGTGGACTCAAACACAGCCGTAACGTGGAGCGCGTCGCATCATCAACACCCAGCTGCATCACCACGAACACCAACATGGCGACGTGTTCAAGAAGATACTACAAGAATTATATTTGTGTACGTTGCACTATATTGCTCTACGTTTAGAAGTCTCTCAAACGATTTATACACATCATTCATGGTATTCAGCCACGACTATCAAACTGCAAGTTACACTCAGCTATACCCGTTTTAAACCTCACATACAGGGTCCTTAGCCGAACCAGCAGGCTGAAGCAACTCTCGCCTCTAACGTGTCGCAAATTCAACCCATGTATCAGAATACCTACTAACCGCCCTCGCCACGCACGCACATCTTTAATGCCTTAAGATGGTCCTATAGCCGTCACCTCAGGCTTTTTTTCCTCATCCTCCGCATCTCCCGTTTCTTGTCACTTTGTGTTGCAGTTTCCTTTGCGGCTATCTTTCTTTACTTACCTCTTCACAATCTTTTAATACACAACTGGCTAGTCCAGCTCGCAACTGCTTTTATTTCGAACCAGAGCGCTAGTCGCCCATCCACTCTCTTGACGAGACATTGAACATCGCAACACGAATCGAATACTTAATACCAAGATCGCACTTTACGCCAACGACCATCACATACGACAGCCAACATGTACTTCTCAAGAGCAGCCATCATCTCCACCGTCTTCGGCCTCGCGTGCGCACAGGAGCCTTCCATGACCGCCACTGAGCCAACGCCGTCCTCAACCGTTTTGGGCAGCACCTCGACATCCTCGCCAACCGCAATGCCAGGCATGGTCACGACGCACGTAGTCCAAGTAGGAGGTCTAAATGGAAGCCTAACCTTTTCTCCCTCCAACGTCGCCGCACAACCAGGAGATTTAGTCCAGTTCCAATTCCATCCCAAGGTACGTCCCCTCCCATCATCTCCTTCCCTTCGCGCAGCCTGATTAACAAACCTCAAACAGAATCACTCCGTTGTCCAATCCACCTTTGACAACCCATGCATCCCTATCCAAAACATCATGTCTAACAAAACCGACGCCTTCTTCTCCGGATTCATGCCCACAGACGCCTCCACTACCGCTACAAGCAAAATCCTCACCTATACCATCCGCGTCGCAGATGAAAAGCCAGTTTGGTTCTACTGCTCCCAGGGCAAGCACTGTCAAGCTGGTATGGTCGGTGCTATTAACGCGTAAGCTACCCTTTCCCTGCTCTTCCATTCACATCCACACGTCCTTTACATCCAAAGTCCGCGATTGCTAACAAGATGTGCATAGTCCCGCATCTGGCAACAAAACAATTTCCTCCTTTGTTGCCCTCGCCGCCCGGGCTACAGAAAACCTCTCCCCCGGTCAAGCAGCCGGCTCAGGCGGCCAGACTGGAAACATACCGACGAGCCCTTCAGCCGGTGGCGGTGCAAATTCTGGTACTGAGGGCACTGGAGGCGGTGCTGCGGGTGGCGCTGGTGGTGCTAGTAGTCCTGTTAGCGGTGCTCCTGCTCAGGCTACTGCTAATGTTGCTGCTGGTAGTTTCAACACGCAGAGCTCTTTCGGGGCTGCAGCAGCAATTGTTGCTGCTTTCGTTGCTGTTTTGTGACGGGGCTGTTGTTGGTGAATGTATGAGGGAAAGAAGGAATAAATGCTATTTTGTTGTGATACCAGGTCTAGGATGATGAGACTGAGTTGGTTCTGCGGAACTCAGGTTTTGGGATGAAGTCTTGTTTTCCGTTCCGCGTCTCTATGCGAGAACGTTTGTAGAAGAGTAATTTGGAAACTGTCTATTTACTACTGATAGTGGTTGTATCTAGAGGTTGTGTTGCGATGATTACTCGACGAGATGTGATACTCACGTGAGGAGCGACTGCCTATTCACCCCCACATCCCCGCTTCCACCTTGCTGCTCCCTCCCACGCCCAACCTCCACGTGCAAATTCCCAGCGAACCACAACTACTTGCGACACACCACTTGATCTTTAGCCCGGTAATGAGTAGCGAGCAGTCTTACAGCAGAATGTCACAGATGATGCGGGACGGGATGATTCTCATCACCTTAAGCTTGCGCGATGGCTCAAATGCCCCAGCTTCCGTCCCAAATACGGTCAGGTCACACGAAAGATGTCTGCTCAAGATTTTTGGAATCGCTTCGGGTTGCAGCGGAGAGATAGAGAGGTATGTGTAAGAGTTGTGCAAGACCGTTATGTAGAATGTGAAGTGGAAGAGTTCGAAGAGCAGGGTTATTGCAGTTGCACGCTTCTTGTTACACCGTCGAGAATCGTCTCTGCTACCAACGGCACTCTCTCCAAGGCCTTCGCCGTTACAGAATGTAACGAAAGACCTGCTTTAATCGTCCAGCTTCGACCGGCATTGCACGCCCTTGATCTCAACATCGTTCGCGCTGCTAGCAAGACGTATCCAACTCTGGCTCCCTCTATCAAACTTCTGGACCTAGCATTACCCAAAGGTGTATGCGTCTATGAGATGGAAAAGCTTAGCGGCACGCCATTGAGCCGTTTACAGCGGCGTGAACGCTCGCTCGATGCTGATGCAAGGAAGCAACTAGAACGCCTCATCACAAGTTTCGTAGACGTTATCGCACAAAGCTGGAATTCAACATCCAAAGTACAATTCACGTCTAAAATAACACGAGCAGATTCACCTATGGATGAGCATCCGTCGATATTCTCGCAGTGCCGCGGCAAGGTCGGCTCAACTATTATTCCTAGACTTGAGAAGCTGGCTAGTGAGCTACCGGACGCACAACTGCACAAAAGAGCAAGAGACACATTGCGCGCCGTCCAGCGGATGGAAAACTATCCAGTTGTACTAAATCACGGAGATCTACTTCCGTCCAACATCTTGGTCGACCGAAACACATGGGAGATCACAGGCCTGGTAGACTGGGCAGAAGCAGAGCACTTACCATTTGGGACCTGTCTGTATGGACTCGAGCATCTTCTTGGATATCTTACTCGAGCTGAATCTGACATCGCGCCGATGTGGACTTTCTTTGACGGTGCGGCAAAGCTTCGTGAGTTGTTTTGGACGCGTTTGATCGACGCCGTACCGGAGTTGGGAGCTCGAATGGAAGATGTGAAGGTGATAAGGGATGTAGGTGTGCTGCTTTGGCATGGCATCGCGTGGGATGACGGTGCTATTGATCGTATCGTCAACGATGCGGATGATTTGGAAGAGGTGGTTAAACTTCGCGCGTTTCTAACTGCAGGTTAACAGGATGTCGTGCAGGTCATGCACGGTCATCGCTTGGGCTGTGTCTCTGTCTGTTTCCTTTAACTTGGCATCATCGTTCTCTGGCTTTTTCATTTCTGCTCTGTTGTTGAGCATCCGCCGCGCTTGTTGACGGCAAGTGCGTCACACCTTCCATCCGAACAGCGGGTGTCCCTTCCCACACACGGTGCACCTTCCACATAGATCTAGGCAACATCGCAACTTTGTTTGAAACTCATATTCTCCGCTATAACTCCCGTCACTATTGCCGTTCTGCCTTGCTTCACCACCCGAATGAAAGGAGAAGTGCCGTCAAAACCTACGTCATCTTCTTCATCGTCCCAAACAGGCGCAGTGTGGTACAATAACGAAGCGACGCAAGGAATAGGGATTGGGTAAATCCTCGTTCTTCTTCAGCGGTGAAGAACTGGCGAACCAATACAGAGTATAAACAGTATGGTCTCCACTCGACGAGGCACTGCAAACGCAGAGCTGGCAACGGCTGGCACGGAAAGGCCCAAATCTATCCGACAGGCGAGTGACACTATTCATGTCCTCATTCCGAGCACCCAGAAGGTAGCAAGATCTTCGCTGGAGCGAAAAGTGCCTGGCACTCCTCCCAATATGGCAATCTCCAGCACCATCAGTGAGCATGATCTCAGTCTCACATCTCCGAGCACCGGCAAAACTCCAAAGCTACTCGCCATGAGCACTCCTAAGAAGAAGAAGAGCTCAATCGACCATACTGAACGAACCGTTTCCTCTGCCCTTCGAAGGCTTGCACCAATGCCTTTCGCAAACATGAGCGGTAGTTGTCACAACCCCATAATCGTTGACGAGACTGCATCACCTCCACAGCGAACAGTACAAGCTCCGAGGCGTAGACATAGACAAAAACGGCTGACAGAACCTCATCAATTCATCGGCAATGGGTACAGAGACCTGTACAGCTATCGCGTCTCCAGGCCGGCATTGACGGCCATGCCTGCGAACGGGAGCACGTTCACCGGGCATCAGAGTCACGACATATACCGTATGATGAACGCGAAGATCACCGCAGCGCCAGATTTCAGCCCGAACGCAGCATGGGGTCGTGACACCCTCAATGTACCTTTTGAATTGCAATACCCATTCTCCGCGTGGGTTCTTACCACACCTGAGATCAATCAAGCTAGCTTGATAGCTTGATTGGAAGATTGATGCCAAGCCAAGCCAATCAATCCAGCCAAACCTCA
>WBOK01000741.1:0-12223 GCA_009289805.1 Alternaria gansuensis
ATACAGAGAAACTAACAACAAACTCGCCTACCCAGAACACGCCTATACAGAACACGCCTATCTAAGCCTCCTACGCTACTATAGTAGGCAACAACAAAGATTAACTATAGACAAATATACAAAGAACTTAAAAACCAAGGGCTACTAGCCTAAAAAATCGCTAACTAGTCCTAGTTAGTAAAACCCTAGAAGACTTTAACGCCTACAAACTTAGAAACGCCTTTAATAACTCATTTATAACAAAAAAGGAGTACTATTACTTGTAGTTGCCTTAATTACAAAATCTTTAAAAGAAAACAAGATTATTACAACCATACTAGCGTTTAAGGCAAAATACCTTCTTAAAAATCAGGCAATATAGCAGAATATTACAACTTTTAAGGCTGCTTAGCTTATTACGCCTAAGTTTAAAGTTGCTATCTATAAGCTGCCTACAAATTACAGCCTTAAGATTATTAAAAAAAAAAGATTAAAACTTTTAACAAAAGTCTTAAAGTAATAAGCAATCTTTTTTAGCTTACATTTAAAAATAAAAAAGGATATTAAAACTTTAGCTTAGCCTGCGTAGCCTATGCTATGGAGGACGAGGCCTAGAGGGCTATTAGAGGGAAACTCTATATCCTAGGGGAAAGCCTTAGAGCAGAAAAACTACAAGTAGTTAATATCTTAAGGCAATGCACTAATTGCTAGAGATTTAGCCACCTAGAGAACAAATGCTTAAAAATAGCCTGCTAAATTTGCAGCAAGCCTTACTACACTAACTAGCACAAGTGCAAATCCTGCACTAGTAAAAGAAAAGCTTATATTTACATTATATTTAAGTGTGCTAACTGCAACAAACCTCACGCGGCCAATAGCCCTAAATGCGATATCTTACAAGCTAGGACAACTAGAACTAATTAAACTAATTAGTATAATTAAAGTCCTATAAATAAATGTTAATAGAAGTAGCCCTGCTACAGAAAGCGCAATTAACTTAGCTATTATAACAAACGCTAAGATTATTGCAATATAAGAGCCGTAGTTAGCAAGAGGGCTATACAAGGATACTAGGTTAATCACCTACTTAAACTTTACTTAAATCTTACTAACCTATAGAGGACTACAACTAAGAACTTTATTCTATATTTAAAAAGATATAAAAGTAGAAGTTAATCCTTACATTAGCGACGACAAGCTTAAACACATTAACAATCTAAAGACGCCTTTAAGAAGAGTCTATAAAATCTTATTTAATTATTCTAGAGGATTTTAATTGCTACTACCCTAGATAGAGCATACAAGAGTGCAACTCAAAATAACAAGCAAAAGATTTAGTAGAGTAAATAGACAATTAAAACCTTACTTTATTAAATACTATGGGATTTAGAACCTTCTTTAGAGGCTACATAAGAAAAGAAAGCGTACTTGACTTTACCTTCTCAACAAACAATATAGCGTCTACTATAATAGACTAGCAAGCCATCCTAGATACTAGATTAGACTATTACGCTATCCTCTTTAGTATTACTAATTAAGGTTAGCTACCTAGCTAACTAAAGAAATACAACGGAACTTTTTTAAAACTACTTTACAGGAGAAAATACTACAAGTAAAGCTAGAGGATTAAGTACTAGCTATACTACAAGCGTCTAACAACCTCTTAAAGCAACTTCTTATAGGACTTAATAATTTTTTAGAAGAAAGCTTAGACAAAATAGCAGAGGATCTTATAATAGCTATTTAAAAATTGCTTATAAGATCTACTCCGCTTGCAAACTAAAAGCCAAAACTAAAGCCTTAGTAGTTTAGTAATTTAGATATCCTTAAGGCTAGCCTACACAAAGCCTATTAAGACTACAAACAAATAGCAAGAAAAGAAGACAATACTTTATACTTATAGAAAAGAGACTACTTGCTTGCTAAGAACAATTACCTTAAAGCTATTAGAAAAGCTAAACTTAACTATTAGAAACAGTTTCTTTAAAACGAATTACCTAAAGAGATATTTAAAGCTATAGCTTATACAAAAAACAACCTCTCAACAAGAATCCTAGCTATTAGAAGCAGGGAAGCTTTTAAGGAGAAATGCCTAATCTTTAAAGAGGAACTATTTCCACTACCTCCTACTACACTAGCGCCAAGGCTCAACAACTACTAAGGAAACAACAAATAGAAGTAGCTAACGTTAACTAAAGAAGAGCTCTACACTGCCTACAAAAAGATAAAAGCTACTTTACTAGGACCTAATAGAATTAGCTAAGAAGTTATCTTAATAGCGTATAAATACTAACCAAACACCTTTTATAAAGTCTATTTAACGCTCTTTAACCTAGGATACTAACTAAGGTGCTAGAGAAAAGCTAGAGAAGTTATCTTAAGAAAACTAAACAAGCCTAATTACTTAATCCTAAAGGCATATAGAGTTATCTCTTTTCTAAACTACCTAGGGAAGGCACTAGAGAGGCTCTACGCAAAGAGACTAGGTGTACTAGCAGAAACAACAGACCTACTCTACTCTTTCCAAATAGAAGGCAGGCTTTAAAAATTAGTTATCAACGCTGCACTACTTTTCTATAACAATATTTAACAATAAAAGCAAAAGAAAAGAGTTACTTTAACAGCTTTTCTAGATATTAGAGGCGCTTTTAACTATTTATCTAGAAACAAGCTGCTAAAGAACATGTGTAACTAACAACTACTAATTTGCCTTATATTATAAACTAAGTTATTCCTTACTAAAAGGCTACTAGAGCTATCCTTTAATAGGCAAACAGAGAAAATATAGGAAGTTAAGACTAGTACGCTATAAGGAAGCCTAGCATCACCTATTCTATTCCTTATTTATACGAAACAGCTATTCTAATTAATCCCAGCAAACAATAATATATACTCCTTATTCTATATAGACGACCTGCAGATCTTTATATTAACAACATCTATTAAAAGAAATATTAAACTACTAGAAAAAGAACTAGCAAATCTCTTTAGCCTAGCAAAAAAGCTAGCTATTAAGTTTAATAGCTTAAAAACAAAATTAGCTAATTAGACAAAATTAAAAAAGGACGCTAGCAGACTTCTTGCGCTACCTACAAAAAAGACCTTCTAACTAGAAAGACTAGTAAGATAGCTTAGTCTACTGTTTAATAATACTCTAAAGTTTAAAGAATACTGCTACATAAGAATATAATAAGCAACTTAATTTTTTTCCCGCCTAAGTAAGCTAGCTAATATTAATAAGGGCCTCTTACCTAGAGCAATAAGGCAATTATATCTAGCTTGTATTATAAGTGTAGCAGATTACAAATGCTAACTATTTTAGAAAAAACAACAGCACGTTCTTAACAGCAGGCAGAAACTTTAAAACTAGGCCTATAAAAAGATTCTAGGGACTTTTAAATTATCTTCTGTAATACTAAGTAAACTAGAAACTGCTCTTTACCTACCTAAAGTTAGTCTTAACAACTCTATTAGACAATATGCGTTTAGATCTACTTTACTAGATATAAACTACCCTAAAAAGAATGCTATAACTAGCAATAAAGGCAACTAACTTAACTAAATAGCTTAGTTTATCTCCTTAGCTATTTCTAACACAAACAAACTACAACAGTACGCCTACACGCTATAGAACGCTAGAACTCTATACAAAGTGTAAATGTTAAACAAGCTGAAAGACCTAGAAGTAGATTTTACAAGAAGCTATTAGTTAATAATAGCCTCCTTTTAATATACTTAGACGCCTTAGTAACAAAGAAAGGCAAAAGAATTAGCGTAGGCGTTGCTTTCTATAAAGGAGCTACGCTTATAAAAGAACTACAAGACAATATAGAAAATAACTAGCTAGTTTACAACAGCGAACTAGAAGGTATTACCTTAGGGCTAGAGAAAGCAGTTAGCTTTATAGACAACTACTAGAGCGTTACAATATATGCAGACAACTAGGCAGCTTTATTTTAATTTAAGAGCACCTTAAATAACCCTAGCTAAAAGTAGCAAATTAAGTATATTAAGGCAGCAATTTAACTTAAAGAAAAAGGCGTCTCCCTTACGCATTAATAGGTCCTAGGCTACTAAGATATACTAGAAAACAAAAAAGCAGACTCTCTTGCAAAAAAGGCTACAAGAATAACCCCCTTAACAGACAAAATAAGCCTAGCAGTTGTTAGTACGTAAATTAAATTACTAGCTAGCGCTAATTAGTTAAGCCTATTTAAAAAGTATAAAAGAAATGTAATTAGCAAAAATCTAAATACCTACGCAGCAATATTTAAGTAGAAAGTAAGAAAGTAGATACTTACTTTTATAATAAGAAGAGATATATCTAGCGCCTTCTTTTAACTTAAACTAGGACACTGCTACTTAAGAAGCTACCTTTTCAAGAGAAATTTAGTAGACTCTAAAGTTTATACATGTAACTATAAAGCTATACAGAACACAGCCTATATACTCCTTAAATGCTAACTATATAAGGATAGTAGGGCAATACTCTAAGACTCCTGCATAGAGCTAATCTCTCTGCAATATCTATCCTAAACAGACCTAGGCATTAAAGCTACTTTAGCCTTTATTTAAGAAACTAAAGTTAGTACACAGGCTTGGTACAAAAGAACTACTAAAAACTAGATGCAATTGCCTGTTTAGGCGACCGAGCTCTATATATAGCCTCCCCCTCCTCCTCCTCCTCCTCTGCAGGCCTCGGCCTGCACGTCTTATATAGCGTTAGGCTGAGAAAGGACGTTAAACTGCAATAAAAAAAAAGAAAAAAAAAAGTGTCCAATAACTACTAAAGAGATATAAGATGATCTGGCCCGTTTATATAGACGCTAGCGGGGCCGTTACGTGAACAGCTTACTAGGATTACCTAATTAACAGGGTGATCCGCGTGTTAATACTCTAACACACCCCCTAGGTTAGTAAGAATCTCTTAATTTAAGCTGTAAGCAAGGAGTTAATCCTTACTAACTTAACGTTGTTAATCAAGAGATCTTTTTATAATCCTAGTCCTACTGCCTAATCTTTTATCTCTGTCGTGATATTGTAATGTTGTTTTAATTAAGCAAGCATCTTAGTCTTATTGTAATTTTAAAACATTAAATAAACCTTCAATATTACGTAATCAGTTTGTGCGCGATAAATACAAATACTAATTGCGTCTGCTACCCCTCTAAAACCTTTAGCCTTACTACAATATTAATAACTAAGTCTTCTCAATTTCTAACGCACTCTTATTACTATTAACGTAGTAAGCCTTATTGCCTTACTATTTTCTTACTAATTAGCTGCTAATCTTTCTAGTATAGTCCGCCTCTAACAGCAACAAGCGTAAGCGTTGCTTAAAGAGCTGTTGTTAAGAGCGTAATTGTTGCTTAAAAAGCCTGTGCTAATAACATAAGAATAGTACAAAGCATAAGCGCTTTACGCATTAAAGCCTATTTAATAATAAAATTTAGCAAGCAGCTAATTTTTACAATAATAAGAGTTTATTAGCTCTGCCCTTTAATCTGTATGCGCACCATAAAACTTCTAGTAGCCTAGCTTAGAAATTAATTAACTTACCTAATAAATTAAGTCTGCTGTTAAGCCTTTATTTAAATTTTAATTAAACTAAAAGCCAGACTAACAGATTAAGCTAGCGTAAAGGCAAGACTATTTAAGACCCTGTTTAAAAGTTAAAGTAGATTACTACTTAAGCAACATCTAGAGAATAGTGACACAATAATAGCAATAGCCTATATACTCCTATTAAGCTGTCTACAAAGCGTAACGCGCCTTCTTCTACTTAAAAAAGGCGCCTATAAGCTTTTTCAAAATTGCTGCTAATTTACTATATTTTTACGTTTTTCTATGTAAGCGCTACATAAAAAGGTTACTTAATAGTTTATATGCTAAGCGCTGTTTGAATCAAGTTTAGACTAGCAGTTAAGGTAGCACTTGCTACCGCAGTTGCTTGTCTTACATATTATACTATTAACAATAATCTTGCTAATTATTTTATAGCTATATATAAAGTTAAAAAAGTAAGTTTTGATTATTTAAGCTTTTTACTTAAATTGCTAACTAGTTTTTTTTTTAGAGATAAAACAATAATAAGTACAAATCTAATAAGCATAACGTACCTCACGGGTTCGCCGCCCACACGGGTTGGCCGCCCACTTTTGCCAAGCCCCCATCAAACTCTCCCTATCTACGCAATGCCTTAACAACAACACTAAATAGACTCTTCTAAAGAACGTTAGGTACAGACTGCTCTTTAAGCTCTTAATAGAGACACGACACTCTCCTTGCAACGCGCTGCAGCTATCTATAATGTTTTTTAGAAGACACTAAGTAATTAACGCGCTAGACGCCCTTTATAAGCAGATTGCTAGCCTAAATTAAGGAATCTAACTAAGCTTAAGAAGGAGGTAGTTATTAAGTATATACTTAAGCTTATTACACGCAGATTTCCTTTTAGACTTATAGCTATAGCTAATATAGCTAATATTTTACGCGCAGAGCGTAATTTAGGCTAAGTTAGCGTAAACTAGCCTAGTACGTAGGTTAAAAGCCGCTCTAAGTTTATAATAAAGTTTAATTATAAGTATAATTACAAAAAAGCGATTTGCGAGGATTCTAAGGTTATCTAGGGCTAGTTTCGCCTAGTAGCTAATATAAAAGCTAAGTATAGTATCTAGGATAAAGACACGTATAAATTTAACAAGTTAGGCTTTATAATAGGCTAGATATTAACTAGAGCAGTTGTTATAGCTTTAGAGAGACAAGAACGGCCAAAGGCAATATAGTAAGGCAATAGGGAGTAGATAATAGTTATTTAGAGCATTAATGCAACAAGGTAAGCTATTCTACTTTTTATTATTTTTAAGGGCTGCTATTACCTCTTTGCCTTGTACAAGGAGGAGAATCTGCCTTAGAACTAGGTTATTGCAGTTTTTAAGAATAGTTAAATAATAAATAAGCTTAGGCTGCAGTAGTTAAAGCACTTTAATAAGTATACAAAGAAGAAGGTTATAGGCGCTTATTAGCTCTTTATTATTAATAGCTATAAGAGCTATAACTTGCTTACATTCTAGCAATACTGCAAGAAAAACAAAATTATTACTATTTATATGCCTTTATACTTATTGCACTTTCTGTAGCCTTTTAATGTAGGTTGTTTTGCCTCTTTAAAGAAAGCATATAAGCGCTAAGCTCAAGATCTTATATACAACTAGATTACTTATATTATAAAACTTAAGTTTCTACTATGCTTTATACGCGCCTATAAAGTAGTAATTACTTTTAGTAATATTTAAAGAGGGTTTAGAGGCGCTAAATTTGTCCTATTTAACTTAAAATAAGTTATAACAGCCTTTAACGTCTAGTTGCGTACTTTATTACTACTAGTGCCTATTAACAATAAGCCTTAGCAGTTGTAAACTTTAAGTAATACTTTTAAACTAAGGTTGTAATTAACGCTTATAAAAGTAAGGATGTAAAGGCATATAGATAGCTTACTAACGTCTATAGTAGAGGCCTTTAAGAAGGTCTTAAAGAGGGCAGCAATTATTACGCATAAGCTAGTGTTAGCGTAAAAAAAGATTATAGAGCTTTAAGCAGCAAACAAGGCTACTACACAATAGAAATTATTTTAAAAAAAGTTAGTTTAGGCAAAAGAAACTTTAATAGTTAAGAATTAAGCTTGCCTAACTACTCTAAAGGAGTTTAGGGCGCGTAGTAATAGAAAGAAGGCAAAAAAGTAGGTACGCGCTAAAAGAAGTAAGCTAACTTAAAGGCGCTGTAGACAGTGTAATTAGACTAGGCACAACGCGCGTACGTGTAAGCAAGTAGCAGAAGTAGACTCTAAATAATATCTTGTGTTCTATTACTCTATACAGGGCCAAAGTAGGCTGTTTTGCGCCAGAATGTGGTGGTTTTGGTGGGGGCTTGGCAAAAGTGGGCGGCCAACCCGTGTGGGCGGCGAACCCGTGAGGTACGTTAAGCTATTTAGTAACATTATTACTTGCTGTAAAAAGTTAATAGCAGTATTATGTTTACTAGAAAGCTTTCTGCATAAAAGCTTTTAGTTAAAAATTACTACGCTTAAAAAATGTTGTCTTGCAATTTTACTGCTTAGCTCCTACTACCTGCTCCTGCTCTAGTAAGCGCTTTTAATTAAATATATAAGCCTTATAATACTGCATATAACTCTAGTTAACCTATAGTGCAGCCTGCTTAACAGCTAGCTTATAATCTCTAAAAGCTGTAGCAATAACAGCTTTTGCTATAGCAGTAATAGTAGTATTCTCTACGTTAATTAAAAGTTTAAGAACAGCATACTTGCAGAATACTAATTTTAACTACTTTATATTATTGCGTTCTTAATTGTTATTCTAATCGCTATACAACTTAATTTTATAAGCATAAGTACACTAGAGTAAGCTAACAATTATCTTACAATTTTATGTATAAAAGTGAAATAAATTAGATTTACGCCGATATGCTACTTGCCTGCAGAGTCTAGCTATTTAAGCTAAAATAGCTAATAATGCGCTTAAGCTTGCTAAAGCCTAAAAAGCTAAGCAAGACTTACTAATGAAGTCTAGTAAGTAGAATAATTCTAATACTTACTAGTAAGCTTGTTCTTAGTTCTAGTCTTAAGTTTTTAGTCAGTTCAGCTTTTTAATCTCCTGCTTCTTCTAAGCAATTAAAACAAAACTTAGCCTAGTATATAAATATTACTACTTAATAATAATTCTTTACTTGTTAATTATTATTACATTTAATTAAGTGCTTAACTTGCTAAAAGTTAAGTGACTGCTTAACTTGTTATTAAGTAAACAACTTAGTTAGTTTGTTAGCTAGCATGATTGCTGTTTCTAAGTACTTAACCTAAATCAATCTTTTAGTATATTCTTACTACAGCTAGATATTTTGTATATCTATATTTCTTAAATATATGCTAATTCACTTATTTGTCTTTATTTTAAGCCTAATTATTTATTTATTATTACACTAGACTGTCTAAACTTCTTTTGAATTAAGAAATAGTTTGCAAAGAAAGTATTTAAGAGCTACAGCCTTTTTAGTAGTTTGCTTAAAAGTAAGCAGCTTAGCTTTAGTAGTTAAAGTTGTTACTATAATTCACTAAGCCGCTTTCTTAAATATTAGACTACTGTATAGGATAGCTATATATTTATAAAATAATTAATAAGTTTCCTAATTACTTACAAAAGAAGTATTACTTATAATTATAGAGATTAGGCTATTATAGTTTCTATATTAAATTGCATTCTATCTTATCTAATAAAGGTATATAATTACTTTTTAATAGCTTTTATATCTTAATTACTAAAGTTTGTAAAAAAGTGTAAAATATTTAAAATTAAGTAAGCAACATTTAGTTAAAGCATTATAGCTTTATACAGCACTAATCTAACATTTTCCTTAGTAAGCCTTAATTTATTGCTTAGTTACTTTGCTAGTATTCTTAATTAGCTCCTCTAACAGCAGTAAAGTCTTTAAAAATCTACTATTTTTTAGCTTAAACTTCTTTATTATCTTGTTAATATATGTGTTGTGCATAAGCGTAATCGTGTGCTTTTTGTGATTTTTAATTACCTAGTTAATAAAGAACTATTTAACTAATTCTTGTTCTTATATCTTATACTTATCTATAATCTTTAACTAAAGATCTAATGCTTTCTACTTATAATCTTTTGCAAAAAGCAGTAGGATATTACTTATATAAAATAAAACTATAACCCTTCTTTCTTGACTAAAGAACAGGTAGGGCTCCTCTAGTAAGGTAATTAGTTTAATTCCCTTTATTAATTCTAAGAACTTCTCAAACAACAACAGTAGCAATTTTTATAATATTTAAAGTGCGTAGTTAAGCTGTACGCACTTTCTAGGCTTCTTAAAGCTATTTAGTATTTTATAAATTAATAAGTTTTCTGCTATAATTAATATATTATAACATACTTCTACAATATTATATTATTTAATTTCTAATTTATTTTTAGTAGTAATCACTATTGCTGCTTAGAAAGACTTAGCTGCTAACGTAGCAGCATATGTTAAATTAATAAAGTTTTTTTTTAAACATTACTTTTTATCCTAACCTACGCTTTGCATTTAAAAGAAAAGCTATTTTAACTAAACTTATAGGTTTAAACCTACTCTATAAGTATTAGTTAATTATCTACTTCTTCTCTTAGTATTTTAGTCTAAGTCTTATTTTTACTTAACTTATTAATCTTTTGCCTGTAAACATTGTTAAACAAAGCTTTTATAAATTACTAAACTAACTGCTTTTATAATTCTAGCAGTATAAGTAAATTATTGCAATATAGTTAAGTATTTTTTGTAGTTAGTGAATGCTTAGTAAGTAAAGCTGCTATAACTAGATAATTAAAAGTCTTATAGCTTACTTAGTTTTCCTTAGTTGCCTGCAAACTTAGCAGGTAAGTATTATGAAAATTAATTTATAATAAATTCTTATAATCTATAATTAATGTGTTAATGCTACTTATACTTCTACCTTTTAAAGCATTATCAAGATTTTAAGTTATGTCTTTATACTTATGCTTGCCGCCTAGCTTACATAGTAGAAGATTATAATTTGTAAGCTAATCTAGGCTTTTGCTAGTAATTCTAGCACTACGTTTTATAAGTAGAAGTTAAGCTTATAATTGTTTACTCTATTTGCTATCTAAGACCTAGGATCTTAAACTACAAGATAACTTATTATCTACAACTTATTTGCTTTAAGCAAAAGTCTTATTACAGTAAGCTAGTATGTTAAAGTTTTTAAGCTTAAACTATTAGACTAGTAATAAGTTGTTAAGCTTATTGAAATCAAAAGGACCTAAGCCTTTGAATATTAATAATTTAGCTTCTTTAGGCAAGCACACTGCTATTTAACTATTAAATACTTTATAATTAACTGCGTTGTTGCTCTCTAGAGTCTTTAGTTTAAAAGTTAGTTCTAGGGTAGCAAAACTAGTATTTTACTACTAATTTAAGCAAATTCTTAATAGTGCACTAGCCTTATGCTTTATTTGCTTAGCGTCTTCTAATCTACCCCTACTTTTAGTAGATAGGCCTTTCTTACTGCTTAAAATAAAAAATATATTACTTTTAAGGTTTTTAGTCGTTAGCTGCGTTTCTTAACTTACCTTTTTTTAAAAAGCTAGAAGAACTAGTAAGTTGTCTTCTAGACTAAATACCTTACTATTATAAAAGATGTTTATAATCTTAATTACTTAATTCTTTAGTAGTTTTTTTTTACAATTTCTTTTATAAAACAACTGTTTATTAAAAGTTATATTATAAGTAGTAATCACCTAATGAAGTGTTACTACTTATATATAGTATATATTAGAGGCTTAATAACTAACTAAATAACTAATAATGGTGCAAGAATTAATCTTAAATCTTTAATACTTACGCCTAGCTACTTTCTTTCTAATTAATAGGTTGGCTTAGCAGCTATGGGCATAAATTCTACTCTAGTTTAGGCGTAGATTAGCAGTCTAATGTCTAATTTTAGGTAGTTAATAGTATTAATAATATTTCCTAGACTATTCTTTAAGCACCTAATCAAGGGGTTAGTAGCTATAGATTTTAGTAAAACTTATTTTCTATAAGTAAGCTGCTTTATCTATAATTACTAGCTAGAGCTTAGCCAGTAGATTAGCGCTTATGCGCATTTTAATAGCTTTTATAATTAGTTCTTAGCTAGCTCTCTCTGCCAAGCTATTCAGCTTATAAGTATATAGTAGTGGCGTCTTAATAGTAATCTCTTTTTTTGTTTGCCTATTTCTTATACTTTTACTGTCTTATCTAAAGTAGTGTAGTAGTATTATTATTTTAGTAGATTTATATAATCTTTTGCTAATACTTTCTCTTAATTCTTGCAGTAAAGCCTTTAATTACTAGTATAATTATTATTTAGTGTCTTTAACTAGATATTGTAATTACATAGCTTATATAAGTAGTTTTTTTTAATAATTAGTGTCTATTTCTTAAGTAGTTAACTAGTCAAGAGATTAAATAAATCTTATAAAATTATATAAAAAGGTTAAGGTGATTTTTCTCTAAGTTACTTTAAAATTACTGATAAGGCATAAGCTATTGCTTAGTAATTACATTCAAATAGCTTTTTACTAGTAATCTTTGTTGGAGATTAAGCTACTTAGCTGTTTCTCCACAGGATCCAGGTGCTCAAAATCACACCTGGAATCTACAATCAACCTACGAT
>WBOK01000743.1:0-12781 GCA_009289805.1 Alternaria gansuensis
AGTAATTACATACTGTAGTTTAAGCCTTAGTTTTATAAATAAGTGCTAGACTCTTTATACTTTAGTATATATTAGAAGTTAATTTTTAAGAATATTAAGATAAGTTATAAATAATTAAATAGTTTAGTCTTTCTACTGTATAGTAAATATATGCACAGTTGCTGCTTTAAGGCTGTAGTTAATAAAGTTTAAAAGTAAGTTAAGTATATATTACTTAAAGTAGTTTTAAGTTAGCACTTTTTTTTTTACTTTAAAAAAATGCTTATAGTAAGTATACTAAAGCTTTTAAAAGTCTACTTTAAGATACTATATTACTTAAATTACTTTATTATTATTTCTTTTAAATTCTTATAGTAGTAGCTAAAACGCTACTTTATAAAAATAAGTAAAGAGTTTTGCCTTAGTATTTAGCTAGGTTTTTAGGTTTTAACGCGCGTCACGCATATGTAGTAGATGTTACTTTAGGTACGTTTTATGCATAAGATAATATAGTTAGTAGTGTTAGTATATTTAGAATTTCTTTTTATTTAACTTCTTTTAGTTATACTACTTTTTTTTCTAACTTCTATAATTGTTGTAAGAATTAAAGTTTATTACGTTACTTTTTTATAGCGTTAATACGCTCCTTAAGCGTTGCAGGTGCGCCTTAGGTGCGCTTTTTAGGCTCTTTAAGTGTAGCAGGCCTTAATAGGGTTTAAGGGGGATTAGAGAGTTTAGATGTAGTAGGGCTCTAGCTTCCTTAATTGCCTTAAGTATTAGATTGCGTTAAAAGAGCTATTTCTAGACTATTAGCTTATAGGAGGAAGTATTATTCTGTAAGGGGTGGCTTTAGGCAATAGTACTTGCTTTATACTATAGAAGATAGTAAGAGATAGCTCTAAATAATAACGTGTGTATATTTTAAGTAATAATACCTGCAGGTATCCTTGCAGGTAAGGAGCCCCTTATAAGCACGGTGGGCAAGCTAACGATAAGCGAGTTTGGCGAATCCAGCCAACACGCTACTATCCGTGACAAGTATAGCCTGTGCGTCTCTACTAAAGCTAACTAAAAATTAACATTTTTCTTATATTTAAACACTCTACTAATTACTACCTACTAATAATACACTCTAGCACGTTGCATTATAATAGCTTTTTATTACATTTACTTGCGCACTTTATTGCTGTAAAAACAATTAATAATAATTTTATATACTTACTACAAATTTTAACAACTTTACAACTACTATAATAGCGCGCACTAAGTAAACTGCGCAAGCTTTAACTAGTAGCAAGGCGCTTATAAAGAATTTGTAAGTAAAGGCTAGTTAAAAGCTGCCTATATTATTTATAAAGGCTAGAGCTGTTAAAAACAAACATTAATATAAGCTAGGCAGTAAGTTATTATAGTCTTTTATTCTAGTCAAATACTAATAGCGTATAGATATTATGCTAAAAAAAATTAAAAAGTAGTAAAAGTTAACTAAATTATTACTACGTAAACTCTAATTTAGCTGTCTTATTTGCAAAATTATATATACTTATTACTTTAATTTATGCTTTTAGGCAGAAGTAATTTATACTCTTTAAAAGTTAGCTAAAGTGTTTCTAGTTAGCTATTTTAAAGGTATTAGAACTACTTTTATTATTTTTAAATTTTATACTAATAAATATAGACTGTAACCTAAATGCTATTTATGTAAAGAAAGTTACTATTTAAGCTAAAGATTTAAAGATAGTAGTTAAATACTATAAGAAGTTTAGTACTAACTTTACATTCTTATAGCTTTCTACAAAAAGACTGTATAGCAAGTAGTTAAAGTTTTTTTAGTGTATAATAATATAAAAATGCTTTCTTAATTACTTTTTATACTGTAATAACTAACTGTGTTAACAACTATAACATAACTACTATATATAGTTGTAGTTAGGTTAAGGTTGTAACTAAATTAGTGCTTACTTAGCTTACCTTTTCTAATTTTACCTCTCCTAATCTTACCTGTTTAACATAGCTATTTATTACTATAAATAGCACGTAACTACAACTTAACTATAACTACAACTACTAGTTAGTGCAACCTAACTACAACTACAACTACTAGTTAGTGCAACCTAACTACAACTACAACTACTAGTTAGTGCGACCTAACTACAACTACAACCACTAGTCAGTATAACCTAACCACAACCACAACCACTAGTCAGTGCAACCTAACCACAACCACAACCACTAGTCTGTGCGACCCCAACCTAACCTATACCTACGCGTGGGTACCCACGACCTATTTACCAGCCTAGTATAAAGAGAAAAAATAAATAAAAGCTAAGTAAAAATAAAAAATAGTTATAAGCTTATATTTATAGTAACTTGTTTTTTATAATACGCGTTTTTATTACAGTAAGCACTAATAAGTAAAGTACAAGTAATTTAATAACTACTAATAATTGTGTAGGACTAGGGTAAAAGGCCTGTGACGACAGGGTCCTAATTCCCGTTTACTATTAATCAACCTCAACACGAGAACGTGAGTTTTGACAGATTGCGAGGGTAAAACTATATTCTTAAATCTATAGTCGTATGTAGAGAAAAATCTATTGTTAGTAGAAGATATAGCCTTGCGCAATCAAGTTGTTGCACAGCAACTTAAGCACTTGGAATAGGACTGCGACAGGGGCGTTTGATGGAGACTAGCATGACGTTTCGGTTGTCAGAGAAAGTTCAAGTAAGTTTTTTTTTCAAAGTTTGAGGGTCTTATAGGCGCTGCATTCCACGACCGTGGCAGCGATAGTTTAGGTTGCAATTTACACATGTCAACCAATGAGCTCACACCTTGCAGTGTTCAGCCACAGTGGGGCAAAGAAACCAGATCTGGTGTAGGCTGTAAATGAAATACAAGTTTGATCGCGACAGGCTGCATATATGGCGAAGGGTACAGGCGGGAATCCCGGTACGAATCGACGATGGGGGTGCGGGTGGGAAAGGGCTACGTAGGAGTGGATTGAATAGGAGTTGGGAGGGCCCTGGTGGGATTTGGCTCAAGATGAGCTGGCGATGGAACGTGCTAGGATAGCCTGCGAAGTCAACTCCAGGCGTTCAGCTGCGATTAGTGAAACGGACATTGGGGCGAAACACGTCGTGGTAGCTTAACGCGTACGTACGTAGGCAGACTGGGTCACTGGGCACAACTGGCAGGTGGCAAGTTAGGGGTGAACGTTCCTCTTAACAAGGCCCAAGCGCGCTTGAGATCAACATGGTAATACTTGCTTGCAAAGAAGCACAACACGAGGCATTTCCTTTTCGTGTCTTGTAGTAATCAGTCGATACCCCTTTCCTACTTGTTTTAATCGTAGTTGTCTATTCTTCTCGTGTGCGCCCCCGCATCACGACTCTCTTGGATTACCGGCAAGTGATGGAAAGCCAGGCCAAGCTCATCCGATAGCTTCACAGCGCCGCGGACCCAAACCAGCCAGGCCGACATTTCCCAATTTCCCTTGCCCATTCTCGCAACGCAACGGCCACGCTGCGCTTCGCCAAACTGCATGCTGGCCGCCTTGGGCTCGTTGCTGGTATGAGCAGTATCAAGACGCGCCTGCATAATGCGCGGTCCAAACTCCTGCGACGCAGCAGTGCGACGTCGACCCGTGCCCCTGCCCGCTCAATAACCTCGTCAGCGGGCAGCGAGAGGCAGCCACCACCACCCAGCTCCTTGCGCCAAAGTGTCTCTCTGCAGAAGCTGGCCGAGGCGTCTGGCCCGGACGCTGCCGACGACAGGACAGCTGATCCGCGAATGGTAAGGTCCGAGGTGCTGGGAACGGCCTCCGAAAGTCACGCCGACGTCCAAGGAAGCACTGGGAGCTTGAACACCTCGAGGGATCGACACTCGACATACACGGGCACGAGCACCGCAAGCACCCACGCCCGCGAGCCCTCAGCCGACGTGCCCGTCGTCTGTCCAGAGGTGACGCTCGAGGAACCCACGCCCATCCACCCCGTAGTGCGGCAGTCTGCCGAGCTCAACCGCGCGGAGCCATCGCTTTCTTCTGCCCCGAGCGACCACAGCGAACACCCCACCGCCAGCAGCAACAATACGTCTTATACGCCATCACCCACCCTCGTCCGCCGCCAGTCCGTCGTCACCAAGACCGATGCGCAGATAATCAAGAAGCTGCTCGTCCCCGACATCCCCCAGGCTGCCATAGCCACTGGTCCGCCCACGGTCGCTGATTATTTTGGCGGAGCTCCCGCCAACTTCAGTGCTGGCATGCTGCATCGCAAGATCTGGGTCAAGCGGCCCAGTGCCTCGGCCACACTGGTACAGATTCGCGAAGACGACCTGGTCGACGATGTCCGCGACATGATTCTCAAAAAGTACGCCAACTCGCTCGGCAGGAGCTTCGACTCGCCTGACGTAACACTGCGCATCATACCGCGCGATGCTCAGCGGGCAGGAGAGCGCACGCTGGGCCCCGAGGAGGACATGTGCCGTACACTGGATGCCTACTTCCCTGGTGGCCAGAACGTCAACGAGGCCCTCATCATCGACGTGCCGCAGCGCAAGACCCCCAAGCCCTCACCACGCGTGCCCCTCTACTACGCCCACCATGAGGACGGAACTCATGCGCAGACCGAGTACTTCCCGCCCATGCCCGTCATCGCTCCTTCCCCAGCCGCCTCGGGCCAGCAACACGAGGCCCGCATGCCTTTGCCTCATGCGCCCCACTCGATAGCCGTGCTCAACACCGGACAGCTGCCTGCACTGCCCTCGCCTGGCGGTACCAGACGAGGGCCGCTACACGCTCATCGGCCAAAGTACCCTAGAACACTCACGGCCTCCCCGACCACCCTCGGTGGCGGCATCCCCTCTTCAGTCACGTCCGCCCGCCCCCCAAACCGTCCGCGCCACGACTCCTCCGCCTCCGAAGCCAAGAACTCCGCTGCCTCGAACAATCCGATACCTACCCCACCCGCTTCGGCTGATCCTACCTCACACCAACAGACCCTCCATGAGTCGACTCCGCCCACTCCACGTATATCCTCGCCCCAACCGAACAACAAGAAGAAGCGGAGAAAGGCACAGTTGGAGCCACCAAGTCTACCAGCGGGTCTTCTGGATGGCTCAGTGCCGCCCATCAATGTGCTGATTGTGGAAGACAACATCATCAACTTACGAGTTTTGGGAGCTTTCATGCAGCGTCTAAAGGTTCGGTGGCAGCGCGCCATGAACGGAAAAGAGGCAGTGACCAAGTGGAAGGCAGGTGGATTCCATTTGGTACTCATGGACATTCAGCTGCCTGTCATGAACGGTCTCGAGGCAACAAAGGAGATCAGACGGCTAGAGCGTGTCAACAGCATCGGTATCTTCAGTAGTGGTAGCAGCGAGGCCCCTAACAATAGGCTTGGTTCCGAGGGCAAGGGCCAAGACGAGCTGGTTGAAGACGATCGCCTTGGCGACAAGGGCATGTTCAAAAGCCCCGTCATTATTGTTGCACTTACAGCCAGTTCGCTGCAGAGCGACAGACACGAGGCTCTGGCGGCTGGCTGTAACGACTTTTTGACCAAGGTAAGACGTTATTTTCTGTGTTGGGTGCGATTGTTCTGACACACATCATAGCCTGTCAACTTCGTTTGGCTCGAGCGCAAGGTCAAGGAATGGGGCTGCATGCAAGCGCTGATCGACTTCGACGGGTGGCGCAAGTGGAAAGATTTTGCCGACAAGTCTGAGAACACTGATACCACATCTAAGCTCTCTGGAGGGTACTCGAGTATCGCTCCGAATAAGAAGTCGAGTAGTAGCCTGAGCCCGACCACCGCGGCTGATCCAGAGGCAAACGGCGTGAAGAAAGACGGAGATGCAGAGAGAAAGAGTAAACGCAAGAGTATAAGTGTCATACCACCACCCGTACTACAAGAGGAGACCGAGACACCGCCAGCTGAGGTTGACAGTGGGGACAACTGAGCTCCGTTGTCTTTCCACGCAGACATGTTTGCGTGCGACTCTCGATCTACGAATTCCCTCACCTACCAATTACCAAAACTCACTTGGTTGTAAATTGTCACAAACACAACTTTCCAGGCCCTTACTACGCGTTTCAAGGGCCGCATTTCCTTCATGTCTGGTTGCCTAGTACTCTTGTCTTGTTTTTTTCAGCGTTTGGTCTTGTTACTCTTGTTTCTGCCCGTCTGCCGGTCATCTGGGCATCTTCTCTATGTGGTTTGCTTCTAGGTCTCGAGAGGAAAGATTGGTCTCTCATCTTACACGTACACGATTTGAACGCTTAGTTTTGAGGAGCGTTTGTTTGAGAGTGCATTGAGAGGGTGCTTGGAGGCCTCTGTTACAGTACAGAGAACCTGTTGGTTTAATGTTAATTCTGCGGAACCGTCTGTGGCTTGCAGGAATTGTCTTTTTTAGTGCTCTTGTCGCTTATCCTGTCAACGTGCATAAATTTAGGTTTTCATGAATTACGTCGCCTTGTTGAGTGCATGATGGCTCCTGACAAGTGATACAAAAGAGAAGTCTCGCCCAGGCCGTTGTTCGTTGCCGTGGAAACAGCTCGCTTAGACTTTCCGACGTGGAACCTCTCCAAACCCTGGCAACACCCATCTGGAGTCCAACTAATCGACAATCAACTACACCACTCGCTCAGGCTTTCGAAGATGCCCGCAAAAATCGTGTATGGAAAGAAGAGGAACGGAGAGCGAACAGCATTTACGAAGTTCTTGTCACCCGAGAAAGAAGCTGCGCACAGAGAAATCGTGGACGAAAATGCGACTAGAGACGCGACACGTGATCGGCGACGACCGACAGAACCAGAAAGAGAGGATGTCTCGGTGTTGGAGCAAGGATTGGAAACACTACGAATAGAGCAAACACAACCCACAGAAGATGAGTGTACATCAAGGAAGCAGTCGCGATCACGCAAAACGCAGCCTGGGCGCATTGAAGATACCACAAAAGAGAACATTGTCCCATTTGAAGATGTTTTGGAACATGGTATGCAGGCTCTATCGATCAAAGCCCCAAATGAGGATGAGCTCAAGATGCTCAAGGAACCACGTAAACCCCGGAAGGTACTGAGCGATCGCAACATCAACGCCTTGAACAACGTCGACGAACTAGCCCCATCGGTCCCGAAACCGAGAAAAGAGAAGAAATGTGTACCTGCCATAGTCGCTAAGGACAATATTGCTACACCTACAAAAACTCCACTACCGATGGATGTAGCTCATTCAAAACTAGCGTCGATGCAACCAATAGCATGCTTACCTAGGCCTGAGCCTACGCCTGAGCCTACGCCTGAGCCTCAAGATATATACACTTCTTGTGCTTCCCCACTACTGGCGCTGAGCGATAGGAAGAAGGTTATAGGGTTTCAGGAGTGGTCGGACGAACTAGTACCGCACTTTGAAATCACCAAAATTGCAGAGGCTTCTTTCTCGGAAGTATACCGATTGTCTGCGACATCGCCCGCGAATGGAATCAAAGAGGAGTCGGTGCTCAAAGTCGTAGCACTGAAGACACCACCAACTGTTCCCCTACCAAGCCAACTGCACACTCGTGCAGTTCGAGATCGCGAGGCTCAGTTGGAAAAAGAGATGGAACAACGCGAACAGGACGACGCGTACAAATCACAGATTGAGGATGTTGCTTCTGAGGTTAAGCTCCTTCAGAATCTTACCCACATACCTGGTTTCACCGTCTTCCGCGACCTTACTATCGTGCAAGGCAGACCTTCAATTTCCTTCAACGATGCGTGGAAGGAATGGAACAAGGCACGGCCACGTGGCAAAAAGAGCGAATTCCCTGATCCGAGCAAGAAGTCTAGCTATGATGAGTACCAGCTCTGGGCGGTGGTGGAGATGCAAGACGCTGGTACGGATTGCGAGAAGATCATGGAGACGGGTGGCATGTCATCGATATGGGAAGCCTGGGATGTCTTCTGGGGCGTGGCAATCAGCGTAGGAAAAGCAGAAGAGGCATGTCGGTTCGAGCATCGCGACTTACATCTCGGCAACATTTGCGTTCGGTCTTTACGCACAGGTGGGGATGTGCTGCAGCCCTCTATCAAAGACCCTTTGCGGCGCAAACTCCGCTTCACTGGACTTGATACAACAGTCATCGATTACACTTTGTCACGTGCGGACATCCTCGCGTCTCTATCCCGGTCCCGGAGGATGTCTACTATCTCGCACGTTTCGAACTCCACGTCCTCATCTACGAATGAAGAAATGATCGATGTCGCCTATCTGGATCTCGACAAAGACCTCGCACTCTTCCAAGGCGACGCAAGCGAGGAGTACCAATATGAAATATACCGCTACATGCGTGGCGTGGCGCTTTTCGATAACCCACTACAGAACGAG
This sequence comes from Alternaria gansuensis, assembly GCA_009289805.1. Classification (NCBI taxonomy): domain Eukaryota; kingdom Fungi; phylum Ascomycota; class Dothideomycetes; order Pleosporales; family Pleosporaceae; genus Alternaria; species Alternaria gansuensis. Next base: position 8,344 of record WBOK01000743.1, read on the forward strand.
CTGTTAGATGTACCGCAGGAAGAAGAAGAAGAGGAGGAGGAGCCAGAGCAAGTACCAGTCACACCACGACGGTCACCTAGGAAGAATACGCATATCCGCTTCGACTCGAACGACGAACCACCCATGCCCCGACGGTCGCCCAGGAAACACAACGACGATGCCGTACCTCACATTGTACAAAACCCTCTCGAGGAGGAGCCAGAAGAAGACGTTTGGCGCGAATTCCACCCCAAAACAAATCTCGTTTGGATGCATTTCCTTCTCCATAAACTGCTCAATCATCTCACTGCTCTATCTTCCCCGCCACATCACGTTTCTTCTCGGCCCATCATTTCTAAACACGGTGACGTGGATGTGAAGAAGGTTGAGAAGAAGGCTATGAGGTTGTACAAAGTATTGCAGAGAGTCAGCGAGCTATTGTGTCCTGTTGCGCTGGGCAGAGAGGAGGGATTAGGTAGCGTGAAGGAGCTGGTGGTCCTTGCATTAGAGGAGCGGTGGATTAGAGTTGAGGATGTTGAGGGTTGACGAGGACGTTTGATTTTCATGGCATTGCTGGGCGTTTTTTGGGTGTTTTCTGCATTGGCGTTGGAAGTCCTGGGCATTGGGGTTGTGACATTATGAATATGAGCATTACTTTACACATTTCTGCTATCTGAGTAGCATCGGTTGTACTCCATGTCTAAGATCATATTATCGTCTTCCAATCATGAGGAAGGTCTAGTAGAGATCTTAATTAATGCGAGATAGGAGGGAAGATAGCTAGACTAGGAATACTCTACTTTTAATTATCAGCCATACTAGTAGGGATTGTAGCTTATAGAAGAGATGGACCTCATCCACCCACCGTTCGAATCTCGTTGACTACACACAATCTTTTTTTTTTGACTTTTGCGACTGATTAGTAGAGGGTAGCGAATAAATAAAAGAGATAAAATGAGGACTACTATGGTAGTAGGCGGAAGTGTTGTACGCGGAGACGCTAATATCCCGCGATCTGGAGTGACTTTGAACAGAATCTACCCAATACCTTACGCGTTTCAACATCACGTGAGTTGAGCCATCCCAACTTGGTTCAAGTGCAACAGCCCCTTGCTAGTAGCCTACATACATTACTTTCGCCTGATACCTTAGTAAAGGGTTCTTGTCAGAGGGCTATAAACGCTTTTAGATGTGGAGCATAAATGCGCGTGGAAGGCTTACTGTGGTACCCCCTGGAAGTTTTCAATCGCCCCACTCAACAGGCAGATGTATCAGATCTCGCGTAGGAAGCTAATGTGCAATAAGTAAAAGGTAAAATACACTTAGTGTTCTAAATAAAGACAAGATTTAATCAAATTAGTTGATAGCATGTAATTTAGCAAGAATAGGACGTGTAGATTACGCACTAGTACGCTCCGCGGGGTGGCGTGGTGGGTGGGGACGATTGAAAACTTCCAGGGGGTACACAGTGTGAAAGTGAGTGGCAAGACTCGTGCAAGGGCTTGTGCACGTGCACCTCTAAAGACAGTTAGTAAAAATACTAGTGCTACGTCACAAAATATCACCCCACTTTTATCCTGCTCACTTGAAGCTGACCAGCTCTAATCTCCTTGATACATCTTCTTTAATTTTGCCAACATGACTTACCCTCAGGTGCCACTGCCCGCGAATCTAAATCTGCCCGAATATTCAAGACCCGAACAAGTTGACATATGTTACCGCGCCGCTTGCGACGGAGACCTCGATGTCGTTAAAGAACAGGTTCGGCAGCTTCTCCACGACCCTTCGCTGGGACTGATGTCATCCACAGGAGAGCTACCGCATCCAGCGTGGCTCTACGGTTCATTGTGCGAAGCCATTAGGCGCGAGAACTTAGAGATAATAGAGTTCCTGCTGGACGAAAACGTTTCGAACAGCAATCTTCTGCTCGAGAACGCCGTGCGGGGTCGGGCGTTCAAGGTACTAGAATTGTTGCTTCGGCGGTACGGATGCGATGTCAATCACCCACTCCTCCGAAACGAGCCCTCTGTGTTAAGGTATTGTTTTCGGTCTTTAATGGATCTGATCCTTTCTCACATATGTTTAGCATTCCTTTGAGTACTGGTGACGAGGAGATGGTCGTGTGGCTGCTTGATCACGATGCCGATCCCAATAGCCGGTGCGATTGGGACTTTACACCTACATCATACGCAGTATACTTGGCTCCGCTTAAAACAATCAACTATCTTTTTCAACGGGGAGCGAACCCGCTTTGTGGGCAACTCCTATAGTATGCTGTTATAAGGGATAAACCAGATGCTTTAGACATAGTCCGCTTGCTTGTCGAGAAAGGTGCACCAATCAATGAGGTCAAATACGAAAAGGAGCCAAATTCCTATTATGAACGAGAGCCATTTGGCCTTGGAACGCCGCTTCATCGAGCTGCAGAGTTTGGGAAGCTAGATATTGTTAAGTATTTGTTGGAGATAGGTGCCGACTCACTGAAATTGGATAGCAGAGGGCGAACGCCACGGTTCTGAGCGGAAGAGAATGGCTACACGGAAGTGGTTCGTGTTCTCGAGGAGGCTGAGAATCTCCAGCGTAAACGGAAAATTCCTTCTGTTTTGTAAACAGAAAACCATATTCGACTGGTATATTACTCTTTCCAAATAAGACGACGTATTGGATCACCGAGCTTGTCAGTTGCACTGTGAACTCTCAACACTATCTAGAGAAAAAACCCCCACTAAGAGTGACATGGAGGACACAACGATTCCCGCAGGACTTTGTAGCTCTGTGGAAGTCCAACGCAACATTAAGTAACAGTTGTTAACCATCTCGCGCTTCTCCGATAATACAAATGTGCTAGATAAAGAAGTACCAACTGACAAATTGACCGCACAGACGAGTTTCAAAGAGTGCGAGGTAACCACCCTGGCGGAGACAAGTATTCGCACCCCTCAAAACCGGTGACGCCAAAATCGCGGTTCAGAGGCATATCATCTGCATTGATTGGCTTCCCGCTAGCCCTGTACTGCAACGGGAGCCTCTCATGGTTGGGCTGCCCGGTTAGATGCGTTGGCTCTGCAGTGGATGGTAGGGCTCTAGACGCTCGCTCCGAAGTGGGGGGTCGGTGAGCTTGCTTCAGAAACATGGCGAACTGAGGCCCCGCCTGAAGTTCAAAGCGTCTGATTGGATGTAATGCTGCAAGATTGCAAAAAGTCACCGACATCTTGATTGAGCTGCGATATGCGCCAAGTATGTGGTGAGGACAAAGATCAATGGGAATGACGAGGATGTCTTGAGGCATAAGTGTTATATATCGTGCTGACGGCCTGATCCTTTGAGCCTCATATCTTTCTTCTGCAGTCATCTTTCGTCACTTTTGTCTGCAATAAGTTACTGCTATAATACGCAGAGACGAACAGCACTTTGCACGCATTTAAACATATTGGATATTCTCCCAAGGCCAACACTATGGCACCCCACAACCAACCCATGCCGCCGCCTATCCGAACAAACACTGTCGATTCACAAAAGTCACAGGCGTCGTCTGGTCAGACGTCCCCACCCTATTCCCCAGCGTCACCAACGGCCCGCGCAACAGCTTCGCCGACCGAGGAATCATTCTTCGGCGCCATTTCAGCACGAATCCGCGGTCGCTCGCGAAGTCGTTCTCGCGGGGCCACGTCTCGCAAACGCTCCAAGTCGCCCATGGCCATGCCGCCCGACCAAGCACCTTACTCACAACGGCACGCTTCGGCTACAAGCCCTATCAGTCCCGCACGACCAACCGCAGTACCAGTACAAGGTGGAAGACCTAGCATACAGGTTTCGGGTCGGCGAAGTACAAGCGGAAGCGATCCGTGGAAGGGACGACATTCGAACGACTGGCTGTTCAACGGGTACTCGCTGACGGCTTCGGCAAAAGAACTGGTACAACGGCGGAAGTAACCAAGACGGACGACTGGTAGTGCTGCTCGCTGTATGACACTGGGTGACGAGTACCCGGTCGTCTTTTGACGAAAAACGCTAATGAGATGATTGAATGAGCTTGTCCCAAGATTGTCTTGTGTACTCCAGAGGAGGGGATGGCATTTGAGCTGGTCTCGGCGTTGCCATTGCTGTCGTCTCTCGCGTTCTTTCTCCCATTACCTGGTTGTGTTTTAGCTCCAAAAATACAAAATGACGTTGCGGTGTTGAAAAGAACGTGTCCCATGTCGTAGTACCACGTTTGACAGGGTGTGTGTACTCGCCCGAGTGGGGTAACTCTACACTGAAGCCTAGAGAGCAATGTCGCTTGATCTTTTTTGGCAAAGACTGTGTGTTTTGCCTTAGTACGAAGTGAGAGTGTTCTCGGAATTGATTTTGCACTGCCTCTTTACATAATCAGCCCTACCGTGTCCGTGCGCGTTTTGAGCCAGTTCATGTTTTGAGCCACCCCACCAAACTACCACCTACACAAATCGCGTCATAACTC
>WBOK01000744.1:0-11625 GCA_009289805.1 Alternaria gansuensis
ATTTACTTTGCTTACAAACTAAAAGCTAAAACTAAAGCCTTAGTAGTCTAGTAATTTAGATATTCTTAAGGCTAGCCTATATAGAGCTTATTAAGACTATAAACAAATAGCAAGGAGAGAAGATAATACTCTATACTTATAAAAAAGAGACTACTTACTTGCTAAGAACAATTACCTTAAAGCTATTAGAAAGGCTAAACTTAACTATTAGGAATAGTTTTTCTAAAACAAATTACCTAAAAAGACATTTAAAGCTATAGCTTCAAGAAATCTTTTAAGGAGAAATACTAAATCTTTAAAAAGAAACTATTTTTACTACCTTCTACTACACTAGCACTAAGGCTTAACAACTACTAAGAAAACAATAAATAGAAGTAGCTAATATTAGCTAAAGAAAAGCTCTACACTACCTATAAAAAGATAAAAGCCACCTTACTAAGACTTAATAGAATTAGCTTAGAAGTTATCTTAATAGCGTACGAATACTAACTAAACACCTTCTATAAAGTCTATTTAACGCTCTTTAACTTAGAATACTAACTAAGGTACTAAAGAAAGGCTAGAGGAGTTATCTTAAGAAAACTAAACAAGCCTAATTACTTAATCTTAAAGGCATATAGAGTTATTTCTCTTCTATACTGCCTAGGGAAGGCACTAGAGAGGCTTTACGCAAAGAGACTAGGTGTACTAGCAGAAACAACAGACTTACTCTACCTTTTACAAATTAAAGGTAAAAGAAAAAAGTTACTTTAATAGCTTTTCTAGATATTAGAGGCGCTTTTAACTATTTATCTAGAAATAAGCTACTAGAGAATATATGCAACTAACAACTACTAACCTACTTTGTATTATAAACTAAGTTATTCCTTACTAAAAGGTTACTAGAGCTATCCTTTAATAGGCAAATAAAGAAACTATAAGAAGTTAATACTAGTACGCTATAAGGAAGCCTAGCATTGCCTATTTTATTTCTTATTTATACAAAACTGCTATTCTAATTAATTATAGCAAACAACAATATATACTTCTTATTCTATATAGACGACCTGCAGATCTCTATATTAACAACATCTATTAGAAAAAACATTAAACTACTAGAAAGAGAACTAGCAAATCTCTTCAAGATTAAAAAAAGACGCTAGCAGATTTCTTATGCTACCTACAAAGAAGACCTTCTAACTAAAAAAAATAGTTAGATAGCTTAGTATACTATTTAATAATACTCTAAAGTTTAAAGATTACTGCTACATAAAGATACAACAAGCAACTTAATCTTTTTCCTACCTAAGCAGGCTAGCTAATATTAATAAGGGCTTTTTACTTAGAGCAATAAGGCAATTATATCTAGCTTGTATTATAAGTGTACTAGATTACAAATGCTAACTATTTTAGAAAAAACAACAACACGTCTTTAATAGCAGGCAAAAACTTTAAAACTAGGCCTATAAAAAGATTCTAAGGACTTTTAAATTATCTCCTGTAATACTAAGTAAACTAGAAGCTGCTCTTTACCTACTTAAAGTTAGGCTTAACAACTCTATTAGATAATATGTAATTAGATCTACTTTACTAAATATAAACTACCTTATAAAGAATGCTATAACTAGCAATAAAGGTAACTAACTTAACTAAATAACTTAGTTTATTTTTTTAGCTACCTCTAACACAGAGAAACTGCAACAGTACGCCTACACGCTATAGAACGCTAGAACCTTATATAAAGTTTAAATATTAAATAAGCTAAAAGATATAGAAGTAGAATTCTATAAAAAGCTATTAGTTAATAATAGCCTTTTTTTAATATACTTAGACGCCTTAGCAACAAAAAAAAGCAAAAGAATTAGCGTAGGCGTTACTTTTTATAAAAAAGCTACGCTTATAAAAGAACTATAAGATAATATAAAAAATAACTAGCTAGTTTACAACAGCAAACTAGAAAATATTATATTAGAGCTAGAGAAAGTAGTTAGCTTTATAAACAACTACTAGAGCGTTATAATATATATAGACAACTAGGCAGCTCTATTTTAATTAAAGAGCACCTTAAATAACCTTAGCTAAGAGTAGTAAATTAAGTATATTAAGGCAGCAACTTAACTTAAAGAAAAAGGCGTCTCCCTTACGCTATAATAAGTTCTAGGCTACTAAGATATACTAAGAAATAAAAAAGCAGACTCCTTTGCAAAAGAGGCTACAAAAATAATTTTTTTAATAAACAAAATAAGCCTAGCAGTTATTAGTACGCAAATTAAACAACTAGCTAGCGCTAATTAGTTAAGCTTATTTAAAAAGTATAAAAGAAAAGTAATTAGCAAAAATCTAAATACTTACTTAGCAATATTTAAGTAGAAAGTAAGAAAGCAGATACTAACTGCTATAATAAAAAGAAATATATTTAGCGCCTTCTTTTAACTTAAACTAGGACACTGCTACAGCCTACATACTTCTTAAATGCTAACTATATAAGGATAATAGGGCAATACTCTAAGACTTCTATACAAAGCTAATCTTTCTGCAATATCTACTTTAAATAGACCTAAGTATTAAGGCTACTTTAGCCTTTATTTAAGAAACTAAAGTTAGTACACAGGCTTAGTACAAAGAAACTACTAAAAACTAGATGTAATTGCCTGTTTAGGCGACCGAACTCTATATATAGCCTTCCCCTCCTCCTCCTCCTCCTCCTCTACTAATAGGCTAAGAGCCTCACCTATATTTAGATAACCCTCTCTATGTATATAACTAAGAAGACAAACCTACGTAGATACCTGCAGGCCTTAGCCTATACGTCTTATATAGCCTTAGGTTAAGAAAAAACGTTAAACTGCAATAAAAAAAAAAATACTAAAAACTACAAAATATTTTTTATAACTAATGCTAGTTAGGATAGTGCAGGGGCTTATATAGAGCAACTTAATAAAAATAATTAATAATACTTAGTATAGTTTAGAAGCACTTTATAGTTAGCATAAAAAAAGCAATAGCACTTTACTAACTTAAAATATAAAGCTATACTATAGGCTCTTAAAAAGTTTTATACTTATTTATATAGTATTTACTTTACTATAAAGACTAATGCTGTAACTCTTATTACTTAACTAAGTTACTTGTTAACTAATAATTTAAGATTATTTATAAATAATTAGATATTAATTATCTTCTTGTAAGACTTTAATGTTAAGTATATACTAGAAAAGAAAAATGTTATTATAGATGCATTGTCTAAGTACTTAAAAGCTTATAATTAGGAGCCTTCTCTTAAACCTTAAGAGGACCTAGAGAAGTTTATTTACTATATAATTAGAAGTGTAAATGCGTTAGTACTAGTAAGATAAGCTAAAATACTTTATTAGAAGTTATTTAAGGAATTTAAATAATATGCTTAGTTTTTAGTTAACTTTAAGACTTCTAAGAGAATAGGACTACAAGAACTATAAGCGTAAAAGAAGTAAGTATTAAACTTTCTTATACAAGATAGTATACTTTTTAAAAAGCTGTTTAAAAATATTATAATGTAACAAGTTGTAGATAATTTAAATTTAAGAACAGCTATAGTATAGAATGTACACACCTAAATTAGATACTAAGAAGTTAATATAGTATACTTTATACTCGCGCAGCAATACTAGTAGAAAGAAATATATAAGTAAGTGCAAAAAACACTAGCAACTTGCTTAGACTGTTAACTGTAATCTTCTAAGAAGAAAGTTAATATACTTACTAATACTTATAGTTTTGCTTTTAAGAAAATTATTAAAATTAATATAGTATACATGCTTTAGCGTTTTAGAAAGAAGTTTCTTATAATTACAAGAAACTACCTTAGCAGCTAGCCTAAAGTAAAAGCGCTATTAAACAACTAGTCTAAAACAACATTATATATAAATAAACACAGCACGTAAAGTTATAGTTAATAAAGAACTTAACTTTGCTAAGGTAGTTTTACATCTATTAAAAATATACAAAATTAACTAAGTCTAATTATTTAAACACAATCTTTAAGCTATAGAAAAAATTAAAAGTAGATACAAACTAATTATACATGCCTTTAAAAAGCTACTAGAACTTAAAGTTAAGAACTTGCCTATAGTTCTTCTTGCAGACAAGATCTCTATATAAAAGCAAACAGGTTACTTGCTATACTAACTAGTTATAAGGCAGAACCTAGTGCTTTTTATTAAGCTTGCACTACTTACATAGCAAACGCTTTTATTTAGAAAAGTAAAAAACTATGCATAATTACTTACTATATAAGCAATATAGTTAAATTTAAAAAATTAGTTTATTAAGGATGCTGTTACTTGTACTAATTGCATAAGAGCTGCTAAAAAAGAATACTAAAATAATATAAAGTAAATACAACATAAGGATATAAAGCTAGGAGACCTAGTTTTTTTTTAGAACTTAGTTTAAGAAATTAATATATCTTAAGACTGCAAGTTATATATAAGATAATTAGGACTATATTGCATCTATAACGCTAAACTTAACAGGGGGACCTACCGCCTAAAAGACTATAATAGCACACGCTTTCTACACACAACACCTAGCTAGCAATTAAAGCCTTTTTAACAATAGCACGTGTAGGATATTCTTTATTTTTAAGGTATTAAAGGTAGTAGTTGTTGTTATTATAGTTAAAATAGGTTTTCTAAAAAAGTAAAAAGCAGCTGCCCTCTACTAATTAGTCGCAAAAGTTAAAAAAAGATTATGTGTAGTAGAAAAGCTTAAACTACTAAGCAAAATTAGGTTTAAAAAATTTGCTAAAAGTACTAAAAAAACAACACTAATTAAAACGTATTTAACAGCAATTACTAGCTTAAAGCTGGCAACAAGATTGCGATAGAGGTAGAGGAGGTAGAGGAGGGTAAGGACACGTACGTTACCGCAGCAGGAGCCTGTAATACTTTATAAAAGCTCCCGTGCAGAATATTATAAAGGAGAATTTATAAAATGTAAAACTATAGGATTTTAAGTATTAAAAACAAACTAGCCTAATAGTAAATGTTCCTATTTCTTTAGACTTACTTAAGCTACCTACTAAGTTATAAATATTTCTACCTTTTATAATAAAAGATAATTTTTATTTTTAAGTTGTTATTACTACGCATTTTATAAAAAAAGAGCGTTGTGCATATATATAAGACTTTAAAAGCTTAGACTCTAATTCTAATACTACTACAACTAGCAACTAATAGGCTACTAAATAGCCTATACTCTTAGGAAGAGAAGAAGATGCTATGCTATTAGTATCTACCTTTACCTTTTAGCTACTTATTTATAGATTTCTTGTGTTAAATGCAGATATTAGCTATTTATTCTATAAATTCTAGATGTGCTAGAAGACACTTAGATTCTATAAATCTATTACACCTTAATACGCAACACCGCGTTTATGTTATAACAAACGCTCTCTTACAAGCTTTGTTAGTAATAAAATATAATCTTAACAGTCTTTAACCTTTTATAGTTCTATAGTAATAAGACATATATAGAAAGTAGCAAGCACTAGCGTAATACGCTAAGAACTAGTAGTAGAAACTATAACTACTACAGCACTATAAGAGCTGCATAATTTAGTAAAAGCTAAGATGCAAGCGTCTTTAGTAACTAAAAACAAAAACAAGTGCCTCTTTTAAAAAAAGGCCTCTTAAGACTAGGAATTTAAGAATAAGCTAAAAGGTAATATTACCTTAATGCCTTCTACAGCTACTTTAAGATTACGCACCTAAAAGTACACTACTTTAATTAAATTTTTACTTGTCTTTTATAAATTAGCCTGTAACTACTAGTCTTCTTAATATTAAAACAATAAACTGCCCTCTTAAATTAGGTAAAATAACACCTAGGCCGCGAGTATAAAAAACCTAGCATAATAATCTTTAGCAATACAAGTAATATTATACTACAACATACTAAGCTTAATAATCTTAAATTATTAGTAGAACTACAAAAACTTAAACAAGACCTACTACACTAGTAAAATAAAGATAAGCAAGAGCTGCTAATAAGAATTATTATTAGTGTTACACTACAGACAGCATAGTACGTTTTACAGCTCTTAGCGCTATTGCTAGCCTTAACTTTAAACCTAGTGTTGCGTAAAACTAGCTTAAGGAATATATTATTTTATACAGTAGCTAGTAAAGGCCTACTATTATAGGTACTTTTACTAAAAAGAAGTAGCGCTAGTTAGCCTAGCTAAGTTGCTATAAGTATATAGTATTAGCTTTTAAGCCAACAAAAGGCTTTATAAGCTCTAGCTTCTACTGTTAGTAGCAGAAGATATAAAGAGCATGCAGAACGTATTACTTAAAGCTTAATACTAGAAAAGTGCTATTATTTTACATGTCTTAATATTAGACTTTTAGCACCTTGCAAATAGCAATAGTATTAGCGCTAACGTCTTAGCTTTTAAAGAAGTTCTAATAAGAGCTGCTACTATTACTAGAACAGCATAAACAATACTTTCTAAAATAAGTACAACTTTCTTAGCCTATTTGTTTTTTTTTTACTAAAATAAATAACTTATAAGACTTTAAGCAAATTATTACTTATGCACAACTAGCTACTATTAGCCTACTTGTTAACACCTGTTAGACATTACTAATTCTAGCACTTATATATTACTTGTATTAGAAAAGCTACTAACTAATATATTAAGGTTCTTACTAAACCTAACTATTTACTAGAAGAATTATATTATAATAAACTTGTAGAAGTTTTTAATTAAAATTAATTTGCGCTAGGCTACAGATACTTTATTATTAGAAATCTAGAGCAGGAAAAGATTAACTAAGGTGTTCTCTAGTCTACTATATTTAAGGACTATGCACACTGCTTTAGAACACTTAATTTTTAGCATTTTCTTTCTAATAAGATTGCTAATTAAATTACTAAGAAGCTTTTTGTAATTAATTAAAAAATTAACACTAGACTAGAGCAGGCCCTTGCTAATTTTAAGTAGTATTAAGCAACACTACAGCTAGCAACCTATAAGCTATAAAACAGCCTATATTCTTAAAAAAAGAAGAGGATGCTATACTATTAGTGTCTGCCTTTACTTTTAGCTGCTTATTTACTAATTTTTTATGTAAAATTTAGGTACAGAACGCTTATTTTATAAATTCTAGGTGTACAGTAAGCACCTAGATTCTGTAGACCTATAATACCTTACTACTACACTAATACTACACCTAATTTCTTGCATTTACAAAGCAAAAGCTAATTATAATAACTATTTTTATTATAAACAATATAGACCCTATTTACTTTTACCTTTACCTGCCTGCTAGTAGTATACTGCTACTACACTTAAAGTTAAACAATAACCTTGCTAACTAATTAACTCTTCTTTTATATTAACTTTACTACTTTTCTACCTAGGTATTAACCTTTAAAGACAACAACTACAGTAATATCTTTTTTCTTAGTTTAATAGAGGCTAAAAATAATACACACACTACTAACTAACTTGCTTAAGTAATATTTTAGCCTCTATTAAACAAAGCTTAAGGCAAGCAGCTATAGTAGCAACTACCTTAGACACTAAGTCTATTAATAGTCTTTAAGGGCCTAGAGGTAAGTATAAAAAAAAACTATATAATAAACTATACCTTTAAAGTTGTCTAGTAGTAAGATAAAGTACAAAAGCTTACAAAACTTAGCAACAGCATTAGAGTTACTAATATTTAAACTTTAGTAGACAAGATTCTTTTTAACGCTCTGCAGCAATAGCAAATTATTATAGACTAATAGTTTAACAGCGCCTTCTATTAATTTAACCTAATTCTTAAAGTTGTTTTAGAAGTAGGTAATCTTTATACTTAACTCCTTAGACTTATAGACAAATATAGTAGTGTTAAAAGTTTCTAAGAACACTATTCTATTATTAGTATAGTATCTTTGTCGCGAGACAGGAGGGCTAAATAACTAAGCAATATAGTTTTAATAGTAAAGAAACTAGCAATAAAATTAATTAAAGAATACATTAGTATTTATATACCCTGCACATTACTTAACTACTTAAGATTAACAAATATAGCTTTTGTACTACAACGTATAAATCTTAAAAATGCTGCCTACTTCTTAAATATAGTAGTACTACACTGTCTTAACTTAAAAAATTAAAAAAAACCCCTATATATTACTAGTAGACTAGGCAATAGTTAAGCTGCTATATAAAGACATTTATACTTTTGCTATACAAAGTAGTTCTTACAGCAAAAGACTATCTTAGATATTAATAAATAGCAAAATGAGGACCTGCCCAAAATTACCGCAGCTATAAGAGTTAGAAAAGATAATATAAACTATAGCGCACAGAAGCTATAGCCTAACGCTAAAGCTAAAGATAACAAGAAGATAACAACTCTTACTATACTTTTTAGCAAAAGATCTTTAAGTATATAGCTATATTTAAAGACTTAGAAACTAATTAGCTTTACTCTACGCAATTTTTTAAAGATATAAATTACTACAAAGTAATAAAAGTGTAGGTATATCTAATATATAAAGTGCTTATTTTAATAGCTGTAAAACTTAGAGAGATTTTGTTTAAAGCTTAATTTATTAATTACAATAGTAACTTTATAGCATCTAAGACGCGCACTTTAAAGAGCTGTAGTTTATTAATTATAACTAAGCAACTAAGGCAATTCTTAAGAATGTTAGCAGAAAGCAGAGCTAATAATTATATAATTGTTAAGGCATTAAAACTTATAAGTAAAAAGGCTGTTATATAATAAAGGCGTAATGCTGCTAATATCTAGGTAGAACGTGTAAGGGCTAGGACTAGTAACTAACTAGTTCTAACTCTGCTACTTTTATAAAGCTTTTGTGCTTTAAAGGCAACACTAGCATACTAATAAGCAGCTATATAACTAGACACTAAGCTTAATAATACTACCTACGTAGATAAAGAGCTTAACACAATAAACTAAGAGACTAAGAGTTTTAGAACAAGATACTACTATATAAACTCTACTGTAGCGTTCCTTAAGCTACTTAAGCATGCCTACGCAAAGAAGCTAACTATAAATTTTAATTTTGTTAAAGTTATTAAAAAAAAGTATTAAGAAGTTAATATTAAACAACTACATAACTTTAATAACTTATTATATAATTAAGTATACTTTATTTATAAGCGTACTGCTGCAAGTGTTATAAGTTTGTTTAAAAGAGCTATGCCTTTTAATATACTTAATAAGTGTCTACTCTTACTATACATAGGACAAAGCTGTTAGTAGGAACTTTAATCTAATTCTATTATTTTTAAGCTCTTTACTAGCATATATTGCTTAAATAAGCAAGATAGTGATCTGCTAAGCTACTAATATTAACTATCTTAACTTTACCTCTACCCTATCTCTACTTAGGATAAGATTATTAACACTATAGAGTTTTAACTATAGGTAAAGGAATTTTAACATATAAAAAGTATTGTTACTAATGCCTATATATAGCTGCAACAGCATAGTAATTTAAAAGATATTATTATAGAAACTTTTTAAATATATAGGTTCTATTGGTAACGTATAAATAGATAACTAAACTTTAGGTATTTACGCAACATGTACTACTTGCTTATTTAATAGGCTATACGCATAGACTTAAAATACTAGTTATAATATATAATGCTTTGTAAAAAACATACTTTAATTTTTTACTTTTACTACGCTAAGGTTGCTAAGGAAGGCGATTAGATATACTTTAAGCACATTAACTTTAATTTTAAGCATGCAATAACTAAGGGCCTTAGTGTTAAAATAATTTAAAGTAGTATTTTATTTAATAATAAGGATATAAATAACTGCACAAAGATACTACTAGAATTTAATAAGTATATGCTAGCGTACCTATAGTAGCGTAAAAATGTAAGTATTAAATTATTAAATAGTTTTATTAAAGAATAAAAAGATAAGACTAACTAGCTGAAAAACACGTAGAAAGTAGTTCTTAACGCTAAATAGACAAAGCAAATTTACAAAGAAGAATAAACTTAAATTTTATTACTTCTTCTACCCTATAAATTTACTAGGCTAACTACTTATAACTGCTATATTAAGCTTCTCTAGTTTATTATAGTCTAAGATAGTGTAATAAAAGTGCCTACTATAAGAACTTATAAAGAGATTTGCAAAGCTTACTGTAACCTTACTACAGCGTCTTGCACTCCTTCTAGTTATTTTAACAAGTTTAGAGAAATTAACTATTTGTTTTTTATAGATATGTATATTAAGTATAAATTCTAGATCTAGAAGGCCCTTATAGAATAGGCTAAGTAGAACAATTTTCTTGTCTATAAGGAGCTAAACAATATGCTATAAAACACTACTAAGAAATAAATTAATAATTATATTAAAGAACATTATAACTATATTACATAATAAACTCTTAACTTATAGCCTGTAGTATAAAAGTTAAAGAAGCGTGTTTATTCTTAATTAGGCATAGTAATTTTAAATAACGTCTTAGTACTTCTAACTTTAACTAGGTAGCCTTATCATAGTTGTCTTTAATTAATATCTAAGACTTAAGCTTTTACTACTACTATAACAACTGTACCTGTACCTAGACTAAGTACTTTAACTACTATTTAACAACCTTGTTAAAGTAAACGCTTAAAGAAGTAAGAAATAGTAATATAATAGAGATGTGCCCTTGTTAAGTATGTAGAAAGAGAACCGCTAAGCCTACAGAATCTAGGTGCTCTCTAGACACCTAGATTCTATAGCTACTATAAAGATATAAGATCTGCTAATATTAGGTAGCGTCCTAAGTAATTAAATAGTATTTTCTTTATTTATTTCTTTTGTGTAGCTAATTTTACTTTCTTTTTTTTAATAAAGTATAGAGCTTAATAGGGCTAAGCTCGCAGAAAGAGGAGGTTTATGCTAGTATACAAAGTAATACCCTACTGTACACTATGTTAGTGCTTAACCACGTGCGTTTAAGGTATATAGCCTCTCCCGTATCTTATAGAAAGTAGACACTATTTATTATTCGTGCTCTCTACAGCTGAGCTCCTGTACTGTACTAGAGAATAGGCTTCTTCTTCTACTAATAGTCTTTATACTCAACCTGCAATAAAATTATTATCTTACTAACTGCTTTCTTGTATAATCTAGCTACTTGTAATCTCCTGCCCTAGTAGCAGTATGTTTTTATAGACTCTAACACCTTTACAGTAAGGTTAAGTACACTTTCTTTTTGTATATAGCCTTTAAAGAAAGTTCTAACTCCTATAGTATTTAATAGAGTAAAGTCCAAATTATCTATCTACTCTATTAAATCTTCTACTTATTAATTTAGGTTGCACTAGTTAGTGTAGTAAGGCTTGCTGTTAATTTAGTAGGCTATTTTTAAGCATTTATTTTTTAGGTGGCTAAATCCCTAGCAATTAGTGCATTGCCTTAAGATATTAACTACTTGTAGTTTTTCTGCTCTAAGGCTTTCCCCTAGAATATAGAGTTTCCCTCTAATAGCCCTCTAGGCCTTGTCCTCTGTAGCAAAGGCTACGCAGGCTAAGCTAAAGTTTTAATACCGTGTCCGTGCGCGTTTTGAGCCAGTTCATGTTTTGAGCCACCCCACCAAACTGAGATTTTAGAAAAATGAGGCTGTAGA